>CM062807.1:608244565-608844565 GCA_031772625.1 Pinus tabuliformis
GGTCCATCCCTTCAGTAATTGTTTCCTCCACCAAATAAAGTTTCTTCATTATGATTTCCCTCATTATTTTTGTTTTCTCCTCCTCCTCTATTAGACATGTTTACTGCAGGTTCAGGAGTAGGTCTTGGAGAATTGACTCAACTAGAGCAGGATTTAACTAAATGATTCTTAGTGCTTTCAGGTTCCAAGTCTTGGTGAGGTCCTCTTATTGGTGATTCCAGTTATGGAATTAACACTAGTTGTGTGACTGTAGTGGATCCCACAACAATTTATACTTGTTATAGCCCTGTTTGTGGTCACTCAACTCCTTCTTGAAGTGGTCTTTCATTTTCTAATGCCACTTTGCTACTTCCTTCTCCTTCCCTTGTCCCTGCATAATGATTAGCAAGATTATTTGGTGGTGTTTTTACAGGACCAAAAAAATTTTAAGACAATTTTGTGCTAGAAATAAACCTACCTTTTATAGCTCTAAGTCTACTTTTACTACTATGTATAAGAAAAGAAATAACACAAATACCAACAAAGCAAACCAGACTTTAGAGAAACCCCACTAAAGTGGATGTGTGGCTCCTCACTAACGTCTTACCATACACTCCTCTCCCTCTGATTGTCCTGCAAATATATTTGTAACTCTGTGAAAGAAATTGTTACCTAAACCAATTGCAACTCCCCGATAATGACAGCAAAAATGTTATGAGTTTTATTTGCTGTTCTAAATCCCCTAATATTAAATTATCGACCAGGGATCGTAGTCTTTGAGTCACACTGCTTATTCATCCAGATTCGAGGTTAAGTATAGAGTATTTAATTTTCTGTCTAAAAATGCTGAAGTGAAGAAGCCTATTTACCCTAATTCTATTTTATTCAAACTTTTAATGATAATCTATCTACTCAAAATAATCCAACATAGACATTATTGAGCACACCATTCTATTCTGTAAACAATAGAGCTTCTATCTGTAAAGAATCACATTGTCTATTAACCTAAAGAATTCAATACTTAAAGAAATCACCCACTAACATTGAAAGGACTCACTTAACAAACCTCACTTCTTATTGGTAACTATATTTAACTACAAAGTTCTTGCTATAGGTTAACCTTATAACTCAGAGCTTAAAAACTAAACCAAACAAATCATTCTTCGAAACACTAACTTTCTTGACAATGAAATCCCACTAATTACGAAATGCTTATAAACTACTTACATAATTAAAACCATGTCAAATAAAAGAAAAATTCAATTAACACACTCTAATCCTAATAAAAAGAGAGAACCCTATTCTAATTAAAAACATGAACATTATACCTAAATCCTGGGTCACACAGATCTACTACTTTTGACTTGATAAGAAAAATTGATACCTCTATCCATTTCCACACCAACGAAATTCAATGCAAATTTATTTTGATAAAACTCAGGAAAATCGAATCTTAAATTAAATCTATCATAATTAAACTCAGGAAATCCTATATTGATGCACACCAAACTTCAATTCCACTTCAACCCTTTCCTCATTGTATTGTATCTGAAATCAAAGGAATGTGAAACTAGATATATCCGAGTATTCATATGCAAACATGACACTATAAGGTTCAAAAGCATGTCGAGTATAAACTTAAATTCTTTCCAAGGTTTTTGTTGTAAACTCAACTTAACAATACTTCATAAACACTTTTGTATGGCAGGATTTCACAAAGGAAACAATGACATGCCAAAATCATTACCCAGCAAGACCTTGATTGGCTTATGTCAAATGAGAAATGAGATTTACGACACCACAATATGAATTTAGGTTTGAAATCAATATAGTAATCCAAAAACCTTATCGCTAATTCTTCACGCAATATTTCCACTACAAAACAGTTAAACGAACACAGTCCTAAGATCTAAACTAATTGTAAGACTCCTTTTGAGAGGTGGTGGGCTCTTTCCACTCTTGGAAAAAGCTAGATTAACTCAATGAGAATAAAATTGAAACAACAACCATCATACTCATAGGAAAACATAATGTTGGAGCTGAATTTAGATTACAGTTCAAATGTCAATACAAATGTGGTACTGCAATCTCTTAGAGAGAGTATTCCTTACAAAATTGATTAATAGTTTTTCATTGCTAGTTGAATACCACACGCATCGGGCCTTAAAAGGACAACCGATGAAGACTAAGCTTAACTATTTTTTCTATACAGAAAAAAAGTTTTAACATTAAACTATTATGCACTGTATGATATCCTTCTTGTGATCGATCATTACTTAGGTTGTGTCCTATTTTGGAAAACTGCTCTCCATCTTAGGCATGGAGATGTTGGTATGTGATAACCCAAGATATCATGTGAATCATTGACTGTTTTATTAAGTATAAAATAATGGAGAGTCATTGAACACCAACTACTTAGTTGAGTACATAATTACAAAATAGGATTTAGGTATAGAATGGTGAACAACGCTTTGGATGATGAGGTGTTTATATCCATGTGTCTTTATCCAAGTATTGAAATTCCAGGTACCTGTCAACAATTTCAAGTCTACGATTCCATGTTATATCTAGTTAGGAATAACCCAAAAGCATGATCATATGAATCTACCTATACTTAATAAAAAAAGCTAAAATAATGCTAAGTTATTTTACCTCCAATCAAAAAATGTCAAGGTTTTGTTAGTGAATGTGCAATAGAAGAAGGTAAAAGGAGAGTAATATGTAGGTAAAAAGATTAAACACAAGGGTAAATATGGGTACAAAGGTGGACTCCAACAATGTCTATTGTTTGAGGTTTAAACACTATCTCTGCATCTAGTTTTGGGGGTCCGTCAATTTGCCCTGGCATATATTTAATAAGTTTGTTTAAACCGAATGTTGGGTTTCCTTTCGTTTGGGAAGCGAATGATAAATTTGTTTCATTTACTATCTCAACTAAGGGAACAAATGTTTACATAAGATTCACCAATCCATGCAAAAGTCAACCTTTAGAGGTGTCACCCTTTCCAGGGAGCACTATGTTCCCTTATAATGTTTAATATTTTGGGAAAATATTCAAAGTAATGCATACTATCCATGGGGTACCAACTTATTTGGTCATATCTTTTATCTATGAAATTTTCCTCTAGGTGTACACTTAGTCTTACAAGTCAACGATTTTTTTGGAAACTGATGAGTGCCAGTATTACAGCAAGGATGTTGCAACTCCTGGGCTACGAGCTTTACTTATCAACCCAGAGTTCACACAAGGTTGGAGGTGACAGTGCTATATGCACAAGTAGAACTAAAGGTCCTACCTATTGTCACGTGTTCATCTGGCAAGAGAGCGAAGGGGTTCAAAGCCAGACTTCTATAGAGTCAGAAGAATCTTGATTCTTTAATGGAAGAAGAGAAAATCTATTCTAAGAGAGCTTACTCTACTGTAGTAATGAAGAAACCAACATGTAATGCTAAATCACACCATATCCTAATTAACCATTTAAAAAACTAAACTAAGCAGAATTTATAAATCAACACTAACTTAATGTTGCTATCTAAGTTAGAGAAGTAAAGAGCATCAAACCAAACTGATGCGTAACCAAGGAAACTAAACTAAGTCAGTTTTCATGTTTTGTTGTTTTGGTAAAATCAAGCATGCAAGGAGTCAAGCAGAAGAGCAAGCGAAGATCAAAATTAGTGAAAAGAGGACATAATGAAGCAAAAGTGCATAGGAACCATTGGATCGATCGGGAACAATATTAATTGGAGATGAGGGGTGGAGAGATTATCGTTGAAGATTTCACGAATAGATGGACGAATAAGACTAACAGAAGATGAATGGTGAATATCTTATTGCAGGAGGTTAAGTCAAGAGATGGACGAATAGGACTAATCAGAAGATGAATGGAAAAGATATTATCATAGGCAATTTAGTGAATATATGAATGAAAAAGCTTAACAAAAGATGAGTGGTAGAGATCTTATCGCGAAGATTTGGTGAATAGATGAATGAATAGGACTAACGGAAGATGAGCGAAAAAGATCTTAACATGTAGGTGATGTGAATAGATGGATGAAAAAGGTTGAACGGGAGATAAATGGCAGAGATATTATCATGGAGATGAAGTGAAAAGATTGGTGGATCACATCAAGTCACATGGTGACAGAAGGGTAAAAAAATGTGCAGAATGATTGAGCGTGTTTTCATAGGTGGTAAGCAGTTTCTCGCATGACCTCAAGGCTGTAAGTAGAATTCCAAAATTTTTCATGGTTAGCCTAACTAGGTGACACGTAGCATGAGAAAACCACTTTTCTTGTCCGCTCTCAGGTAGATATCAGTTGTGCAAGAATTCACAGGAGATTGCATGATAGTCGTAAGATCATGCGGGTTTGATCAACGGTGGAGATTGGGAGCGCATAAAGTATCGAGAGGACGTGATAGGCATTGGATCAAGGGTGCAACCGATCAATGGTGGAGATTTGGAGCACATAAAGTAGGTGGAATAATTCACGATAGTCACTGGATCAATCTAGAGATATCGACGTTAGAGCTTTAGAGCGCATAAAGTCAAGCATTGAAATGAATCAGACGGTGATTGCTCAAGTTTATTGTGGATTAGACAATAAGGATATATATGGGTATAATCCTTGCTAACCTACTAACCAAAGAAAAAGGCATAAACAGAAGAAAACTAAAACAAAACCTATCTACGCTACACAGCCGTAATGGAAATTCAACTACTTAAGCAAATGAAAGATTAAACCATGAATCTATGTGCTACACTACGGTAATGGAAATGTAGCTACTTAAGCAAATGAATGATTAAACTGTGAATCTACGTTAACATACATGTATAATAAAGTGGAGCCTTAGCTACTAGGGTTGGGCCCTAACCCAAGAGCTTCAACCCTCTGAGTTAACTCAGTGCTGGCTCAACACAAAATTCATTCTTATTATCAAAACACTTGATTACATCAAAAACTGTCACAAGTCTTGCAACTCGAAAATAAAGTAGACTTTTAAAATTAAAAGTCTGAATCCTATTGAGGCCCTAGGCCTCTTTACTTATACGACTGAATTCTCCAAAAACTTCCTTAAAATTAGGGAGTCTTGGCTCCCAAACTCGAGATAACTGGTGCTTTGACTTTCACTTGCTTGACTGTGTTCTAGTCCTCATGATTTGGCTGGTTGCACTCCGAGCTGATGAAGGAATATTCAAATGGGGGGTTAGTAAATGAGGAGGATTTACCTCCTATAATTCCTCTCCCTTGTCCCATTCAATTTTTGACTAAGGTCTTGCTAGAACTCCTTTCTTTTATACTTTAATCCTGAATTACATGCACATTAGACCACAAAGCAAAATATGCAACTCTAACTCATCTTGTAAGCAAAATATAATGAAAAGTATGCAATAAGTTGTGAGAATAGTTGGTTTGACCAAGCTAGGAGGTGAATTAAATCCCATATAATTACCCAATGATGAGGCTCACCATCACCCCTTCTTTAAATTGTTGCTCATCCTCTCAGCAACTTAGTCAATGTCCATGTCCTTCATGGCTCTGGTAGCCTCTCTGACATCCCATGCCTCTGTCATGGTCTCTTCTTCTTGTGCATAGAAGCCTTCTTTCATTTCTACTTCTTCCCACTGCCTCTTTTCCTCTTCCTCTTTTGTCCGTTATAGCATCCCTAGTAGTAGTGGTGGATTGAGTTTTAGGGCTATCCAATTGACCTTCAACCTTTGCATTAATTACTTATACATAGGTGTCCTGTTGAGTGCCTCTCTCAACCTTTGAGGGGAGTGATATTATATGATCTTCAACCTGTGTGGCAGTGTGTTCCATCTCCTTGAGAAGGAATGTATACTATCATCTCCTAGGAGCCTAAACATATCCTCAAAATGTGAAATTTCTTACTCCTGGGCAGCAAGATGTCTAGGTGCCAGTTGAGGATCAATTGCAATTAGATTATGGTTGGTGATTAGGGCCATGGGATTTGATTGTTCAGCTCTAATGAGAAGAGGTTCATTTTTCTCTCTGGCCAATATTCTTTTCATCTCTGCAGCCCTTGACTCCTCATGGTTTATCCATGATGCAAAAGCCATTAATTGTAGATATCCTAGATCGACATTAGGATCCCAAACATTCATGTCTGTGAGGGTCATGTTGTGCAAGTAAAACTCAACCATTTTGGCCCTATCCTCTAGTGTACTTTCATCATAAAGATTAATAAACTACCTGTAGTCCTGAAATGGCATGGTGCCCCTTTGTGCTAGTTTTTTAATCTGAATTTGCAGCCATTGTTCTCTGAGGTAAAGAGCATAGGATTTAGCTAGCATCCTACACTGCATGGCCTCCAAGCAGAGGTTGGCCATACATGCGAGTTGGCTTTCCCTTTCCTGCAGTTGTCCTCTTAGCCATGAATTTTCCCTCTCAAGTTGATCTCTCATTATTGCTTCTTTGTCCCTTAATCCACTTAGCTCTTTGTTTTTCTTATCTTCTTCCTATTGCTATTCTTTCTCATCTCCATCAGTTTCTTCCTTCGTTTCCTCCTATATTTTAGGATCATCCTCCTTCTCTTCTCCTTCATCATGTTCCTTTGCATTAGTTTCTTCTTCATCCATCTCATCCCCATCTAGCTTTGTATCTTCTTCTTCTTCTTTTTTCCTCCTTCTCACTAACAGAAGGACTAACATCATAGGTGAGGGTTTTGATGTCATCCTCTATTGGTAAGTCTCTAAAGACCAACCATGTTATAGGGATTCTGAGGTTTTGAAGGGCATCCTCAATGAGGATCCTAACCAACCCATGATGAGCCAATTGTTGGGAATTCCCTCCCTTTACTTTGCTGTTGGATTCTATGAGTGTTTGCATCAAGAAATAGGGTATGCTGAGTCTTTGGTGAACTAGTGTTTCTACCCCAAATCTTAATTCTTCAAGCATCCTAAAATGGTAGCCATAAACAACATTGTATCTACCATCACATGAGATATATTTGATGAGTTTGTAACCTACCTCACTCCATGGGTATGGCAAACTATCTCTCCTTGCTCTGTTTTTATCTTCTGTGGGTTCTTCACCTTCTAAAAAGAATTTCCTTTTTGCCACCTGACTGTTTTCTTTGTCTTCTTTTCTCCATGGAATTTCTAGGGGAAGTGTGATGACCCTACTGATGAGGTCTGGGGTGAGATCTATAGTGAGCCCTCTAACTATAACAGTGGCATGGATTCTGTTGTGTGGAGTGAGGGAATGAGAAAAATTTTGAGCAACCTCATCATCATGCCCAATGATTTTTTCGAAAAACCCCATCCATTGGTGTCTTATAAAGATTTCTAGCACTTGGGGGTGTTGTTGTATCCTCGTAGTATTTGTGGGTTCTATCCTATTAAGGCCTCTTGTCATATTTCTTGTGAGGCTTGAGGAGGAAATGAGAGGTTTGACACAAGAGTTTTAAATTCAGGAGAAAACATAGTTTCCTATGTATGTAATTCACCTCCCACAATTGTTATATCCACTAGATTTTAGAGCATTTCTAGTTCATTTGCTTGTAAATGGGGATGGATTTTCAAACCCTACCTCTTTAGAATGACAGTGATGGATAGTTCTCATGATATTCCCTCTTGAGCCCCTCTCTGCGTATCTTGTATACTGCCTTTGTGTATGTTGTAGATTGCTCCTGTAGACTACTCTAGTAGGAATTCATGTGCATGCTCCTGTAGAATTCTCTTGCAAAATAATGGATCCTTACTTCTGGTGGGTGGCCAGAGTTATAAGCGCGACTTGAGTGAGGGAGTTTCGAGGAGGTGGAATGCACGAATGCATGCAAATGATGTTCTATTTCCCTTTATGACTTTTCGAGGTGACGTTCCTCGTAATCAACTTCCACTCCTCAGAACCAAATCCCACTTTGTAGATCCATATTTAACCACTTCTTGTCCTACTCCTCCTTTGTCTTTGAGTTGACTACGACCACATGTGAGAGGACACCCAGTTTTGTATGTGATGACTGAATGAAGGTGGCCAAGTTAACTAGCCACCTTTTCACTTATAAACCAACTACCTCATAACCTTTACAACTATCGATCAAATCATGTATATGAGTGAGTGAGTGGGATACTTACCTGAGGTCTCAATGACATGCTACAATTGTCGAAGATCAGATGTGTTGCATTGTTTGTTTTCCACATGGTCATTCTTCTTCCTCCTATCCTATGTGCGACTGAAGAACTGATGTTGCTACTACTGTCTAGCACTCCTAGATCATCCTAGTGAAGACCTATAGCTAATGATTGTAGAAAACACAATCTTCCTGTAAATTGGAGCAATGAAGTGGAAAACGATAGAAATGATGGAGTGATGCATGGTAAGGTGCAGAGGAGATTGATATGTGTAAGGTAGGGTTCCCTTTGGATCTTCTCTTTTCTCCTTCATTGTCTTTCTCACCCACCTGCAAATAACAAATGACTTTTTTCTTTCTTCTTCTTTTTCTTTGAAAAACACCTAGGCTGCCTCAGAGAGGTTTTCACCCTAGATGTTTGCCCTCGGCACCTCAAGGAAGGTTTCCACTAGGGATCTTCTTATTCTTCTTTTCATTATTTTTTCATCATTGGGATTCCTCACGAGGTTTTCAACCCAAAGATGGGACTCAGGCGCCTCATGTAGGTTTTAACCTGAATCCTTATTCCTTTTTCTTTTTCCAGTGAACTGATGAGGGAGGAGCTGGAACTTTCTCCACCATCATCACTGTCTAATTGATATTTTGTTGAAATCTTGTCTTGATAAAGGCCTCTTGTACAATTTCAATCGATGTCCATTGACAAGCAATGGAATGGTTTCTTCATCTATAGTCCTGATTTGCATTGAACCATTATCATGGCATCTTTCCACCACATAAGTCTGAGCCATCTTGTCCTTAGCTTGCCCTTGAAGTATTTATACCTAGAATAATATAACAATGCCCAATCGCCCTCTTGAAATAGATTCTCCATAATATGTTTATCATGCCAGATCTTGCTCTTAAGCTAAACTATCTCTATATGTAGGAGGGCCTGCATTCTAAATTCATCCAAGCCATTCAATCGGAACAATCTTTCTTTATGTGCATGAATGAGATCCAAATCTAGTTGTGCTACCATCCTCAATGTGTTATATTCAAATTGAATGGATGGGAAAGCCTTTTTCCCATAGACCATCTCATAGGGTGTAAATCCAGTGGTGGTCTTCCATATTGTATTATAGGCCTAACTAGCCTCAACTAGTCTCTCTACCTAATCCTTCCTGCTTCTACTCACTAACTGGATAAAGATGTTCTCTATTGCCTTATTAGTCACCTCCACTTGCCCATTAGCTTGTGGATGATGAGGAGTTGAGGTCCTATGTTTGATTTTGTGATGGTTGAGCAGTTCTTCAATCATGTTGGAGGTAAACTAGCTACCTTGTTCTGTGACTAGCTCCCTAGGGTACCCTAATTTGTACAATATATTCTCCCTTAGGAATTCAACCACCTTCTCTTCTGTTCCTGCCTTAATTTCCTTGGTTTCGGCCCACCTAGTCAAATAATCAGTGCATACAATAATTTATTGTTTTTTCTTTGAAGGAAGGTTGATAGGTCCAATGAAGTCCATGCCCAACTTGTCAAATGGCTCAAAAGTCACCTAGGGTTGTAGGGGCATTTCATATCTTGGAGTAGGCTTTCCCATCCTCTGGCACTGATCACATTGACTAATGTACTATTTCACATCCTAGTGAAGAGTGGGCCAATAAGAGCCCACTTGTAACACTTTGAACGCTATCCTCTTTGCTGAAAAGTTACCTCCACAAGGCCCATCATGACAAGTCAAAGGGATGTCAAAAATTTTCTCTTCCCTTGTACACCTTCTCAAGATTTGATCTGGGCCACGTTTGAAGAGATTGCCCCCAATCCAAGTGAAGAGGGTGCTTTTCCTGACTATCTTGCTCTTTTATTTGGAGGGAATCTTTGGTGGGAATTGTGCTGATACCAAATAGTTTGTTATATATGTAAACCATGGGGAGAGAGCTGAAATAGAAAAAAGATGCTCATATGGTAACTGGTCATCCACCATTCCTTCTTCACCTGTAGGAAGATTCATCCTAGATAGAAAGTCTGCAACAACGTTTTCCTTACCAGGCTTATCAACAATAGTTAGATCAAACTACTGTAATAAAAGAAACCATCTTATAATTCTAGCATTCACATCTGGTTTTTTCCTTATATATTTGATTGCAGCATGGTCAGTATGCAAAAATGTTTGGTAGCCTGTAATGTAATACCTAAATTTGTTTAATGAATGCACAACAACGAGGAGTTCCTTTTTGGTCATAGTATAATTTAGCCAACTTGCTGAAGTCCTTTATGAACCTTTGGTAGTATCTAGCTAACCCCAGGAAATTCATGACATCCCTCTGCTTTTGACGAGTGGGACCCTTTTGATGATTGCTATTTTGTTTGGGTCCACCTTCAGTCCTTGCTGAGATATTGAATGACCTAGCACGATCCCTTCAGTCATTAAGAATTGACATTTTTCTGGACTGAGAGACAAGTTCATTTCAATGCATTTGTGCCACACTTTTTCTAGGTTAGTCAGGGCTTCTTGAAAATCATAGCCATAATGTGTAAAATCATCCAGATAGATTTCCACTACATCATGTACTAATTCAGCAAAAATACTCAAGACTTCTCTCTAGAAAGTGGCAGGAGCAATGCATAGGCCAAAAGGAAGGACCCTATATGAAAAACTACCCCAAGGAGATGTGAATGTGGTCTTATCCTAGTCTTTTGGGTAGATTTGGATTTGGTTGTATCCAATGAATCCATCGAGGAATGAAAAGAAATTTTTCCTTGCGAGGCCATCTAGCACTTGGTCAATGAAGGGTAGGGGAAAATTATCCTTCATTGTGGCTTTGTTCAACTCCTTGTAATTGACACAAATCCTCCACTTACCATTTTTATTAGGAACTAACTTTAAAGGAGAGACCCACTCACTGCCAGAGATAGGGTAAACGAATCCTGCATCTAGTTGTGTTTGCAGTTCCTCTTTGACTATATCCTTTAATAGCTAGATTCATCCTCCTTTTTTGTTGCCTAACTAGCTTGAAACCTTCTTTGATGTATATGTGGTGAGTACACAATGAGGGGTGTACTCCCTTAATTTCCTTGTAACTCCATGCGAAGGCTTCTAGGTTTTCTCTCAACATGTTGCATAGATTTTCCTCTTCAAGAGCAGAAAGAGATGGATTAATTTTCAAATTTTTCTCTGGGCCAAATTCTATGGCCTTGATATGGAGTGGGTTGTAATTGGCCATGCATAAGTCAATTGGGTGACTGTTCTAGGTTTCCCTTACTTCTTCTTCTAATAGTAATGAACTAGTAGTTGGACTTTGGAGAAGGTGTTCAATTAAGTCATCCTCATCTTGTTGTCCTCCTCCTATGGTTTCTTCCAAAGCATAAATTTGGGTTGAATAAGCCTCATCTTCTTCCTCCTCCTCCAACCATAAAGGTAAATCATGCTCTAGAGAAGGTTGAGCAGGAGGGTATAAGGCTAACTGCTTGGACATACGCCCATTCTTGATGGTCATATTCCCAGCTCTACAGCTAATGTAGGCATCCGTTGTGGCCAACCATGGCCTCCCAAGGATGAGAGGGTAACCAGTAAGCTTAGCCTTAGGCTAAAGAACTAGGAAATTTGTAGGGTACTCCGAGGAGTCAATGGACAACATCACATCCTCCACAATTCCCTCAGGGGTGACTGTGGAATGGTCTACAAGTTGCATCACTGTTGTGGTCTTCCTCAATGACCGTTGGAGGTTGAGTTTGAGCATGGTGTCCTTGGTCATCACATTAATGGTAACCCCAAGATCAATCAGAGTGTGTGTGTGTGGGAAATTTGTGCCATTGATTTGCACATCTACTACAGTGCTTCCAGGCTCCAAATATTTTGGACATATTACCTTCCCCAACATTAAGTCAGACAGTTGCTCAATGAAAATAATGGTAGGGGCATCACTTTTTCTTCTTCCTAAATGCTTCAAGCCCTTCTCCTTAATCAACTTATTGTAAATGGGAACATCTTTTATTTCTTGGAGAAGGCAGATCTTTACACATATATTTTTCATTCTCCCAGAAGTTCAAGCTCTTCTGAGGTATGCTGGAGTGGTTCGGCTAATCTCTCAAGAAAAGGTGTATTTACTTTAAGGTTGCTTTCCTCTATTTCTTCCTCAACATTCCTATGTGGAGAGGGAGGTTGGTTATCAGGGAGAATTCTCCCTGATCTTAGGTTGATCTCCTGGATTTCTATAACATAAGCTAGGTATGATGTCTCTCCACTCTATACTTGTTGATCTTCCCTATTGTTTGGGTTCGGATTTGGCTGGGCAAGAATCTGGGGTTGCTTGGGTGGAGCTGAGTGTAGGAGTTGTGGTTGGGTAGGTGGTGGAGTAAATAGAGTTGGAGCATTATTTTATTGGGGCCTCCACCCCTAGTGTGGGGTATTCCACTGAGGTGTGGTGGCATGTAAGGTTGAAATGACTGGCTAGCTGGCTGGGAATGATACTGAGATGCATAGGACCAAGGCGGGGGTGTAGACCAGGAAGGATGAGCAGGGGGTCCCCAAGGTATAGCTGTGGTTTTGTTGGGGTTGTAATAGGCATGGGATGACCCTTTCATACCCTGCTGTATGGTATAGGCCCGGGAGGTCTCCTTTGGTTGATGTAGCAAAGCTGCTTAGTGACGACTTTAGCTCCTTGATATAAAGATTTGAGTCTGGGAAGAGAAGGGCACTTTTTTGTGGGGTGGTTTTCTTCACAAACCGAGAAAATTTCAATTCAGTTCAATGGACATTTGTTCCTACGATGCCTTCTGGTGCATCTAGGACAAAATATGGCCAGCGCTCTCTCTACTTCCTCTTGCTTCCTTTTGATGTTGATGGTATCCAATTGTAAGGCAAGGGTTTGCAGCATATCACTTTTGAAATCTTCCAACATATTTCCATTTTCACCCTTGACGGATGAGTTGGAAGATGATGTACTGGCCATAGGTTGACTACTCCTACCCTTTTTCATGACTACCCTAGAATGGTTTCTAAAGACAGTCTTGATATCCTCATAGGGTAATTGGTAGATATCTCCTCCTGCTAACAGATGTAAGGTATCCAGAAGATCTTCCTTTACTCGTCTAGGCAGGACGAACTTTAGTGAATTAGGGTCAAGTGTTCACCTGGCCCTTTTGTAACTGAGCTGGAATATTTCTTCATAGTCTTCTAAGGATTCATCCTGGCCCATGGTCATCCTAAAAATCTCTTCTTTAGTATCCTTTGACCTATAGTAGTCCCTATATTTGTTGTTAAAATCTTGTTGCATCTGAGCCCAAGTTTTGATGCTATCTCCAAGTAAACCCATGAACCAGTCCAATGTTGCATCCTTGAGGGTATATGGAAATAGTTTTAAATTTTTCTCATCATCTGTATAGTCATAGGTTCGGCATATAACATCAAAATAAAATAGGAAAGTGACAGGGTCCTTTATGTTCAAGCCATGGAAATGAGGTAGGGCAGAGGTGCTTATATTCTTCATCTTAGTGTCCCCATTGGTTTCCCTGATGGGGAAGGCACCCTCAACTCTCTCTTTATTCCCTTTGTCATTTCGGTTTTCAGCCATTGGTTTAGTAGGAATGGGTTCTTCTTTTTCTTCTTCCCCTATAGGTTCTTCAAATATGTTAGGTTGCTCACCTAAAGGTTCCTCTAGTTCACAGCCACCAAAGAAGAGAGAAGGTTGGATGTTCGATGCAGTGGGGATATTTGGCAAGAATTTCGCTAAATTGTCCCTACTCCTACGAGGCATGAAAGGAAATGTTTTTTGGGTATTTTCTAAGAGTTTTTAGCAAGAAAGTACTTTGCAGAATTGAAATTGTTGATTGAATGAAAACTACTCACAGAAAGAAACTACTTGCTGAATTAAAATTCTACTTGCAGAATGGAAAGGAAAGCAGATAATGAAAACTGAAAGAAAGGAAGACACTAGATAATTTTTACAAAAATAAACTAATGGCAGAAGATTTGGGACTAGAAATAGAAGAAAAGAAAGCAGACTAGAGATAGAAGAAAAGAAAGCATTACTCACATTCTACTCAGGCACCTCCTTAGCAATGGTGCCAAAAAGTGATGAGCACCAGTATTGCAGCAAGTATGTTGTAACTCCTGGGCTACCAACTTTACTTATCAACGCATGGTTCGTACAAAGTTGGAGGTGACGGTGTTATATGCGCAAGTAGAAGTGAAGATCCTACTTGTTGTCACTTGTTCATCTGGCAAGAGACCCTAGGGGTTCCAAGCCAGAATTCTATAGAGTCAGAAGAAGCTTGATTCTTTGATGGAAGAAGAGAAAATCTATTAATGAAGAAAACAACATGTAATGCTAAATCACACCATATCATAATTAACCATTAAAGCAGCTAAACTAAGCAGAATTGCAAAATCAACACTAACCTAATGCTGCTATCTATGTTATAGAAGTAAAGAGCATCACACCTGTTATCACTGAATATTCCGTTGCCAAAATTTTTTAGCCTAGCTTAAAGGACAAGGCGTTTTCGCAGCGCATAAATCCTTTTGGCAGTTTCGCAGCGCAGCATGTTTTAGGTGATTTCGTAGCGCATAATTCATACTTTGCACTGGCTGCGCTACGAAATTGGGGATTTGCTCTAATCCATAGTCATTCTTTCCCAGCTGTCATGTTTATCAAAATCCATTGGGTTTGCATCAACAGTTGTCAGTTTATAAGGTTTTTTAGTACCCCAGCAGATGGTGTTTCATTGGGTTTATCTGGAGCACTCTTTCCTTGGAAGAAGCCTTCTGTGGTAATCAGTGGATAAACAAGGGATCAGACTGTGGATATTACATCATTTATTTTGGCACTATTGCAAGTGCAAGGGAAGCTCTCATGTCAGAGGTTAGAACAGGGGTTCCTTTAAAGGTTTCCTGCAAAGACTTGCATGTGAAGAAAAGAATTGGAAGTGGAAGCTTTGGTGAAGTCAAAGAGATTATCTGGATGGGAGAGAATTTTGCAATGATACATATGTTTACCAATGTGGAAATATTTCTGCATGAGGTCTCTGCAATGTCTAAGCTTCTGCACCCAAATCTTTTGCAGGCATTAAGCTCGTTTGTAGATAAAGACAGGCATATTTCTCTGTTTTAAGCAGTCAGCTTCCAGGAGGTATTTAGCGCGGCTGAAAGAATATTTTCGAAAACTGAAAGAGGTTTTTATTCCTAACAGACTGAACTAGAAAAACCTCCTTCAGTTTCCTCAAATCCGTTACGAGCTGAGAGAAACGAGTGGCTAAAGGTTGCGCTACGAAACTGCTGTAGATGCAGTTTTTAATTTCCTGTTTTACACATCTTTTTCAAGGATCGATTCTGGGCAGCTGGAGTAGTTTTTCAAAAAACCAAAAGAGGTTTTTGTTAAGAACGGGTTGGTTCACAAAAACCTCCTTTAGTTTTGCCAAATACGTTTTCTGTGAGAATCTATGAGCTCTGTCCCGATACCCATTTTTCAGGCAGAACAACAGTTTCGTAGCAGCTGGAGCTAAATAATTCAATCTCAAACTAGAATTGAAAACAAAAGATTCAGTGTCTGATGCATATTTGTGGACAGTACCAGCCCTTAAGCAAGCAAAGATCATGAGAAAGCTGAACACAAGCCTAAGAGCAGAAAACAAGGCTTTGAAGAAAGAGGTTAGTAGTTTGAAGAAGAAGCTAGGTAAACTAGCTCATTGATCCAAGGAGAAAGTTGCTTTTCAAGTTTTGGTAAATTTTGATTTCCATCATTTTGTAACCTTTTAGATCTCTAACACCTGTACAAAGTAGCTGAAGAAATCATGAAGTTAAGTCAACAGTACTTTAAGATTCATATGTTCTGTTTTGATTATCTACAGCAGTTTCGTAGCGCGCTACGAAACTGCTGTAGATGACTGTTTTATGAGAAAAAAAATGAAATTGATACTGAGGTCAGCAAATCTTGAAAAGGATGACTCGAGGCCAGTAAGGAGACTATATAAAGCTATCCAGGTATTCAAAGGGTGACAGGTGTGAGTGTTGAAGAAAAAGGTGAAACTTTTTGTTTTTTGCTAAAAGTCTTCCTAAAGTTACTTTATGACCGAATTGTTAGGGTTCTGGTAGGGTTACCGAAATTTTGGGTGGTACACCTGTTCAGTTCACAAAGCGTCCAGATCATGAGGCATATTGGATTATGCGTGGTTATTAAAGGTATTAAATGGCTTGGAGCATAGTCTTTTAGTACATGAAGACTAATGGAAGGCAGGGACCGTGAAAACAGGGCACATATCCTCATCAACTAATGAGTCATCCACACAGCAAGTATCCGAAGCTGCTCGTTCAGTGAATGCCTCTCCAATATATTTCGGCCACTACAGAAATGGTACAGGTGTCAAAGTTCAAGAAAGCATCAATGCACACGAGGAGATAGAATTAGAGTTTCAATAGGAATGGGACTCTATGTATTCACAGCGCAATACCTTTGTATTTAATAAGTTTGTTTAGATATAGATAAGGCAATTAATGATAGGATTTCGAGCTCCCCTCATGCTGGAGGAGGAGTCTCAAGTAGTTGTAGTTTTGTTTTCCTATATATAGGAAAAACTCTGATGTAAAAAAGGTTGGAGATTTTATAAAAAACAGAGATTTTATCAGCTTGTGTAAGAAGACTTTGACAGTGATACAAGAATTACTTTTTCTTCCCAAGATTCATTATATGTTTAAGGCTCATAACATGTGTGGTTTTGTCATTATCTTTTATGTATTTTACAGCTCACTAAATATGCAATCACTCTGAATTCACCTAGTGCTCAGACTTCCTGTGCTTATTTATGAGTTGAGTTCTTTTTGGAGAGATGTTTTGAGTGTTAAACGTTATATGCCTTGGTTTCTATGATTGAGTGATCAATAGTTTACTGCAGAAGTATATGACTCCATGAGCCCAATGGAAGAAGTGTTGTTTTGTTTTTTCCAACCAGCTTTATTTTCATGAAATGTGTGAAGAGTTAGCCATCTGTTTTTGTAATTGATTCTTATCAAAAGTTTGTGAGAGAGCCCTCTCTGACTAAGGAGGCTAATCCTTAGTCTAAAGTCTGGTTGAAATAGTTACATGAGATCTTGCTAGGTAGCAGCCCTTAGTACTGATTTTGTGATAACATTTTGGTGCGTCTGCCGGGAGACTGAAGATTACTCACTCCCGTAATGTTAAGATTGAATTTCTGGAGGTAGCAGGAGTTCAAAGAGGTTTTTTGAGGCTGCAAATCTACCTTGGCGACTCCATTGTTGAAGAATTCAAAGTTCATACATTCATGGTGATTCCACTGGAGTTATGAAGGACCCAGAAGCTGCCATTCTTAGTTCAAGGTATGCATGCATAGATTTCTCAGGAATTCATGGTTTCCCAAATCATTTTCCCAAGGATGCATATTTTCTAAGGAATGGTCCCAAATTTAATGGAAAAGATTTGAGTTTAACTCTGAAGCATATCTCAGATTTCTGTCATTTTGCTGAGCTTCTTAGAGTTAAACATGAGGATGTTTGCATAAGGTTATTCTATGATTCACTTCAAGGGAAATGCAAACAATGGGTGGAAAACTTTCCTGTCAAATCCATTAAGTCATTTCAAGACCTTTGGCTCATGTTTTTGGAGGAATGGATAGATAGGTCAGAGTTGGTGGCAGACTCTCCCTCAGTTGCAGATTTTAAACAATGGAATAATGATTATAGCAAAGAAGAAACAGATGAATATTTTTCTTTGTCCTTGTCCTCATATTTAAAATCCTTTGACTGCAAGGCAGAGGATAAGATGAAATTTTTTGATGAATTTGCCAAAGACATTGAGAAAGACATTGAAGGTTTAGAAGGTCAAATTCAGGCATATAGTTTTCATGATCATGATCATTATTTTCAGAAGCTTTCTGTGATAGAACACAAGGAAAGAATGCTGGTTCCTTTCTCTTTCACGATTGAGGAGATGCACACTGCTGTTGTAGATCAGTTTGCACAGCCAGAAAGTTACAAGAAAAATCAAGCTGATCGTGTATTCTGGGATCCTATAGCTGATTACATGGAAGAGTTTTACTCTCCAATGTTTCAGTTTACCTATAAAGATCCGAGACAATTCCAGTGGCAGCGGTCATCACAATACCATTGTAGCTCTGAACTCCGATGCAGCCAAAGGACTCAAATGTCAGATAAGGTAGATGATTGGCTACATTGGAAATTTCATATTGATTGAGCAGAAAGAAGTTGAAATTGTTAGGGTAGGTAGGTATAGGTAAATGCAAATAAGCTCAAGGTCAACTGAGCATTTTTTTTTTTAGTAGATGTAGCTTTCTTTCTCCTACAGTCATGCTTGTCAAGCAAATTTCTGTTTGTCACAAATGGATAAGGCACTGGAGCTGCATGTTCTTAGTGTACCACAAGGGCACACTATCCCAAGTGGAGCCACTGTTATCACTGAATATTCCGTTGCCAAATTTTTTTAGCCTAGCTTAAAGGACAAGGCGTTTTCGCAGCGCATAAATCCTTTTGGCAGTTTCGCAGCGCAGCATGTTTTAGGTGATTTCGTAGCGCATAATTCATACTTTGCACTGGCTGCGCTACGAAATTGGGGATTTGCTCTAATCCATAGTCATTCTTTCCCAGCTGTCATGTTTATCAAAATCCATTGGGTTTGCATCAACAGTTGTCAGTTTATAAGGTTTTTTAGTACCCCAGCAGATGGTGTTTCATTGGGTTTATCTGGAGCACTCTTTCCTTGGAAGAATCCTTCTGTGGTAATCAGTGGATAAACAAGGGATCAGACTGTGGATATTACATCATTTATTTTGGCACTGTTGCAAGTGCAAGGGAAGCTCTCATGTCAGAGGTTAGAACAGGGGTTCCTTTAAAGGTTTCCTGCAAAGACTTGCATGTGAAGAAAAGTATTGGAAGTGGAAGCTTTGGTGAAGTCAAAGAGATTATCTGGATGGGAGAGAATTTTGCAATGATACATATGTTTACCAATGTGGAAATATTTCTGCATGAGGTCTCTGCAATGTCTAAGCTTCTGCACCCAAATCTTTTCCAGGCATTAAGCTCGTTTGTAGATAAAGACAGGCATATTTCTCTGTTTTAAGAAGTCAGCTTCCAGGAGGTATTAACCGCCGCTAAAAGAATATTTTCGAAAACTGAAAGAGGTTTTTATTCCCAACAGACTGAACTAGAAAAACCTCCTTCAGTTTCCTCAAATCCGTTACGAGCTGAGAGAAACGAGTGGCTAAAGGTTGCGCTACGAAACTGCTGTAGATGCAGTTTTTAATTTCCTGTTTTACACATCTTTTTCAAGGATCGATTCTGGGCAGCTGGAGTAGTTTTTCAAAAAACCAAAAGAGGTTTTTGTTAAGAACGGGTTGGTTCACAAAAACCTCCTTTAGTTTTGCCAAATACGTTTTCTGTGAGAAGCTATGAGCTCTGTCCCGAGACCCATTTTTCAGGCAGAACAACAGTTTCGTAGCAGCTGGAGCTAAATAATTCAATCTCAAACTAGAATTGAAAACAAAAGATTCAGTGTCTGATGCATATTTGTGGATAGTAACAGTCCTTAAGCAAGCAAAGATCATGAGAAAGCTGAACACAAGCCTAAGAGCAGAAAACAAGGCTTTGAAGAAAGAGGTTAGCAGTTTGAAGAAGAAGCTAGGTAAACTAGCTCATTGATCCAAGGAGAAAGTTGCTTTTCAAGTTTTGGTAAATTTTGATTTCCATCATTTTGTAACCTTTTAGATCTCTAACACCTGTACAAAGTAGCTGAAGAAATCATGAAGTTAAGTCAACAGTACTTTAAGATTCATATGTTCTGTTTTGATTATCTACAGCAGTTTCGTAGCGCGCTACGAAACTGCTGTAGATGACTGTTTTATGAGAAAAAATGAAATTGATGCTGAGGTCAGCAAATCTTGAAAAGGATGACTCGAGGCCAGTAAGGAGACTATATAAAGCTATCCAGGTATTCAAAGGGTGACAGGTGTGAGTGTTGAAGAAAAAGGTGAAACTTTTTGTTTTTTGCTAAAAGTCTTCCTAAAGTTACTTTATGACCGAATTGTTAGGGTTCTGGTAGGGTTACCGAAATTTTGGGTGGTACACCTGTTCAGTTCACAAAGCATCTAGATCATGAGGCATATTGGATTATGCGTGGTTATTAAAGGTATTAAATGGCTTGGAGCATAGTCTTTTAGTACATGAAGACTAATGGAAGGCAGGGACCGTGAAAACAGGGCACATATCCTCATCAACTAATGAGTCATCCACACAGCAAGTATCCGAAGCTGCTCGTTCAGTGAATGCCTCTCCAATATATTTCGGCCACTACAAAAATGGTACAGGTGTCAAAGTTCAAGAAAGCATCAATGCACACGAGGAGATAGAATTAGAGTTTCAATAGGAATGGGACTCTATGTATTCACAGCGCAATACCTTTGTATTTAATAAGTTTGTTTAGATATAGATAAGGCAATTAATGATAGGATTTCGAGCTCCCCTCATGCTGGAGGAGGAGTCTCAAGTAGTTGTAGTTTTGTTTTCCTATATATAGGAAAAACTCTGATGTAAAAAAGGTTGGAGATTTTATAAAAAACAGAGTTTTTATCAGCTTGTGTAAGAAGACTTTGACAGTGATACAAGAATTACTTTTTCTTCCCAAGATTCATTATATGTTTAAGGCTCATAACATGTGTGGTTTTGTCATTATCTTATATGTATTTTACAGCTCACTAAATATGCAATCACTCTGAATTCACCTAGTGCTCAGACTTCCTGTGCTTATTTATGAGTTGAGTTCTTTTTGGAGAGATGTTTTGAGTGTTAAACGTTATATGCCTTGGTTTCTATGATTGAGTGATCAATAGTTTACTGCAGAAGTATATGACTCCATGAGCCCAATGGAAGAAGTGTTGTTTTGTTTTTTCCAACCAGCTTTATTTTCATGAAATGTGTGAAGAGTTAGCCATCTGTTTTTGTAATTGATTCTTATCAAAAGTTTGTGAGAGAGCCCTCTCTGACTAAGGAGGCTAATCCTTAGTCTAAAGTCTGGTTGAAATAGTTACATGAGATCTTGCTAGGTAGCAGCCCTTAGTACTGATTTTGTGATAACATTTTGGTGCGTCAGCCGGGAGACTGAAGATTACTCACTCCCGTAATGTTAAGATTGAATTTCTGAAGGTAGCAGGAGTTCAAAGAGGTTTTTCGAGGCTGCAAATCTACCTTGGCGACTCCATTGTTGAAGAATTCAAAGTTCATACAATCATGGTGATTCCACTGGAGTTATGAAGGACCCAGAAGCTGCCATTCTTAGTTCAAGGTATGCATGCATAGATTTCTCAGGAATTCATGGTTTCCCAAATCATTTTCCCAAGGATGCATATTTTCTAAGGAATGGTCCCAAATTTAATGGAAAAGATTTGAGTTTAACTCTGAAGCATATCTCAGATTTCTGTCATTTTGCTGAGCTTCTTAGAGTTAAACATGAGGATGTTTGCATAAGGTTATTCTATGATTCACTTCAAGGGAAATGCAAACAATGGGTGGAAAACTTTCCTGTCAAATCCATTAAGTCATTTCAAGACCTTTGGCTCATGTTTTTGGAGGAATGGATAGATAGGTCAGAGTTGGTGGTAGACTCTCCCTCAGTTGCAGATTTTAAACAATGGAATAATGATTATAGCAAAGAAGAAAAAAATGAATATTTTTCTTTGTCCTTGTCCTCATATTTAAAATCCTTTGACTGCAAGGCAGAGGATAAGATGAAATTTTTTGATGAATTTGCCAAAGACATTGAGAAAGACATTGAAGGTTTAGAAGGTCAAATTCAGGCATATAGTTTTCATGATCATGATCATTATTTTCAGAAGCTTTCTGTGACAGAACACAAGGAAAGAATGCTAGTTCCTTTCTCTTTCACGATTGAGGAGATGCACACTGTTGTTGTAGATCAGTTTGCACAGCCAGAAAGTTACAAGAAAAATCAAGCTGATCGTGTATTCTGGGATCCTATAGCTGATTACATGGAAGAGTTTTACTCTCCAATGTTTCAGTTTACCTATAAAGATCCGAGACAATTCCAGTGGCAGCGGTCATCACAATACCATTGTAGCTCTGAACTCCGATGCAGCCAAAGGACTCAAATGTCAGATAAGGTAGATGATTGGCTACATTGGAAATTTCATATTGATTGAGCAGAAAGAAGTTGAAATTGTTAGGGTAGGTAGGTATAGGTAAATGCAAATAAGCTCAAGGTCAACTGAGCATTTTTTTTTTTAGTAGATGTAGCTTTCTTTCTCCTACAGTCATGCTTGTCAAGCAAATTTCTGTTCGTCACAAATGGATAAGGCACTGGAGCTGCATGTTCTTAGTGTACCACAAGGGCACACTATCCCAAGTGGAGCCACTGTTATCACTGAATATTCCGTTGCCAAATTTTTTTAGCCTAGCTTAAAGGACAAGGCGTTTTCGCAGCGCATAAATCCTTTTGGCAGTTTCGCAGCGCAGCATGTTTTAGGTGATTTCGTAGCGCATAATTCATACTTTGCACTGGCTGCGCTACAAAATTGGGGATTTGCTCTAATCCATAGTCATTCTTTCCCAGCTGTCATGTTTATCAAAATCCATTGGGTTTGCATCAACAGTTGTCAGTTTATAAGGTTTTTTAGTACCCCAGCAGATGGTGTTTCATTGGGTTTATCTGGAGCACTCTTTCCTTGGAAGAAGCCTTCTGTGGTAATCAGTGGATAAACAAGGGATCAGACTGTGGATATTACATCATTTATTTTGGCACTGTTGCAAGTGCAAGGGAAGCTCTCATGTCAGAGGTTAGAACAGGGGTTCCTTTAAAGGTTTCCTGCAAAGACTTGCATGTGAAGAAAAGAATTGGAAGTGGAAGCTTTGGTGAAGTCAAAGAGATTATCTGGATGGGAGAGAATTTTGCAATGATACATATGTTTACCAATGTGGAAATATTTCTGCATGAGGTCTCTGCAATGTCTAAGCTTCTGCACCCAAATCTTTTGCAGGCATTAAGCTCGTTTGTAGATAAAGACAGGCATATTTCTCTGTTTTAAGAAGTCAGCTTCCAGGAGGTATTTAGCGCGGCTGAAAGAACATTTTCGAAAACTGAAAGAGGTTTTTATTCCTAACAGACTGAACTAGAAAAAGCTCCTTCAGTTTCCTCAAATCCATTACGAGCTGAGAGAAACGAGTGTCTAAAGGTTGCGCTACGAAACTGCTGTAGATGCAGTTTTTAATTTCCTGTTTTACACATCTTTTTCAAGGATCGATTCTAGGCGGCTGGAGTAGTTTTTCAAAAAACCAAAAGAGGTTTTTGTTAAGAACGGGTTGGTTCACAAAAATCTCCTTTAGTTTTTCCAAATACGTTTTCTGTGAGAAGCTATGAGCTCTGTCCCGAGACCCATTTTTCAGGCAGAACAACAGTTTCGTAGCAGCTGGAGCTAAATAATTCAATCTCAAACTAGAATTGAAAACAAAAGATTCAGTGTCTGATGCATATTTGTGGACAGTACCAGCCCTTAAGCAAGCAAAGATCATGAGAAATCTGAACACAAGCCTAAGAGCAGAAAACAAGGCTTTGAAGAAAGAGGTTAGCAGTTTGAAGAAGAAGCTAGGTAAACTAGCTCATTGATCCAAGGAGAAAGTTGCTTTTCAAGTTTTGGTAAATTTTGATTTCCATCATTTCGTAACCTTTTAGATCTCTAACACCTGTACAAAGTAGCTGAAGAAATCATGAAGTTAAGTCAACAGTACTTTAAGATTCATATGTTCTGTTTTGATTATCTACAGCAGTTTCGTAGCGCGCTACGAAACTGCTGTAGATGACTGTTTTATGAGAAAAAAAATGAAATTGATACTGAGGTCAGCAAATCTTGAAAAGGATGACTCGAGGCCAGTAAGGAGACTATATAAAGCTATCCAGGTATTCAAAGGGTGACAGGTGTGAGTGTTGAAGAAAAAGGTGAAACTTTTTGTTTTTTGCTAAAAGTCTTCCTAAAGTTACTTTATGACCGAATTGTTAGGGTTCTGGTAGGGTTACCGAAATTTTGGGTGGTACACCTGTTCAGTTCACAAAGTGTCCAGATCATGAGGCATATTGGATTATGCGTGGTTATTAAAGGTATTAAATGGCTTGGAGCATAGTCTTTTAGTACATGAAGACTAATGGAAGGCAGGGACCGTGAAAACAGGGCACATATCCTCATCAACTAATGAGTCATCCACACAGCAAGTATCCGAAGCTGCTCGTTCAGTGAATGCCTCTCCAATATATTTCGGCCACTACAGAAATGGTACAGGTGTCAAAGTTCAAGAAAGCATCAATGCACACGAGGAGATAGAATTAGAGTTTCAATAGGAATGGGACTCTATGTATTCACAACGCAATACCTTTGTATTTAATAAGTTTGTTTAGATATAGATAAGGCAATTAATGATAGGATTTCGAGCTCCCCTCATGCTGGACGATCAGTCTCAAGTAGTTGTAGTTTTGTTTTCCTATATATAGGAAAAACTCTGATGTAAAAAAGGTTGGAGATTTTATAAAAAATAGAGTTTTTATCAGCTTGTGTAAGAAGACTTTGACAGTGATACAAGAATTACTTTTTCTTCCCAAGATTCATTATATGTTTAAGGCTCATAACATGTGTGGTTTTGTCATTATCTTTTATGTATTTTACAGCTCACTAAATATGCAATCACTCTGAATTCACCTAGTGCTCAGACTTCCTGTGCTTATTTATGAGTTGAGTTCTTTTTGGAGAGATGTTTTGAGTGTTAAATGTTATATGCCTTGGTTTCTATGATTGAGTGATCAATAGTTTACTGCAGAAGTATATGACTCCATGAGCCCAATGGAAGAAGTGTTGTTTTGTTTTTTCCAACCAGCTTTATTTTCATGAAATGTGTGAAGAGTTAGCCATCTGTTTTTGTAATTGATTCTTATCAAAAGTTTGTGAGAGAGCCCTCTCTGACTAAGGAGGCTAATCCTTAGTCTAAAGTCTGGTTGAAATAGTTACATGAGATCTTGCTAGGTAGTAGCCCTTAGTACTGATTTTGTGATAACAACACCAAACTAATGTGTAAGCAAGGAAACTAAACTAAGTCTGCTTTCACGTTTTTGGTGTTTTGGTAAAATCAAGCATGCAAGGAGTCAAGCAGAAGAGCAAGTGAATATCGAAATGAGTGAAAGGAGGACCTAGCGAAGTAGAAGTGCATAGGAACCATTGGATCAATCGGAAACAATATTAATGGGAGATGAGTGACAGAGA
This sequence comes from Pinus tabuliformis, assembly GCA_031772625.1. Lineage (NCBI taxonomy): Eukaryota > Viridiplantae > Streptophyta > Pinopsida > Pinales > Pinaceae > Pinus > Pinus tabuliformis. The sequence continues at coordinate 608,269,896 of CM062807.1, forward strand.
GCTTATCGTAGAAGATTATGTGAATATATGGATGAATAAGATTGACGAAAGATGAATGGCGGAGTTGTTATCGCTAGAGGTTAATTCAAGAGATGGATGAACAAGACTAATCAGAAGATGAATGAAGGAGATCTTATCGCAGGTGATTTAGTGAATATATGAATGAATAGGGTTAATGAAAGATGAGCGATGAAGATCTTGTCACAAGCGATCTAGTGAACAGATGAATGAATAGGACTAATGGAAGATGAGCAGTGGAGATCTTATCGCATAGGTTAAGTGAATAGATGGACGAACAGGGTTAAATAGGAGATGAATGGCAGAGATCTTATTGCGGAGATGAAGTGAATAGATTGGTGGATCACATCGAGTCACATGGCGATAGAAGGTTAAAAAAATGTGCGGAATGATGGAGCAGGTTTCCATAGGCGGTAAGCCGTTTCTTGCGTGCCCTCAAAGCTATAAGCGGAATTCCAAAATTTTACGTGATTAGCCTAACTTGGTGACACGTAGCACGAGAAAACCACTTTTCTCATGTGCTCTTAGGTGAATATCAGCCATGCAAGAATTTTCGCGAGATTGCACGATAGTCGTCAGATCATGTGAGTTTGATCAATAGTGGAGATTGGGAGAACATAAAGTATCGAGACGACATGATAGCCATTGGATCGAGGGCACGACAGATCGATGGTGGAGATTTGGAGCACATAAAGTAGGTGGAAGAATTCATGGTAGCTATTGGATCAAGCTAGACAGATTGACGATGTAGATCGAGAGTGCATAAAGTCAAGCATTGAAATGAATCAGATGGCGATTGGTCAGATTTATTGTGGATCAGATGGTAAGGAGATTTATGGTTATAATCCTTGCTAACCTGCTAAGTGGAGAAAAAGGCACAAATAGAAGCAAACTAAAACAAAACCTATCTATGCTACATTGTTGTAATGGAAATGAAACTACTTAAGCAAACGAAAGATTAAACCATGAATCTATGCACTACACTGCTGTAATGGAAATGCAGCTACTTAAGAAAATGAACGATTAAATCATGAATCTATGCTAACATCCATGTACAATAAAAGGGAGCCTTAGCTGCTAGGGTTGGGCCCTAGCTTTAGCCCTCTGAGTTAACTCAGTGCTAGCTTAGCACAAAATTCATTCTTATTATCAAAACAATGGATTACATCAAAAATGGTCACAATTCTTACAACTCAAAAATAAAGTAGAGTTTTACAATTAAAATTCTAAATCCTACTGAGGTCCTAGGCCTCTCTACTTATATGCCTGAAGTCTCCAACGACTTCCTTGAAATTAGTGAGGTTCGGCCCCCAAACTTGAGATGACTAGTGCTTTGACTTTCACTTGCTTGACTACCTTCTAGTCCTCATGATTTGGCTAGTTGCACTCCCAGTCGATGAAGGAATATTTGAATGGAGGGGTAATAAATGAGGAGGATTCATGTCCTATAATTCTTCTCCCTTGTCCCATTCGAGTTTTGACCAAGGTCTTTGCTAAAAATCCTTGCTTTTATCCTTTGATCCTGCATTACATGCACATTAGACCACAAAGAAAAATATCTAACTCTAACTCATCTCATGAGAAAAATATAATCAAAAGTATGCAATAAGTTGTGAGAATAGTTGGTTTGACTAAGCTACGAGGGGATTTAAAACCCATATAATTTCCCAATGATGAGGCTCATCAGAAACTCTTTACCATTGAGATCCCATCCCTTAACAGAAATAACCCTTATGCTACTTATATGGTTCATGGATGTAATCCATATAGAAACCCATCTTCCTCAGGAGCCCCATGAACTTCTCAAAACTAAGAAATACATGGATTACAAAATTCAGTTTGGTCATAGGGGGAATAATACTTCATTCAAATCATTGTTGTTAGTGAATCTTATATCTAATCTATAAAAGTTTATGAATTATCCCATAAAGCATAATCTTGCATGGCTAATGCCTTTGTTAAACTTTCCTACTAACATTCCCAAGTTTGATGGAAACCTAGGAAAAGTTTTCATGGTCCATATCATAACCTACCATCTATGGTTTTCATCAAAATTGTTTGTGGATGATAGAATATGCATATATCCTCTTAAATCAAATCTTATTGGTGGTTCTTGAAGATGGTACACTTATGTTGACAGCATCATATATGGTAACCTCTTATATTTAGAATGGGATATTTCCAACCATTATCATTTTCCTATTAGGTATGAGATGGGAAGATAAATACTCACAAAATTATATTATATAATTCCTCACATATCTTGTCATACACATGGGTGGAGGTGAAGACAAAGATTGTTTCACACTAACTTACTGATGGCCTACTATGTGAGTGCTTCACCAAATATCTCTTTCCTAGGACCATTGATGATGTACCAAAGGTAGGAGCCCAAAATTGAGGAGCATGTGATCATGCATTAACATCAACTTATTAATATATTCTCAATTGGGTACCTTGTATGAAATCATCCTTAATGCTCATTGGTCGTAAAAGGACATTATGAAAATCAATTAAAGACCCCATGTTATGGGATTATTGGTTATCTATCATTAAGAGAAGTGGGTCAATTAGTTTCTTAGGTGGGACAATTAAATATCTTTTCTATTATAGTGCTTATATCATCTATCACCCAAACTCCTAATCGCCCCATTCAAACCTCCAAGGAAAATTTAGTGTAGTCCACATCCAAGAAGAACCATGAGAAACCTACATGTAAGAATAATAATAAATATAATAAACCTTAAAATAATGAATGTGGGACATATCAAACCCAATATAACTTCAAGGTTGGCATTAAATAGAAAAGGAAAGGAAATAGGTTCCATTGCAATATTTATGGGAAATACCATGTTACTCATGAGTGTCCATTGATGGGTGAAATTCATTTGAAATTTTCTTAGCAAAACCTTAATCATAATATTGTATTTTTTATGGATTCATTTTTTCCCGAAGAATAGCACATGGCTGCAAATCGTTCACCTCATTAGCAACAATGTATTGGAATTAGTCCTCAATAAAATGCCTCATCATTGACATAATATATTTATATAGTTGATTATGATATGAAACCAGCTCATGAAAATATAGAAAAGATAGATCAACGCCTTAGAATTCAGCCTCTTAGAGGGGGCAACCTCCTTTACATTACATAAATGAACAATTCTTGGATGATACAAATGAAAAGACCTACTTTCTATATATAGGAGTCTAAGGGGTCATAACATAATCATAGCCGACATAACAATAATAATGTAAGGGCACAATAATAACAATAGTGGGCTTCTATGGGGCACATTAGTAACAATATGGGCACTACATGGGTACATCAATATAATAAGTGGGTTGTACTAATAACAATAAGGGGTTACACTAGTAGTATAGGGGCCTAACATGCCCCTCTCCTTCAAAAAGCGTTGTCCTCAACGCTTGAGTAGTTCTTGATGCTTCTGTATAAAATTCTTGTCCTCCCGCGTGGAATCTTCAGCGGGTAAGTTCTTGAAATTGATCGATTTCGTAGCTGTCTCGTTCTTGTTTCTGTGACTGCTCCAGGTTCCAATATGATTTTTCCTTCCTTTTCAATATCTGGCAATATTTTTTGAATTTGGATCTTTTACAACTTTTGAATAAGTGTCCATACTTCTTTGTCCTTCTTCCATTCATCCCTTGCTTCGTTTATCCAATCTAGTTGGATAATAGAAATAGCACAAAACAATGCTTCCACATCCTCATCCTTGAAGAGTCTTCCCATTCGGTAAGGTCTCCATTTCTTAAGTGCATGTAGTATTGCCAACATTTCCTTCTCATAAATAGCTTGCTTTGGATGTAGCAGTAAAAATACCCAGTTCCTACATCAAAACATTTTTCACTATGATTTTGATCTACCTGTTGTTTCATTTGATTTTGCACCGAACTGGCGTTATCCTTTAAAAGTTGGAGAACTTGTTGTTGATGCTCGATGTGATCTTTCACTGCTTGAACCTTTTTCTTCTTGATATGTCCTTCTATCTTTAGAGTTTGAGGAGTGGTAATTTCTTCCAATCCTTTACAAGATATGGTTGGATTCATTTCTTGACGCTCGATGTGATCTTTCACTTCTTGAACATTTTTCTTCTTGATATGTCCTTCTATCTTGATAGTTTGAGGAGTGGTAATCCCGACCAGTGAATTAAAAGATATGGCTGGATTCATTTCTTCTTTCTTGATGTGATCTTTCAATTCTTGCACCTTTTTCTTCTTGATATGTCCTTCTATCTTGTGAGTTTGAGGAGTGGTCATTCTTGCCAATAGTTTACAATATATGTTCTGATTCATTTCTTATTTCCCTGGGGTCGGGTCCTAGCATATATCCTCTTCTTTTGATGTTTCTTGATCCTTTTCTTCCTCCTCTTCATACTCTATGTAAAATAATTTCTTCTCAGCACACTTATGACCTTTAGTGCATTTTCTGTCACAATTGTAATAAAGCCCTTTTTCTCTTTTTTCTTCCAATTGTTGTGGTGTAACCCTTGTAGGTTGTGGAAGGCTAGGAGAAACAACATGTCCATCTTTAAAGTTGTGAGGGGTAGACTTCCTTGTTACCATAATTTTACTTTCAAATATGTCACAAATCCCTTTTACTCTTTCAAATTGTTGTGGCGTCGCTCTAAAGAAGGTGTTGCTCTTTGTATCCTCATAATGTGCTATCATTTCCTCCGTGAGAATTGACCACGTAACAAGTTGTTTACGAGAACAAAGCCCTTTATACCATAAAAATTGATCCGGTTCTAAATATGAAGATGCAATACAAACCTTTTGTAACAGTGGTACACCATGTAGATCAAAATATTGCTCCATCTGAAGTATCCAATTTACCGGATCCTTGCCATCAAACTTCCTCATCTTGTTTTTTCTTGATTTTAGGACCTCGATCTTGAAACGACTGTAACTCTGTACTTGCATATATTTAAGTTCTGAAATTGCTACCTGTAGTATCCCTCTATGTCCTCTTTCCAATGCCACCAGTCTGAACCAAATTGGATTCTCCAAAAAAGAGTTATGCACAATATCCCAGGATGACCTGATTATATTCCTTTTGAGAAGAGTGAACTTGTATGAAGTGCCACGTGTCAATGTTTCAACCTTTGGCTCTGAAATAGATATACAAGAAACTACAGTTCGTCCTCTTTCTGTACCTTCTTACGAAATTTCAATCCAATGCTTAGAGAGAAATTTATGACTATGTTCCCCAGGTCACCTGTTTGGAATGTAATTCAGGAGTCTGCGAAAAGACCAACTTCCTCAGATCATATATCTGAAAATATAGTGCGAAAAGCTCTGAAATTTGGACCCGAGGTGCAGCACGATCTCTTCTCAAATGGTTTTTTTTTGCAACTTCTGAAACGTCGCAGAAAAAAAGTTATAGTGAAAATTCCACGATGACCTGTTTGGAGCATCGAAACCCTAGAATCCAAAGCTCTGATACCAAATGTTATGAAACCAGCTCAAGAAAAGATAGAAAAGATAGATCAATGCCTTAGAATTTAGCCTCTTCGAGGGGGCAACCTCCTTTACATTACATAAATGAACAATTCTTGGATGATACAAATGAAAGGACGTTCTTTCTATATATAGGAGTCTAAGGGGTCATAACATAATCAGAGCCGACATAACAATAATAATGTAAGGGCACAATAATAACAATAGTGGGCTTCTATGGGGCACATTAGTAACAATATGGGCACTACATGGGTACATCAATATAATAAGTGGGTTGTACTAATAACAATAAGGGGTTACAGTAGTAGTATAGGGGCCTAACAGATTAACTTATCCATGTGACTATAAGAGAATGTAACTACCATCATACTAATAGTTTCCCTTCAAATCAAGAGCTAGTGACATATGTCTAGGCGTATGGCCTCCTTTGGATTGAAAATCCATTATTTTTTGTGCTACATCTCTTGAAGGGAATAATTAGATATTTGGTGCATAATCCTAATTTAGTGGACAATCATAATTATAATATTATTGAGGATTTGGCCCTACCACCAAGTTCCATGTCCACTCTTAAATTCTTGCAAATATGACCCACATAGTGCAAAGAACTTCTAATGACAATTGGTGGGGCAGGTCCCCTAGAATTGAATCTCATCACATTGGAGCTAACATTGTGGAAGCCCCATCTTCCCCATCAAATTTTATTTTAGATCATGGCACAAATTTTTGGGAAGACTATCCATAAGATAGTATTATATTAGGGATCCTTGACTTGTATCATACACTCAAAGTGTTCACAAGTCACCTAATTTATCACAACCAACATCCATGTTGAAATGCTTTTGGGCATACCATGCAACTTTAATGGGTCTTTCCTACTTTTGATTTAGGTGGTAAAAATATTTTAGTTGAAGTTGAAGTCACGAGTTCCCCATTGGATCATAATATATTACTCTAGAAAAGTTTATTTTATGTTATGAAAGTTGTCATTTACTCAATATTTAGGGTTGTTATGCTCCCCCATGAAAGTAATATTTTCATTATCAACCAACTAACATATTTCAAGATAGAATTGCATCTCTAGAACATCCATATAGTTCATTTCATAAGATATTATTAAAAAGATTGAGTGTTGGAGAGATGTTGAAATATTACTTGTTAATTGTGATATTTCCCCTTCCACCAACCACCAACCAACCCATCTCCACATAATTCCATCATTAACATGACCTTTTTTATCACTATTTTATCCCTTATATCTCCTCATCTTCAGCCTATAGAATACAAATCTCATTGGAGAATCATGCCACCTATTATGGATGCACTTACCTATTTTTCAATCTCACACATATATGATAAAATTGGTTAGGGAATATTTTGACTATCTATGATGTTCCTCGAATAATAGGGGGTATACTTGGTGTGAAGTCCCAATTAGACATCAAAAGGTTTGGGATAGGAGCCTCAGATAATATGTGGGCTTCATTTTTTCCATGTGTGTGTGTTACTCTTGGCTTTCAAATGCAAAGAAATAAATGTGAGACCAAGTTTAGAATGTCTAAAGAACTAAGAAGAAATAAACCCTTGCAAAGCATAATTCAAGAACTTAACAATAAAATAATGAGGAAGAGTATGCCTTAAGAGAGAATTAGATCATTGAGACTAATTACGACATACACAAGTAGGAAAGTGCTAGAAACCAACTACCAATTAGTTCACTATTAATTACTAGCATGTGCATGGATTCAAAAGCAAAGACTCAAAGTGAACATACTAGCTGCATGCAAAAAAATTGTTCATTAAAATGTAACCAATATGTAAACACTTATGAAAAACAATAAAAACATTGGATATCCATTACAAATGCCACTAATATGCCTAGGAATCAGTGCATGAAGTGAAAAGGTTTTTCATTAAATTTTAAAAAATCTACCACATGTATTGTAAGCCTATTAAAATCTAATAATGGAATTAAAGAAATATCATCCCTAAAGAAAAATCCATAGCCTCAAAATCACTCATCCTATCAACTACAAAGAGTAGAAAATCTCAAATCTAGAAGGCTATAACTATGCTAAAGTATTCAAGTTTCAAAATCCCCTAAGAATGAGGCATGAGTAACATTTATACAAGTGAATAGATGATTTTTAGCTTCCCCCATGATATTTCAAATCCCCTCATGGAGTCATAAAACTCTCCACATTCCAAGTCACTCTTAGATGGCACTTGCTATTAATCATTGACTTGAAATATTAAAATATAAGAAGATAAATAAAATATGCTTTGAGGCTTCAACATCCAAATCATTATGACTAGCAACACTCCTAATAGCTTTGCCTTCCAAATGGTACTTGGTCTACCTTGTTGAGGGTCTATAACATCAATAAGCATAAGATCTTCACAATACTCCTCCATAACTCTTAAATGAAATTATTAGTTTTTCCATCAAGGATCACTTCAACAAGGCATAGGTTCACATTCAAATTTTCCCATAATGTTGTTGCACAAATAGCTAACCCTAATGAAATTATGAAATGAAAAGTAGGAAAGGAGGATGATGGTTGCCACAAGTTAGGGTGTAGACTTCAAAAGAGCCTTACTATCCTTCAATTATTTTCAAAGGAATATTAGGTTTCTAAAACCTTGGCATATTCATCCTTTATGCCTTCCTATGAGTGTGATTTTTTAAATAAATAACATTTTCATCCTCAAATAAGCCATTAGAACAAAATAATATTTTAAATAAGAGAACTAGAACAAAAATTGGGTTAATTCCATAATGCATGAATTCATATACTATAACAACCCTAAGGAAAATTCATTCCTACATGCATGCAACCAATATTTAGGATACCATGTGAAAATATTTCAAGTGTTACATATATTTTTCATTTACTACATTTAAATTTCATATTGTATATAAAATTATTACTAAGAATCTAAAGAGTTTACAACTATGAGAAATTGATTTCATCTTGATTCCAAAAGTGATCATTTAGTGGAATTTCTACAATGGTTTTTAACCCATTTGATAAGAGCAAAGTTGTTCAAAGAACTTTTCCTTCTTCCTTTTTAATATCATTCTTGATTCATTCTCCTTGTTGTGAACAAAAACAGACTACATCTCTTTCCAATAGAAGCAAGCATGTAAAGAGTACCTAGAATGGGCATTTATAAAGCAAAAAAAATTTCCTCTCACTCACACATACAATTGCAAAAATCGGTCTTACTGAAGGCATGCAACTAACATTTAAGGCATAAAATGGAGACATTTAATCATAATAAATATACTAAATATTCCTACATAGTAAAATATATAAAGATAATAGAAATCAACGCCCTTCATCTTGTATCATGAATTAGATGGTTCTTGACCTTTGGATTTGCAACTAGAGATCTATTATCATGGAAGCATGAGAGTGCATGTAAACCCTTCATTATGTTATACTTTGGTATCACCAAAAGAAATTCCCTTTTGAACCTTCAGTCTTCCAATAGTGCACTTAATATGCCTTCAATATGACCATCAATTATTGGAGTTTCAGTGGGAGTTTTATTTCTGGAACCACTCTCAAATCCAAAGAGAACATTTTTGAAGCTTTCAATAACCCATAACTGATAATGTTATGCTTCCTTGCATTCAAACTTTCTCTGTGAAGACAATACCTTTAGCATCACTGGTAGATATTGAAAAGCATTGACAGAGGTTGGAATGTTAGGGTTCACGCATAATTAATCAATTCCTGGTTAGATGAATTGCATTGAATGTAGATGAGGTGAATCATTTTGAAGAGAGGGAAATAGAAACACTTAGGTATCGAGCGTTACACATAGACATCATGACTCTCCAAAACCCTAATATTGGTTTAGAGGCAAATTTATTTAGTGTCTTGTCATTCGTGAAATCCTAAAAACTCTCGGCTTTCCGCATGTAACCTCGCATTACATTTTTACATGCTTTCATACACAACCTTCTTGCAGTGTTTATATACAATGAATCGTTGCGTTTTTTATATCCTTCAGCTTATTATCGTATTATGGCCAAAACATTGTTTGTATTAACATTCAACGCATTGTTAAACGCAGCTTCTGTTATCAACTCAACGAAGCAATATGTACAACACTTCAACGATAAATATGTGTATTGCTTCAATGCATTTGTTTTATCCCTTAAAACACATTTGACATATATTACAATGCGGCAGTTGTATTATTAATCCAACGCAATGTTTGTAATGTTTGTTGAACGCATTTTATCACATCCCTTGCGTTGCGTTATATTATATTATCCCTGGTGTTGTTTTAATATATTTATGGGTGCTCTTTAATTTATATCAATCCTGTTTGTTTTATATCCCCCTCGACGTGGCCTTTATCATAGTTTTTAAATGCAACAACGTATTCATTGCATTGTGTTTTAATATATTGCAGCGTTAATATATTGCTCTTTCAACGCACCTTGTTCAATGCATTTCTTGTAAATCCTCAATGCATTTTAATATATTCTCTTTAATGCCTTCCTTGCATTGCATTTTGTTTTAATATATGTGCAATTATTTTTTATCTCCTTCAATGTTTTTTTATTATTATTAAGTGCACTAATTAATTATGTTCTGTCAGCACCTTTGTAACTCACTCCTTTTACCACCTTTGCAATGAATTGTGAGTATAATATTGCCCAACACCTTTTTTATGGTTTTTCAATGTAGCCCTTTGCATTGCTTCAATGTAGCCTTTGCGTTGTTTGGCATTTTTCTTTAATGTATTTTTGTTAATTGGACTTTTTGGTGCTTATTTGTTGATATCAGATTTGTTTGGATGGCATATCATTCTTAATTCCTAGTATTTTTACCTTTTTTGCATACCTTATTGGCTACCATGTCTTTTTTTGATTACATGTTTATTACTATGATTCTTATTTTTCCCTGGAAACATGACTCCTCATTTATAGCATTTCTTACATTAACAAGGGCATTGTCAAACCCTAATGTTTCTTCAAGGTTTTATTTTCTCATGATTTTCCAAGACTTATGATCGAAAGCATTTCCATAATCACCATATAGTAAAGCCTTGTATTGGTTGCCTTCATGATAAACTTTCCTTTTGTGCCTTATGTTTTGTATAGGTCATTTCCCATTGATGAACCTTGGCCCATAAGAAGAGAGTTTCAACCATATGTAAGAATAATTACAATGACACCATACAAGCTCATCATCAAGATAATTAATATATATTCTAATAACATTTTTATATAAAATTGCAACACTTCAATGCTTTATATGAGGGAGAGATAAAGATGAGTGGTTTCCAACATGACTATAGAATTCTCAAAAGAACACTAAATAAAAGTTACAACCATTAATGTCAAGAAAGAATCTAAAAGAAAACTTCAAATGATTCACAAATATAAGTAATAAAGATAATTCCAATGCATTCCCTTCAAACAATTTTAATGTATAATCTCACAATTTGAAAACCTACTCCTAAGTTCATCACAATATATATACAAACCTTTTTCTTTATCCATAATCAAGAAGATTTATGAGAACTTAAGTCTTGAATCATCATTAAATCCCTATGAAACAAAATAATAGCCAATAGCCAACAATAAGGTGTTGGAGGTTGCATTAATTTGGCAACATAAGCTCGAGATTGAAACCAATCCACTAGCTTGAAAAAATCCAATATCTAAGTACATAAATTAGCTTAATGGAATTGATGTACAATCCAACCTCCAAAAATAATGATTAAAATAACATGACCAAACATGCCATGAAATGCCCATAAGGATTCATACTTGAAATGGGAACTAGGTCATGAGAATCTAAGTTGCAATATGGCCAGTAACAGAGGATGTATGTCTATAATTCACAATGCATATCATGAATATATGAAGCTTTAAAAGTGCATCATTAAAGAAATACCCTCCTGAAACCTAATGCATTCATAAATAATGAGAACCAAGGTGAAGTAAGGGTGCCATGTTCACTCATGCAATAAAAACTCATGATTGCGAATTGCAATGTATGTCATGGTAGTGAGGAGCTCACTGGTAGGTGAATAAAACAACGCCTTCAAAAAACATAATGCTTTGAAAAGATCACAAACCAAGATAAAGTAGTTATCACCATCATCAACCATAGCTTTTCAAACTAACTAGGGCATTTAAGGGTTTGACCAATTCAAAACATAAGCACACCTATTAAACCTTAAAAAGAAAAGGGGGCCCAAAAATTTAGGCATTTAGGCTAAAATTATGTTTGGGGGTTGTTTTTACTAGCTATAAAAGAATCCATCCCCATAGGGAATATTATTAGGATACTCTTCCCTCACAATATCTCATTCCATCAAATTCACATTACTCCATTGATACTGAGTTTCCTTTAGATAAATCTATCTTGGAGTTCATGGCTTCAACTTATAAAACAAGGGAAATTATTCATCATGATGCCTCTACTCTCCCAAATTCAAAAGTTATGAATCTTGGAAAACAAAATCTTCAATTTGGCAAGGGGGGTTTTTTTGGTTCATCCATTGAAGTGCCATTATTGGATTAAGTCAAATCTATAATTTCTCATGCTGAAGTTTCCACTAGATTCTACACTTCAAACCACACCCCCCATTAATGTGTGTCTTGTGCCTCCATTATGTCTTGATGGCCATCATCAAGGAGTTGCATTATCTCATGAAACCAAATATTCTTGTTATCCTTAGGAAGTTCCTAATAATGATATGGTTTTAAGATATCACTTGAATCATCAACCTTTAGGGTCGTGGGAATATATTTTGATGTGGCGTGGCCTCACAATGGTGTGCCATATGTTATTGAGAATGACACATGACTTCATACATGTCACTTAAAATCCTTGGCATGTTCTTTACCATGGGAACTACAAAACATGACACATTCAATTATATCATTCTTTATTTATATGTACATAGAATATCATAAAAATACACATGCACACACACACACACACACACACATAATACAAAAAATCAAAAGTATAAGTTCTCATTATTACTTATCCATGTTTTTCTACTTTCATTGTGTGTTTTAACAATGGTTCTAGTCCTTTTACATGGTTTTGATAGCACAATGTGGAATTCTTCTCTTGTGACACATTCCATATATAAGGTATACTTTCAAAATGCCATACAATTATAAGACTCATAACAATATTTCCATTTCATTATTGACCTTGTTTGTAACTTTTCACTTAACCTTAGGTATAAACCCATCATGTTAGAATACTTCCCATGCCTTTTTGCACATTGTAACTATTATCAGCTTATTGACCACACAAGATGGAAGAGAGACCCTACTCTTTCCTACATTAATTGAAGGTTGAGATACACCTCTCATAACTCTGGATAGACACATTTTAGTATCTCATCACTCCAAATAATTAGCAATGGAGTGATGCATCACTATGTGATAGTGAGAAAGGAGGGAGGAATCTATCATCATCACCTTTTGCCTTTAGCGAGGGACTTAGATTAGGGTTGATATTCATCCTCCCATATCCATGGGAATACTATATAATCAAACCATTCTAGTGGAGATGGGGGGATATAGAACTTGGAAGTGCCCTTATGTTGGTAAAATATCTTGGGAATACCTATTTGCATTGTTGTGGTGAGATCAATTATAATGAGTGAGCCAAGGAAGACAAGGGATCAAGGTAATAACAATGGAGATTCTCACATCCATGATGTAATATTGTAAGAACTAAATTTATTTCTATATTATTTCAAGTCATTCCCCCAATTCTTAAGTGCATTTGGTTTCATTTGATTGAATTTTAATGAAATTACAAGTTGTTAGATAAATACTATGTTTATTTTTTGGTAGGAAATATATTGTCTTTATCTATGATGTGTTTAGGATGTAGGTCTCTAGGTATAGGATTCTAAGCAGCTTCATTAGCTAGGATCTACACCAACAAACAAGGGTAAAGGTATGTGAGTTTCACTTCACATTTCTTAATATATCAATGCATGAAAGTATAGATATAGGGATTTGATTAAGAGAAATTCCATTATTTCAAAAATACAAGGGAAATATTTATGGACCAGTAACTCTATGGAAATTAAGAAAAAGAAATGTAGAAAAAATTGGAAACCATAATGGAGAAATATCATTGATTTATTCTCATCCGTTCAAATTGGAGTTGTCTTTAGTGTGCTTTTTGGACTTTTCGGTGCTGGAATCCGGTGGAAAATTTTGAGGTGTAATCTTGATTTTTGTTATTTAAACTAGTTTTTTACTCTACATATGGATTCAGCACCTTGAAAAAAACCATAGGCACTTGGATTGTGCAGGGATTACCCATTAAACTTCTCATTTCAATAAATTGCTACCATATTTTACAGAAATTATACCGGAAAAATCCCACCTAAAAAGTTTCCAAAAATTCACACTAAAGACAACTCACTTCAAATTTTTTTGTTTTTTTCTATTTATTAAGAGTTTTATAGTAATTTTTATCCATTTCATCTCTTTTATGGGTTAAATCCATGCTTAATTATTCACATATGAGCTTGAATTTTTGAAAAATCTCACTCTAGAGTGTAATCACTCTATCCATTTGCTATTAGAGTGATTATTTTGTAGTAATCATGCACTACACACTACAGTAGATTGATATTATAATTTTAATCACTCCATGGTGACCTAGATAATGTGACAAGGTCTATATGTAGCATATTTGATTGAAATTTAGGATTTTAATTCATTTTTTGAGGTTGCATCTATATTTTTAAAGTGTAAACGTGATAGATCCCCTTGGATCGGTCTTAGAACTCTTTTCCCTCTTCATATCTACCTAATTTTGGAAGATTTAGGACTATCTCATATCATTTGAAACGATGTTTTTTTGGATGTTTATATATATATATATATATATATATACATATACATATATATATATATATTTATTTATTTATTTATTTTTTCTGGTTATAGGTTATTGATCAAGACCTTTTATTTCAAGCATGCATACATAATTTCATTTTAAACAGAATACAACCAAGTAACATAAACACATAAAAGAACTTATAAGCAGAAATCAAATGCAACCATGAGATCAAAGGCACAAAACAAATTGATAACAGAGTTCACGCATTGTGGGTTACGTCTCGAGATGCTTCTCAAAGTGGGGAGGCGTCTTTCATTAATTAGCAGTGAAATCAAAATACAAGCAAATAAAAAATGACACCTTACACCTCTACTTCCATGGATGGCCTCAAAATGTAGACCTCTATTGAAGAAACACACTGAATGGTTGGAATATTGGTGGAAACTCAAGAAAAATGATTATAAAGTCGACCCTGTTCTCGTTCGGTCAAAATATGGATCCCTAGGAATCTCAAATACTCCCCAAGGATTCCTTCTTGTGGGTCGACTAGATTTTAGCTACCCATATGACAAAACAGACTTCACCACTACGTTCCTTGAAAAAAAGCAAGTAAAATGAGTATAAACTCGGCCTACTTTTGGTCTGGTGATTTCTGAGGCTCTAAGGAATCTAAAGATTCTCTTAAATATTCCCAAGGAATATTCCTCCTTGTCTTGAACTTCGTGTGCATAGGTCTGTGTCTCTCTTTCCATTATGTGACCTCATCCCTTGGTGCTTGGTTGCATATGGGTTAAATAATATTCTTCCACCGGAAACTCCCAATTACATTGTTAATGTAGTGGTGGTGGGTGGTGTTTGATTGGCAGAGGTCATGGGGCCGACCCCCGCTTGACCTCCTCCTGTAGTTTATGTCTGGCGATAGTTCATTGTTTTTTATCAAGGGTTTGTAGTTTTTGTTCACTGGTGCCAACAGACCCACGAGGCAGGTTCAACAGCCACTATTGGTTTGTTTTTATTAATGTATATATATAATACATACCAATGTGGTTGTTGGCTAGTCGATCAGCCAGTCAGTGGGGTTGACCGCCCTATCGCTGGCTTTTTTTTTACTAACATTTTGAAACCATAATGGCCCATTTTCCTGCTGAGATTTTAGGGGTTATTAAGCATTTTTAGTAGGTGACAAGTTCATCGCCATCAACCACAAAACTGGTCCAAATTGTCACCTCCTTAGCGAATTCTGCCATCCTGACTAGGCTGACATGTGTCACATCTTGATTTTCTCCTCTTGTATGTATTGCCACGTCACCTAGTGACGTTAGCGTCCATAGCATGCCAAGTATCCCTCCTTGCAAAATTTTTGGTTGTTTTTTAAAAACTTTAGCGGGCCATAACTTCTTCGTACGATGTCAGTTTGAGGTTTCATTCATGTCAATGGATTCAAAATGACGAGATCATAGATTTGAGACTGATTTCACTACGTTTTGAGGACTTTCAAATTGTGGCATTTTAGGATCCTTCTGCATCACTCCTCCCCACTAATCAGATTTTGGGCGACCAAAAACTTTATTAGTCAATTGGAAAAGGAGGGAATTTCTCCTTCACTTTCTGATTTTTGATCAAATGAGACTTACTTGGATGCATTCCCTTGAAACCAATATGAAGGTACTCCATGTCTCGCCATCATGAAGTTGTAGTTCTCCTATCAAGAACGATATCCTCAGGTAGATTGTCCAAGTATTCTGGTGCAAAGTCACCCATTGTAGGAACTTGTCCAACCTCTTCGGTGTCCATGATCAAATGAGGCTCATAAAGATTCAAGTTTCAATGTTCATCACCGAGTACATCTACATGTCTATTGGCAAGTCGAGATGAAAATTTTTGTCTCCAATCTTCTCTAATATGGTGAATGGGCCATATCAGACTGGCCTCAACTTCTTTCCTTCCCATTTCATTCTTTCTTTATTGGTGTGGAGCCACACCCTATCTCCAACCTAGAATTGGTGACCAAATCAGTGCTTACCATATCGAGCCTTGTATTGAGCTTGAATTTTCTCCAATTTCTCATGCATTTCCTGGTGAATCATTGGAATTTGCTAAATGAACTTTTGTGCTTTGTCTAGAGCATGTCTCGAACAATGAACGTTGAGTGGGGAAATGCACTGTCATGTTGAATACATGTTCCACATAGGGAAGTTGTTCATCCCACAACTTCCGGTCCTTTCCACAATAGCCCTGGGGTAAATATACACTCTACAGTTGGCAAACTATATTTTCTAGTCAATCTGCAGATGAAATTATGTACTCCTCTTCATCTTAGTGTCAATCATTCTCCACAAACTCGTCCAAAACACTCCAAGGAAATGAGAGTCTTGATCAGACACAATGGATGTGGGAAACCCAATGTAGACCAATACAAATTCGAAGAAGAGATGAGCAATCTTCTCTACAATGATTTTCTTTTTACAAAGCATTAAGACACACATTTTTCTAAATCGATACACAATGACATACAAATATTCATGATGTCTCATAGAAAATGGAAAACTACCAACAAAATCCATTAACACACTTTCCCGTGGATGACTCAGAATACAGAGTGGTTTGTAGAGCCCCAATTTTCTATTAGTAGGCTTGCAAACAGAACACAACACACATCCCTCTACATATCGAGTCACAATGTTTTTCATGTGAGGCCAGTAACAAAACCTATTCAAATGACACAAATTTTTCCCTACACCAAAATGACTCAATAGAGGAGAGGTATGTGCCTCTCTGGTTACATGTATTCTTTCATTGCTGGGGATACAAAGTTTTCCAAGATCGTACAATAATTTTCCCTACAAACAGTAGTTTTCAACCTGCAATCCATTAAGCATCTTTGCATGAATCTCCTTAAAATATTCATCATCAACAGACTATTCAACATAACTTTCAAAAGACAAAGAAGTATTTTGCAAAACTATAGATGCAGAAATAGGAGGTAAAGAAGGCATAAATGCCACTTTGTTACTAGTTCCCTTCTTGTATTTTATTACTAGGTGAAACTCCTGAAGGATCCCCATCCACCTAAAATTATGTGCTTGTTGAAGCTTGGTTTTTGAATCGAGGTGGAGGTAATACAAGGGCTGGTGATATGTGTGAATGATGGTCCCCTTTCCAATCAAATAGTGTTTCCATTTCTTCAAACTTTGGACCAAGGCATATAACTCCTTGTCATATGTGGGATTGTTCACAACAGCTTGGGAGAATATCTCTAAATGGTAACATATAGGTTTCCTATGTTGCATCAATATGACTTTCGGTGTATCAAAGGCTTTATGTTGCCTTCCTCCCCCTTGAAAGTTTTTCTTGACACTTGCCAATGCATGCAAGGGGGATGCAATGACAAATAATTTGGCAATGAATCTTCTCCAATATTATACTACACCCAAAAAGCTATGAACCTTTGTATCATTGGCAGTTTTAGGCCATTTCACAATCACATCAACTTTAGAAGGATTTATTTTTAACTTTCCACCTCTAACAATGTGACCCAAGTAAACCAAAGAGGACTTACCAAATTTACACTTAGACATTTTGACATACAATTTTTCTTTTTGCAAAACATCAAGCACATTTTTAACATGACTCACATGATCTTCTCATGTTATAATGAAAGCAAGAATGTCATTAAGATATAGAAGTACAAAATCATCAAGAAAATGTCTAAAAATGTCATTCATCACCCTCATGAATGTGGCTAGAGAATTGCACAGTCCGAATGGAATCACCATCCGTTTAAACAACCCATGTTTTGTCTTGAATGCAATCTTCCATACATCCTATTCTACAAGCCTGACATGATGATAGCCACTATGTAAGTCTAGTTTTGTCAAATAGACAACCTTTTTTCAATTTATCTAATAAATCATCAATGCGAGGGAGACAATATTGATTCTTCATTGTTATTTTGTTGAGTGCTCTATAGTCCATGCATATCCTCCATTTGTCATCCATCTTTGGCACCAACATGATGGGTGAGTCGCATGGAGAATAACTGCGTCTTATGACCCCTTGGTTCAGAAATTCCTGCACTTGTTTCTTTATCTCCTCCATCAATGGCTAGCAAGTTGTACATACCAATATTTGGTAAAGGAGAATCGAGTTGCAAGTGAATTTCATGATGGATTTCATGCTTTGGAGAAAACCCACTTGGTTCCTAAAAAACCCATTATAGTTAGAGAAAATTCATACAATTGTTTTTAATGAGTGGGATCACAACCATGGAAAGCTTCAGATGTTTCCACATATTTTTCTCTCACAACCATGAGCATGCACCATTTGCTGGAATTGATCAATCTCTTCATCTGACCTGCACTTACAAGACTTGAACTGATCTTGGCATGAGCTCTAACAATGTATTCCACTTCATATTTCGTGAGATTATACTTGTTCTCATAGCGAAAGAAAAAATCTTTCCTGTTAAGGTCATCCTCATCTACTAACTTGGATGAAATAAAAAATATAGCCCTAAAATCTTTGGTTACATGTAATTTGGCTTTGTCACAGACCCAAGAAAGAGGGTATGGTTTCATATGATGCTTGGTATCCAACCGTAATTTCTTAACCAAGGATTTTGAAATCAAGTTTGTGTGTGAGCCTAAATCAAGCAAGGTTTCCACTTTAGTATGTTGCATCGCAAATCCAATGTGGAACAATTCAGTCCTCTTTCGTTCATTAACAAGAGACTCATTTGAAAAACTTGTGCTTGCATTCAATTCAAAATTTTCGTTAGCATGAAGAGAAAGGGTACCTTGTATGCCCGCTACTTTGATCTATGTCTCGTCATCAGATTCAGATCGAAGGTCTTGCTACATGGTTGCCACCCTCTCTTTCTTGCTCTTTCCACCAAATCTCTATGGCTTCAACTATGGATGAAACTTCCAAAAATGTTCATCATCATCACCTTCCTTCTTGCAATGTGTGCAAGATGGCTTTTCTCCTTCTTTCTACTTGGTTGTAGTTGTCTTCTTGTCCATTCCCTTGCCTTTTCCTTTGAACTTTCCATTATGAGGTTTGAAAGATGATTTCTTGGGTTGATCTTCTTTGTCATTCATTCCCTCGCTTTCAAGGTCAATGGCCTTCATAGTGGATGCATCATTAGTAATAGGCTCAAATAATGATAGATAATATTTGATGTAACTATGTAAAGCACCTATATACTTTGTTACAATTTCTAGTGAATCACGTGAAATGCCCAAATTTAAAGCTTGTTTTCTAAACTCTTCTGTGAAGCTTTGTACATTTTGACCCTTTCCTTGTTCAATATTTTCATTTCATTAAATCATTTTTTCAATAACCCAAAGGATATAATTGATATTTTAATGCAGAAACAAAACTTGACCAAGAAGAAAGGAGATCACCCAAGTTTTTGCTACCTTTCTGCAACTTGTTCTCCCGCTAAACGAGAGTAGTGCCACTTAGTCGAATATAAGGTAATTAGATTTTGGTCTCATTTTCCTTGATCCGCTAAATTTGGCAATAGACCTTGATTTGTCTAGTCTAATTATTTTACTTCTCCACATTACATTCTCCATTATATGTGGGTAAATAAAACTTTACATCTAGCTTAAAAAATGTCTTTTCAGATACATTCATGTGATGCATGTTAGAGTGATGAGAAGTGGAAGAAGAAGAAATGTCACTTGATCATCAGTATTTTACTTTTTAGGCTTGATTATCTTCTCATATTATGCAAACGTTTTTTCTACTTTCTCTACCATGGTAAGGAATATCTTGTGATAATTTTGCTCTTCCTCCAATCGAGCTTCCTCATCTACCATTTTTTGTCTTTGTGCTGCATGGCCTGCTTTGGGATCAAAGGATTTGAGTTTTCCTTCACCTATTTGGAGCTTTTTCCTCGCTAGCATTCACTCATGCAACTTACATCAAGAAGACCTGTTCTAATAACATACTTGATCCATATATTTTACTTAAAGGATGCATATAGAATTGCCTTTTAAAGAGCATGTAACCAAGTAACAAAAACACATAAAACAAGTGAAAATCAAATGCAACCATGAGATCAAATGAACAAAACAACTTGATAATGGAGTTCACCCAATGTGCGCTATGTCTTTGGGCCCTGCTCAATGTGGGGAGGCTTACAAGAAAATACAAAATGAAACCTTATACCTCCACTTCTGTGGATGGCCTAAAAGGGTATACATTTGCTGAAGAAATAGACTGCATGGTTGGAATCCTAGCAAAAAATTGAGAAAAATGAATATAAAGTCAACCCTGTTCTAGTTCAATCAAAATCTGGACCCCTAGGAATCTCAAAGATTCCTTCCCATGGTTCAAATGGAGTTAGACTACCCTAATGCTAAAAATACTTCACCACTACATTCCTTGGTGAAAGCCGAGTAAACTGAGTATAAACGCGTCCTACTTCTACTCTAGTGTGTTTTGAGGCTCTAAGGAATCTAAAGATTCCCTAGAATATTCCTAGGGAATATTCCATATAATATTCTCCTTATCTTGAAATTTGTGCACCCGGTTTTGTGTCTCTTTCTCTGCCATGCAGAATCCTCCCTTGGCACTAGGTTGCATATAGGTTAAATAATATTCGATCACCGACAATTCCAAAGTGCTCCATTGGCATAATGGTGGCAAGTGGTGTTTGGCCAATGGAGGTCATGAGGTTGATGCTCACCCAACCCAGTCCCATGGTTTAAGTTTGGCGATAGTTCATTGTTTGCTATTGGAGGTTTGTAGTTTTTGGTCACTGGCAGCAGTGGACCCGTCGGGCGGGTTCGACACCCGCCGATGGTTTATATATATATATATATATATATATATATATATATATATATATATATATATATATATATATCTATATATATATATATATATATATATATATATATATATATATATATATATATATATATATATATATATATATATATATATATATAGCATTGTGGTCATTTTCTAGTTGGTGGGTCAGTCAGAAGGGTTGACCACCCAGTGAATAGTTGACAACTTTTTTTTTAAATATTATTTTGAAACCATAACGACCCATTTTCCTAGCAAGGATTTAGGGGTTATTAGGCATTTTAGGTAGGCTAAAAATTTGTCGCCGTCGACCACCAAACCAATCAAAATTATCAACTCCTTAGCGAATTTCAGCCCGTTGATTGGGTTAACACGAGTTGTATCCTGATTGGCTCGTACAACTGACTGGGCTGCTAATATCAACTGCCACATGTCGCTATGTAATCAACTCCCCTCATCCATACTGTCACATCACCTGTTGATGTCAACATCTGTATAGTTGACATCAGCATCGTACTGTTGATGTCAACATGCCAAGTGCCCCTCCTTGCAAAACTTTTATTCTTTTCAAAAATGTCAGTGAGCCATAACTTCTTCACACTATGTTGATTTGAGGTTATGTTTGCATTATTGGATTCAGAACGATGAGATCTTTGATTTGAGACTAGTTTTGCCGCATTTTGAGGACTTTGGAAATTTGGCCTTTTAGGATCCTCCTGGATCAGTGATCCAAATAGGATTTTAGATTTCCATAACTTGATATGGTTAGTTAATTAATACTTGTTTCTTAATTTGATTGAGCAATCTCAAGGAAAACATAAGTTTACTTACTAGATATTATCTTATTGTAGTTTGTGTGTGTTTCCTTGTTGGAAGGATTAAGGGATTAGATTATATAATAATATAACAATAAAAGTATATTTATAATAATAAAATAGTTGGTTGTTTTTTACTATAACATATTCTATATCCTAAATGGAATGTCCAGCCTAAAAAATATGTGGGGGCACAATGTTTTCCTTCCACTATCCATAAAGGATGGAGGATGTGGCATCAACACCCCCCTAATATTTTGATACCCATATTCCATCACTTAATTTATCAATGTTCCATAACTATAATTACTTCTTGATGGTCATGTTTCTTGCATCTAGTTTAATGGTGGATCTCCTCTAGAATATAAAGTATCATCGAGTTATTAACTCCCCACATACAAGGCTAATGTGGTTTTTTATCTTGATAATAATCTACATATTATTCATTTTGGGAGGCAATAAACTATGATGGCCTACCAGTCCATCTATCTATGCACGAGGAAGGTGGTTAACAATTTGTATGAACTTGCTTATTGTACCTTCAATCTCATAGTGCGTAGTATATTTTAGAGGTGTTGTGTTAGGTTGTAGGTATTTATTTGGTGATTAGTATTTTCTTTGTTGTATTAATTCTTTCTCCCCAGAATTCACCATCATTCATAAGAAATTTTTTGGTCTTCCCCGTGGAATTCATTTATAAGATTCCTCCTCTCTCGTCCAATAGAGCTCTGTTGGATTCTTTCCCTCATTCTGTTTCTATCCTTACCTTCATCCTCCCTTGTCATCTTTTCTTAGTTCCAAATTATATCACTTCCACCAGTACATTATATTTCCCTCTAGTCTCATTGGTCTCCTCCACTTCATCCTCCACGGCATGTTGTCTTAGATTCATTGAACTCTCACTAGTTGCATCTATTCCTTGGCATATTCTTATAGCTCCTATCTCTAATGGTAAGCATGATGAGACAGAGGGAGTGGGATTGATATGGTGTTTCATACTGTAGGGATACTTGTAGCCTTAAAGCCTAACATTGTGTTAAAAGCTTCAGAACACATAATTGAGAATTTAGTCTGCCAAGCATACAAGAGGAAATCACTCAAGTTGAGTGTGACATTGAAAATGAGATATAATGTGTCAGTGGCTCTAAGGTGTTAGCTTAGGTGTTGGGATGGGATCTAGACACTATCCATTCCCAATGTCCCTTTAATGATTATCTGTGCATATTCAATCTTTACTAACACCTCAAGTTGTTTTTGGGCCATGTGTTGAATTTCTACGCACAAGCTAGAATAATTTTTTTTTCAATAGATAACTACTTCTAATGATCAATAATAATTAGATTCACATAGAATTTATTTTAGTATCATTAATTAGTTATAAAAAAAAAAATATCAACCAATAAAAGTGAAAGAGCAGTAAAATAACCATGAGACAATGAGACAAGAGAAACAAAAATTAAGCCTGAGGCTGGGGAAAACCCATAATTTTTTCCTTATGCCAGAGAGAGTTAGTGACAACATCAAGAGAATAACCAACCAGTAACTACATCAAATTCCAATATAGATTAAATGCCAAACCCTCTTTCTTCTCCTTCTGATTTTGACCCCTTCATGCTTCAAGGAGTCCAAGTTTCTTCTTTCAAACAAACATAATCAGTTCTAGTATTTGGTCCATATGCCTTAGATCTTCTTCCAAACCCTACCTAGGGTTTACAAACCATAAACAATCTAGCGTTAGTAATAATTAAAACATTAAAAAAAATACAAGATACTTATCTTTTTTACCTTGGAACTTGATGTCCAGACTTAGTTTTTCTTTAGTGTAAACATACCTTCAAATTATTAGAACACCATAAATTTAGAATTGTTCCTCCAATTATAATAATAATATAGAAATATTGGATCAAATTTTAGAGATAGACTATCATAAAAATCATATTCCAAAATCACCTACTTTGTTTCAACATTTTTTCCAGCGTGATGTGATGCATCAGTGACTTAATTTTCATACCTTGAGAGTGCTTCATACTTCTTGGTCATACCTGAGAGAATGTTGGCTTGATACATATGACACAATAAGTTCACCTTTAAACTTGTCATAAAAAACATTATAACAAACTCAAATGTCTTTAATGCCATGTTTGAATGTCATTTGAATCAATGGTCTTGATCATGCCAATAAATCTAACCTTCAAGGAGTTCAAAGACTAGGTCATCTTCTTGCATAGTATATTATGGGACTTCTACCTTCTAATATGTTACACAACCTTCACAAAGATAGATACCTCACATGAAACTTAACCAAAGTTATAGACTTTGGCTTTCAACTTCATCAATCCGTCACACACTTTACTTCCCCCCAAAAACATAATTTCCCTTAACTCACATCATTCTACAGGTAATGATTTGCATATGTATATAATATTTCAGGTATTCTTTCCTCAAAACTTTAGTGCAACTAGCATCATAAGGCTCCATAGGTCTTAGCTTAAATGTCACTAGCGGTTTGCACAACCATAAATAATTAATGTCACACACGTTGACGTGGGAGCCTTGGAAAATTATAGGGAATCAAACTTCTTAGAGGTGAATATTAGATAGTGAAGCTCAGATCATAGAAAGAGATTGAATGAAAAGAGTGTTTCTTTCACATAGTTTTATGTAGAGAATTACGCTTACTCATACAGATACAATATAGTGCTTGTAAATTTCCACAATTTTTTGCAACCATAGGTCCATAATTTTCATTTACATGCTAGTATACATCCATAGAAAATAGCACATAAACTTGCATTTATGTCATAGAGAATATTCTAGAGAGAATAAATACCTCTCTATCTCTTAGGACAACTCAACATTGATTTGGCCTTGCATCTAGGCCTTAATTTTAGCATTTTGAATATACTTCATCCCAGTCATAGAGACAACTAACAGAGGCTCATATTTCCACAGTAGGGTTTACAACTTTAGAATTTCCGACCATATCTCAACTTCTCATTGAATTTTTTTTTCAACTGATAATTACTTCTGATGATCAATAAGTATTGAGATTCACATAGCATTATTTCAATATCATTAAGTGGTTATATACAAGAAAAATATCAACCAATAAACATTAAAAAGAAGTAAAATAACCATGAGAGGATGAGACAAGAGACAAAAATTAGGCCTGTTGGGGGAAAAACCCACAAGGGGAAAACATAAAAACATTTCTTTATGTGAGAGAGAGAGAGTTCAATTTTTCATCCATACATCATAAGTAACAAAATAAAGAGATTAACAGAAATAGTAACCAAGATCAAATGTCAAGCTACATCAAATTCCAAGCCATCCTTATCATTCTTATTTTGGCCCCTTCATCCTTCCTTTTGCGGTAGAAGGGAGATAATCACAAAAGAATTCGATGTGCCAAACGAAGGGAGGTGGTATCCTTTATATCAACTTCTAACAGTATTCAAGGGTTTCCTTTTAGGGGCTCAACAGACTTTTAAAAGTAGGAGGCCGACTTGAAATAATTTTGGAGGAAAAACATAATTTATATTTTTCAAACTTTTCACATTATTTGAGGGAAAATTATCTCCTATGGATAGAAGTCAACTCCTTATATCTAGTGTCTTGATTTGAAACAACATAAACAAAACACTTGTGCTTTCCCTAGAGAAATTATAATATGTAGGAAGGACTTACCTTGAGTCCAAAACAAGTTCTCCTCTTCTATTTTCTTGTGAACTTTAGCTCCAGCTCTAAATACTATAAATGGAACCAAAAAAATTATGACAAGCATGACAACTATAAGATACACATAGAATATACCAATATCTCTAATCAATGAGTCAATAAGGCATTGAAATACATATTCATCAAATAGACATAAGTATATGAAAACAATGGTTTTTGCATTAATGAAATGTAGGAGAAGATTACAACCCTTTTACAGATTTTGAGTATGTAGATGTCTCATAACTTGTCGTTCGATACCATAAAGCAAGCCTTAAATCACAACTCAATGATGGTAATGGGTCCTTAGGTAAAAAAAATCAACAGCAATAGGGCATCGCTAAAAGTCCCCAAAAGCCTACCCAGACTCTATGGGAGGCAGTGAATTTTTAAGGTAAATAATGTAGTTTTGGTTTTACTAACTAGGACTTAGATCCACATATGAGGGAGTATAAACTCTAGGGATAAGAGACAAGACCTCTAGGAGAGGAATTCGAGATCCCAATCAATAATAAATGGTTAAAACCACCTTACAAGCTTTTGGAAAGAGAAATATTTTTTTTGTTTGTATTTTTCCTCAAATTCTAAGACCATCGCACCTATAGCAAAGGAAACATGTGCTATGAAACAGTGTAGGTTTCATATAATACAGGGTGTTATGGGTCCAAAAATGAGGTTTTCAAGCTGATTAATCCAAAATTCTGGGAATTTTTGGAGAGATGATGCTTAATATTTTTCAAAGGGATGATTGTAAGGTGTCAAGGATATTGATTGATCCGGTTTCTAGGTCATTTGAGGAGAAGTGACAAAATGACCTGTAACACACGATGAAAGTATTGACCATGGCTACCATTAATTCCAACACCATGTGTTGATAGACAAAAATATTACCAAAGAAGAGATGCTTCTTTATCTAGAAGAATTGTACATTTAGTATGCTCCATGGACAACATGCTAGAGAAAATTTAATCCCACCTTGGCTTGGCCCTTGCAACAAGTTGTTCTACAAGAGGTAATAGGGATCCTATCCTTGTGGAAGTCATGGACTCTCAAAAATCTTGAACAGTAAATATGTTTTATGGTCATTTATTGTTAAGTAACCATTATTTTGGTCTTATGCCACAATATGGAACAAGAGGCCACATATTTCAAATAAACTTATTTCTTTTTTGGTACCTTATTAGTAAAAATTTTGTGTGGCTTTTAAGGAAAATGAATTTTTCTACCTAGTCTAGTTTGTCTAGAGGAAGAACAAGATATATTTCAAACTATTTTCTAGTGAAAGAACAAGATGGATTTCAAACTATTGTGATGAAAATTAATGATTTTAAGAATTGAAATCACTTTTACTTAGGAAGAAAAACTATCCAAAATTATATAGAGATTATTTTATAATAAGTAATGATTGATAACGATTTGGGATTATGGATCACTAGCGATAATCCACCCATACTTAGTAATGGTAGAACATAATTGATTATTTCTAAATTAACATTATGCATAGTCAAACATGTTGAACCATAATTATCCATGGTTGATACTAGTCAACCATATAAATCATGGTTAAAGGTGGTATTGATATCCATTAAGGGTTATGTCACATTGCTACGTATATGTTGGATCACCACATTCCTTAATTATTATGTTACGTTATGGCATTCAAATTCACTAAATTATTTCAAGTTATGAAATTCATCAAGGGTTCTATTGCATTGGGTCATTTGCAGGAGACTAACCAGTTTATAATATGGTTAATATATTTTTTACACTATTCGTCTTGGTTGTATTACATGATTTCCTATTTTACTCAATGGTATGCCACATAATGATGTTCATTAAAATGTTTTTACAATAATAATTTTGTTATGGGTTAGTTATTATGATGTTCATCTTGGTCGAGCTATGTCAATTCATTGTAGTCCTTAATAGTGATATCGTTATATTAGATTCTCCAAAAAAAAATATTAACTTGTAAATTTTATCCACTATTATGTCACATTCTCATATTCATCTTAACTGTTTTATATTAAAGTAGCATGTTTCTCAAAACCTTGAATATAGATATTCATATAATATTTTTCTAATTTTTTTCATAATAATAATGTGTAAACAATATGTTAATATTTTTCTAAATTTTTTAATAATAATAATTTGTAAACAATATGTTACATTTAATGTTTTTATAATTTTTATAAATTTAGAATATTAAATTATAAGAAATTTAATAGGATTAGGATAAAAACTTAATACCTTAATTCTTCTTTCCAATATAAAATTGGTTCGAAGTTGATAGTTAAAATTATTTTAAAAATATTATATATATATATATATAAAATAATAATTTGATATTTATAAATTATATTTATAAAATTAAATTTAAATATAAAAATATATCCTACTAAAAAAATTAAAAAATAATTTTAATTATGATAAAACATAATATTGAAAATTTTCAGAGAAATTAAAAAAATTTAAAATTTAATATTAAAAGGAAACCTTTAATTTGAAAAGTATAATATTAAAAAATAAGCCTATATATATATATATATATATATATATATATAAAAGAATAAGCAAAATGGAATGACTATTATTGGGAATAAAATTTAAAGGTCAAAATATAATAATATTATTTTCTTATTTTATTTCTTCAAAACATTAAATCTAATAATTGATGCCATTTTTTAATACTCATTTAAAAGCTACTTAAAAGTGACATTTTGCATTTGGCATATTTAATTCAAAAAACTATTGTAATATTTATTTATTTCTTTTAGGATAATTTGTTAACAAAAAATAAATTTGGGAAATATTTAAGTTATTAAAAAATATTTTGAACTAATAATATTAAGACTTATGGAAAAATGAAAAATATTATTAAAATATTAAAAAATGATTTTCATTTTTAATTTAGAAAATGTTTTGATAAGTTTAAAATATTAAAAAGATATTTTTATTTTTAATTTAGAAAATGTTTTGATTAAGGTAAAGAAGAAGAAAAATATTATTAAAAAAATATTATTGTTATGAATTTTATGGTGAAATTTTATGTCTGTGAATTTCCAAAATCTTTTAGGATGAAAAAATTTATTAGTTAGAATTATATTAAAAAAAAAATTGAAAAAGAAAAGTGATTTCTCTTATAATGTTCTTATCTATTTGGTGTATACAATTTTATTTTCTAAATAATTACTACATTGAACATCTTCATAATCTTTTTAATTTAACAAATACTATGATTACTTTAAAATACTAATTTAATGTTTTTAATAGATTTAAAAAAAAAAAAGTATCCACGGATATTTATAATGTTAAAGTTAGAAAAATTAATTCAATTTCAATAACAATTAATAATCATTGTGATATATATATATATATATATATATATATATATATATATATATATATATATATATATATATATATATATATATAATTTACTAAATATAATTTTGGAAAACATAGTTGAGTAAAATTATTGCATAAAAAGTATAATGAAAAATAAAAGTCAATATAATAAATAAAAATATCTCGCGATGAGGTGTTTTGTATGCACATGGATGGGAGGTGGGTCATTGTCATCCCACTTGGCTATATTATTGGGAGATGTGGCAGCACATCCCCTTAATTATTTAACCATCCATATTGATTCTCGCATGACAAACACCACTCATATGTTGTCTAACACTCTACAAATGATCCAACACCTTAGCTATCTAGACCTTTGCCAAGTCTACCTCCTCTAACAAAGAACCTCAACTTCTGATATCATGAACTCCTCGCCTCATGCAACCAAGATAATTTTTCCTTCATCAAGGGGCCTCAATAATTCATTGCACTAATCTCAGTGTCAACCTTAGCTATAAATCTATTAGGAAAGGAGGGTACCTTCAAATATCTAATTAAGGAACTCTAGAAACTATTTTTTTTTTAAGTGAAGGATCTAGGATCTTGTTGGTCACCTCAATTTCACCCACTCCTATGTCCTTTGCAATTCTCTGGCTCTCTGTTACTTAATGGAGAAATTAAGGGTAAGGAGTGCTAGCTTGTTAGCGAAAATTACTTTATGGTGTTAGAGATTTCCCTTCTTAACTCTAATTAGAAATTCAACTAATCTTTCAAGAACAGTTATTAGAAAATGTTTCATCCATCTCCCCAGATCTGCGTTGATCATATCAACAGTTGAAACCATACACCATGGAAAGTTACTCCTTTTCACCTTCTGGTTATTTCTTGATCCCTTTTCAGTTAGTGTTCATATCTTTAATCTAACTTTGGGTAGTGAAATAGCTTTTACTTCCTATTTGTTGGTCAGTAAGCCTTTTCTCTTCAATTGATCCCCACTCACTCTTGGATCCATCATCTTTGTCATTATCCTTTTCTCTATAATTTTCCTTTGCTAACATGGTATCTTCCATTCTAGCCCTCATTTGATTTCCTCCCACTATTTGGAACAAGGTCCTAGCTAAGATTTCCTAAGAGCTTTTCCACTTCAATCCACTTATGTCCCTTTTCTAACACCCCTCCTCCTTGTTCTTTGGTGATACTCTCTTCCTCATGTAATTAACATTCCCTACTAAACAACCCATTGCTAAAGAGGTGCAACACACTATCAAGAGTGTGATAATCAAGGTAGTAGAAGGACACAATTAAGATTTGAGAACACGATAACTCACTTTCGAGAGCTCACCTCACCCCTATTTAATAAGAACTCTCTCATGCAGAATGGGAAGGAGAAAACCAATGGCATATTATTTCAAACGTAGAGGTAATGACATACTTGGCTAAATGGGTGTATGCTTAATACTAGGCACACACATGGGAATTTTAAGAAATACATGCACACAATGGACCTATGTTGGGATATGAAGTTCCTGCTCATAAAAAATAAAATTGATCAATGAGAGAAAAAAGAGGATCTTTTACTCTCCATGGAACATGTATATCAACACATAGAAAACCAGGAAAAATGACTAGAGCATATAGAGAAGCACCTTGGCATCCCCCCTACTATTGTCTACTCACTTAGTAGCAACAAAGAGATGATCTAGGTTCAACAAATTTAAGCCCCTTTTCCTAGTTTACTTACTCTTATTATGTATTTGATTTATTATTATCATTCTTCTTTGTCTTCCTCTCATGGAATTGAAGGACCAACTATCAATATATGTAGTTTGTATTTTGAACTTCTTGGTGGCAGCTTGTCTTTTTCCTCTCTTACAAAGATACATTTTTGGACATGGTCAGGCTTCCCCAATGACTAACAAGTCTAAAACCTTTAGTTCTTTCATGTAATCTCTTGTTTCGAATGTAATACAAATAGTTAGTCCACAAAAATATAATAAATAAAAATTTAAAGCATTAATAAATTCAAAATATATTTTAATGAGGTGATTAATCTAAATCCCAAAAACCAAAATGATCTTTCTATATTAACTAGTATTAAGAAGAAAATGAATATTGTCAAGAAATGAACTAATTCTCATGATATCCATAGTGATATCGGGGGTTGATCAATTCCCAAAATGCCATGGGAGGAAAATGTTTGTTACATGTGCAATCCTAATAGGGTTGAAGATGAAAATTATTTTCACTTAGATTTCCCATTTTATACACACATTCAATCTAATTTTCCAAATATTTTTCATACTACAAACCTTGTTTACCTTTTAAGTTAACAAAATTATCATGATCTAGGAATGTTTCTCTTACTTTTTAGCATAGAAATAAAACTTTAGAGTATTTTGATTAATCTCTTACTTTATTCGAGTAATGAGATGACGAAAGGCATATGTTATAGAATCAAAGGTAAAATTAGTAGCAATACCACTTCATTCTACTATGAAGTATAAGGTTTTATGAAAAAAAAATTATCCCATATTTAGCACAAAATACTACTTAAACATTGCACTGGATGATAGAGTTAACACAAAATTTCCCCTTAAAACCCATAATTTATAGAACTTCTTAAAGTCTATTAAACAGACCATCACTTTAAATTCCAAAAAAATAATATTAAAATTTATATATATATGATTTTAAAATTATAATATTAAAAATCCATAAACAAATTTAATAGGTAATTAATATGTTATAAAATATTTTATAAACAATAGAATTTAAAATTGAAATCCTCATAAGTCAATCCTATTAAAAATAATAATAATATCAAAAAATTGGCAATAAAATTTCATAAATATTATTTAAAATAAAATGTTAACTTCGAAATATAATATATTTTTTATTATGTTATTCCACTTTCTCGAAACACTAAAAAAAGTTTTATATGTTCTCATAATAACGATTTATAGATGCCATTGTGAACTTGACATTTTCGAGGTTAAAATATTATCGTTTTTCACAATAATGATTTATGATATATAATTTATTATAATATCACTTCAGAGTAGACATTTCTTTATCTAAAAAGTATTAAATATTTTCTTCATTATTTAAATTTGTAACATTCGAAATATAATATATTTCTTATTATGTTATTCCACTTTCTCGAAACACTAAAAAAAGTTTTATATGTTCTCATAACAACGATTTATAGATGCCATTGAGAACTTGACATTTTCGAGGTTAAAATATTATCGTTTTTCACAATAATGATTTATGATATATAATTTATTATAATATCACTTCAAGTTGACATTTCTTTATCTAAAAAGTATTAAATATTTTCTTCATTATTTAAATTTGATATACAATTTATTTTTAAAAATGATTTAAATTAGATTTAAATTACATATTGAATTTGACATTATATAAATTAAAAATATTATGCAAATATTAATATGGATAAATTTTAAAAATAGTGGAAGAATAAATTAAAGTATATAATTTAATAATAATTTGACATTAAAAATTTACGATAAAAAGTGGAATTCAATGTTTTTTTAAACCATTACAAAATGTTAGGTTAATTGAGATTTTTTTAGAAGTATAAGTGAAAGATAAAGTATATTAAAAGAGAGAGGATTTTTGATAGAAAGGTTAAACAAAAATTTTCTAGTTATGAGAAGAATTTTTGGGGTAAATCACATTATGATACATTTGTCTAATCGTTTCGAACCAACAAGTGTGGTTCATGGTGAGTACAAGTTGAAGAATTAGACTATGGCTATATGTTAAATAGGGAGAATAGATCTTCCAACAGCTAAGTTTGACAAGGAAACAACTATATGGGACTCGGTAATTATCAAACCATGGTTGTATGTTAAACACGGAGAACAGATCTTCGAATAGCTAAGTTTGACTAGGAAATAGCTATATAGGACTCGGTAACTAGAGTGGACTAATGGCTATATTTGACCATGTAACAGCTAACTTTGACTAGCCAGTCGAACTGGAATCGACTAAGGGATAAGAACATGGACCAAAATTCTATGTAATACTAATATTTAATTATAATAATTTTATTAGATAAATTTATTCAATGAATTAATACATGTTATTGTAATATATTCTAGGTTCTAAAAGTTAAAATAACAACTTTAGGAATATTTCTTTTTAATACTATAATGTTTAACTAAACTTAAAGTAAGAATAGTTATAGGTAATATTAATATTAATAATTAAGTAAAATGTTACTATATTTATGTTAAAATGTTTAGTAGTGATTAATATTAATAATAGTATTTATTTATTGACCTTAACATCCCTCTAACTATAATACTAAAGTTATAAAATTAATTATTACCTTAAAATTATATTATTATTCTTCCGTGATAATTAATAATAGTATTACCTAGTGTTATTAATGGTCTATATAACCTATTAATAGAGCCCAATAATTTAGTATGTATACTTAATCTTTCTTTAAATTTTAGATTAATGATCATTTAAAACAGAAAAAACACATTATGATACTTATATAAGGGACCACCTAATAAATTTAAGGGAGAGAACATGATGGAAAATTCTTAAAAAAAATAAAGAAGAATAGAACCAAAAAGTATGGATTTATTACTCTTAATATTCCTATAACTATAATACCAATATTATAAATTATATTATTACTATAAAATTATATTATTGTTATTATTATTATTATTGATATTAATAATAATAATGGTTTATATAACCTATTCAAATGTTCTAGTTTTTATATATTTGAAATGTTAGATTGGAATGTAAATACTTTTTAGAAAATTCACTTAACTTCCATATTATCTATCTAGTTGAGGAGAAGCATAAACTTAATGGGAAAGACCCATATGCATTTGTGAAACTAGTTATGGGATTGGGTGATTATGAGACCATGGTTGTATGTTCAATAGGGAGAACAGATCTTCCAACAACTAAGTTTGACTAGGAAATGACTATATGAGACTCGGTAATTGGATCGGACTAACAACCATATTTGGCCATGTAACGACTAACTTCGACTAGCCAATCAGACTTGACTCGACCAAGAGATAAGGGCATGGAACAAAATGTTGTTTAATACGAGCATTTAATTATTATAATTTTATTAGAGAAATTTATTCAATGAATTAATACATATTATTATAATATATTCTATGTTCTCAATGTTAAAATAACAACTTCATAAATATTTCTTTTTAATATTATAATATTTAACAAAAACTTAAAGTAAGAATAGTTATAGGTAATATTAATATTAATAATTAAGTAAAATTTTACTATGTTAAATTGTTTAATAGTGATTAATATTAATAATATTATGTATTTATTAACATTAATATCCCTATAACCATAATACTAATATTATAAAACTAATTATTACTTTAAAATTATATTATTATTCTTAAGTGATAATTAATAATAGTGTTATCATAATCTTATTAATGGTTTGTATAACCTATTAATAGAATCCAATAATTAAGTATGTATACTTAATCTTTTTGATAAATTTTAGATTAATGATCATCTATAATAGAAAAAACACATTATGATAGTTATATAAGGGACCACCTAATAAATTTAAAGGAGAGAACATGACGGAAAGTTCCTAAAAAAGACTAAGAAGAATAAAACCAAAAAGTATGGATTTAGTACTCTTAATATTCATATAACTAGAATACTAATATTATAAATTTAATTGTTACTATAAGATTAAATTATATTATTATTATTATTATTGGTTCATATAACCTATTAAAATGTTCTAGTTTTTATATATTTAAAATGTTAGATTGGAATGTAAATAACTTTTCGAAAATTCACTTAACTTCCATATTACTTAGCTAGTTGAGGAGAAGTGTAAACTCAATGGGAAAGACCCATATGCATTTGCAAAACAAGTTATGGGATTTGGTAATTATCAGACCATGGTTGTATGTTAAATAGGGAGAACATATCTTCCAATAGGTAAGTTTGACTAGGAAACAACCATATGGGACTCGCTAATCAAATCGGACTAACAACTATATTTGGCCATGTAACAACTAATTTTGACTAGACAATTGGACTGGACTCGACCAAGGGATAAGGCCATGGACCAAAATTCTATTTAATACTAAAAATTAATTATAATAATTTTATTAGATAAATTTATTCAATGAATTAATACATATTATTATAATATATTCTAGGTTTTGAACGTTAAAATAACAACTTTATGAATATTTCTTTTTAATATTATGATGTTTAACTAAACTTAATGTAAGAATAATTATAGGTAATATTAATATTAATAATTAAGTAAATGTTTTTTTTCTATGCAAATACTAAATTCTATTAACTGTAAGGCAAAATATTTTTACATAGAGTCGAGGCCTCAGGAAACATAGTTTGAGGGCGCTCAACAGAACAGAACTGCCCCCTTACAAACAGAAGCTGGGGAGACCAGTTACAAAGAGCAAGAAACCAGATGAAGGACATAGAGAATGACATGTTTAGCTGAGAAGGAGAACTGAACCATAGAAACACACAATCAGTGCAAACTAGCATAAAGTGTATCACCAATTCCCAAGCTGGAAGCCAAAAACCACAAGTCATGAGTGCTGAGACCTGACTGTGAGCCTGAAACAGTAGCTGAAACAAAAAAGAAAGAGGCAGTCCCAGGTTGCGCTACCCTTCCTTTGCCTTGCATGATTCTTCTCCTCAGCCAGACGTGCACCACCAGTCCTCAAACTCTCATTGCCTCCGAAATCGCTGACAGGGATTGCCATGGAATGGCTTGCTTCACCTTGAGTCCCTTCCTCAACAGCAGGTCCTATATCTTCGAGGGGAGGAATA
The DNA here is from genome assembly GCA_031772625.1 of Pinus tabuliformis. Lineage (NCBI taxonomy): Eukaryota > Viridiplantae > Streptophyta > Pinopsida > Pinales > Pinaceae > Pinus > Pinus tabuliformis. The sequence continues at coordinate 608,305,816 of CM062807.1, forward strand.
TTTTTGAGGAATTCCTCCTCACCAGACTTCTCACTTTTCCAATTCTCTAGGCTATGTTTGTCCATGGAATGCTCACTGCTTTGGGAAGGATCAGGAGCAATGCATGCTAGAGGGGAGACCTCATTTTCCACTTCCGAAAGAATAATGGTGATGTGAGCAGTAATAAGAGGCCTGTTCAAATTACTTTGAAATTTAAAGTGCGTGGTTTGGAAGGCACTGTTCAGAATTGGCTTGCACCGGCTTAGGTTCCACAACATGACCGGCTGAGGAATGCAAGCCACTGTCACGGCACCTCCCAGACCGATGTCTCTTGCCTGAACGAACCATAATGACAGATAGGTGATAGTGTGCAGAGAGATTGTAGACAACAGAGAGATTATAGACGATAGAACAGAGTCGGTTGAGGCGATAGGGATGCCAAACAAAATTCACAGAATACACCCCAGATGATGACACAATACATCCAATGCGTAAATCCAGAACAGGGGATAGCTTACCCTTGGTAATATTGGCCTGGAGCTCGCGGCGGTGAACCAAAATCAGCCCATCACCCTGTGGCTCCGCTAACCAGGTTTCGTTGTCGTGAGACTCAGCATAAGGCGTGATGAAAACACTAAGGATCAACATGATTATAACAGAGAGAATGTTGCGTCGAACAGCGTGAGCCATTAATGCATATATGCTAACTGATCCTGCCTTAATACCTTCCTCCTGCTCACACAAGATGAAGTCTCGGGAAGCCACGCTGCTCTGCAGCTGGCAGTACTAGACTTTAATTTTCTGCATGATATGCATTAAGAGTGATGGTGCCACCCGCATCTAGGGAATAATTAAGTAAATGTTAATATTAATAATAATATGTATTTATTAGCCTTAATATCCCTATAACTATAATACTAATATTATAAAATTATTTTTTTATTCCTACGTGAAAATTAATAATAGTATTTTCATAATGTTATTAATGTTTTGTATAGCCTATTAATAAAGCCCAATAATTAAGTATGTATACTTAATCTTTCTGATAAATTTTAGATTAATGATCATCTATAATAGAAAAATCACATTATGATAGTTATATAAGGGACCACCTAATAAATTTAAGAGAGAGAACATGATGGAAAATTCCTTAAAAAACTAAGAAGAATAAAACCAAAAAGTATGGATTTATTACTCCTAATATTCCTATAACTCTAATACTAGTATTATAAATTTAATTATTACTATAAAACTATATTATTATTATTATTATTATTATTATTATTGATATTAATATTAATCATAGTATGTATTGATTAACCTTAATATCCCTATAACTATAATACTAATATTATAAAATTAATTATTACTTTAAAATTATATTATTCTTCTTATGTGATAATTACTAATAGTATTATAATAATGTTATTAATGGTTTGTATAACCTAATAATAGAGCACAATAATTAAGTATGTGTACTTAATCTTTCTGATAAATTTTAGATTAATGATCATCTATAATAGAAAAAACACATTATGATAGTTATATAAGGGGCCACCTAATAAATTGAAGAGAGAGAACATGATGGAAATTTCCTAAAAAAATTAAGAAGAATAAAACCAAAAAGCATGGATTTGTTACTCCTAATATTCCTATAACTATAATACTAATATTATAATTTTAATTATTACTATAAAATTATATTATTATTACTATTAAATCATTAATAATAGTATTATTCTTATTGATATTAATATTAATATTAATATTAATAATAGTATATATTTATTAACCTTAATATCCCTATAACCTTAATACTAATATTATAAAATTATTTCTTACTTTAAAATTATATTATTATATTACATGATAGTTATTAATAGTATTATCATAATGTTATTAATGGTTTGTATAACCTATTAATAAAGCCCAATAATTAAGTATGTATATTTAATCTTTCTCATAATTTTAGATTAATGAGCATCTATAATAGAAAAAACACATTATGATAGTTATATAAGGGACCACCTAATAAATTTAAGAGAGAGAACATGATGAAAAATTCCTAAAAAAAAACTAAGAAGAATAAAACCAAAAATATGGATTTATTACTCTTAATATTCCTATAACTATAATACTAATATTATAAATTTAATTATTACTATAAAATTATATTATTAATATTATTAGTATTATTCCTATTGATATTAATATTAATGGTTTGTATAACCTATTAAAATGTTCTAGTTTTTATATCTTTAAAATGTTAGATTGGAATGTAAATACTTTTTAGAAAATTCACTTAACTTCCATATTAATTAGCTAGTTGAGAAGAATCATAAACTAAATTGGAAAGACACATGCATTTCCAAAACTAGTTATGGGATTGGGTAATTATCAGACCACGGTTGTATGTTAAATAGGGAGAACAAATCTTCCAACAGCCAAGTTTGACAAGGAAATGGCTATATGGGACTCGGTAATTAGATCGGACTAACAACTATAATTGGCCATGTAACAACTAACTTTGAATAGCCAATCGGACTTGACTAGACCAAGGGATAAGGACACAGACCAAAATTTTATTTAATACTAATATTTAATTATAATAATTTTATTAGAAAAATTTATTCATTGAATTAATACATGTTATTATAATATATTCTAGGTTCTGAATGTTAAAATAACAACTTTATGGATTTTTTTTTAATATTATAATGTTTAAATAAACTTAGTAAGAATAGGTATAGGTAATATTAATATTAATAATGAAGTAAAATGTTACTATATTGATGTTAAAATGTTTAATAATGATTAATATTAATAGTAGTATGTATTTATTAACCTTAATATCCCTATGACTATAATAATAATATTATAAAAATTAATTATTACTTTAAAATTATATTATTAATCTTACCTCATAATTAATAATAGTATTATCATAATGTTACTAATGGTTTGTATATCCTATTAATAGAGCCCAATAATTAAGTATGTATACTTAATCTTTCTCATAAAGTTTATATTAATAATCATCTACAATAGAAAAAACACATCATGATAGTTATATAAGGGACCACCTAATAAATTTAAGGCAAAGAACATGATGTAAAATTCCTGAAAAAACTAAGAAGAATAAAACCAATTATAACTATAATACAAATATTATAAATTTGATTATTACTATAATTTTTTTTTATTATTATATTAAAATGTTCTAGCTTTCATATCTTTAAAATGTTAGATTGGAATGTAAATACTTTTTAGAAAATTCACCTAACTTCCATATTACTTAGCTAGGTGAGGAGAAGCATAAACAAAATGGGAAAGACCCATATGCATTTCCAAAACTATTTATGGGATTGGGTAATTATTAGACCATGGTTGTATGTTAAATAGGGAGAACATATCTTCGAAGAGCTAAGTTTGACTAGGAAAAGACTATATGGTATCGAACTAACAACTATATTTGGCCATGTAATAACTAACTTTAACTTGCCAATCGGACTGGACTGGACCATGGGATAAGGACATGGACCAAAATTCTATTTAATACTAATATTTAATTATAAAAATTTATTCAATGAATTAATACATATTATTATAATATATTCTAGGTTCTGAATGTTAAAAATACCAACTTTATCAATATTTCTTCTTAATTTTATAATGTTTAACTGAACTTAAAGTAAGAATAGTTATAGGTAATATTAATATTAATAATTAAGTAAAATGTTACTATTTTTACGTTAAAATGTTTAATAATGATTAATATTAATAATAGTATGTAGATATTAACCTTTATATCCCTATATCTATAATACTAATATTATAAAATTAATTACTATTTTAAAATTATATTATTATTCTTACGTGATAATTAATAATAATATTATCGTAATGTTAATAATGGTTTGTATAATCTATTAATAGAACCTAATAATTAAGTATGTATATTTAATCATTCTGATAAATTTTAGATTAATGATAATCTATTAGAGAAAAAACACATTATGATAGTTATATTAGGGACCACCTAATAAATTGAAGAGAAAGAACATGATGGAAATTTCCTAAAAAAATGTAAGAAGAATAAAACCAAAAAGCATGGATTTATTACTCCTAATATTCCTATAATTATAATACTAATATTATAAATTTAATTATTACTATAAAATTATATTATTATTATTATTAAATCATTAATAATAGTATTATTCTTATTGATATTAATATTAATAATAGTATATATTTATTAACCTTAATATCCCTATAACTATAATACTAATATTATAAAATTAATTTTTACTTTAAAATTATATTATTATTGTTACGTGATAGTTATTAGTAATATAATCATAATGTTATGAATGGTTTGTATAACTTATTAATAGAGCCCAATAATTAAGGATGTATATTTAATATTTCTGATAAATTTTAGATTAATGATCATCTATAATAGAAAAAACACATTATGATAGTTATATAAGGGACCACCTAATAAATTTAAGAGAGAACATGATACAAAATTCATAAAAATAAACTAAGAAGAATAAAACCAAAAAGTATGGATTTATTACTCTTAATATTCCTATAACTATAATACTAATATTATAAATTTAATTATTACTATAAAATTATATTATTATTATTATTATTATTAGTATTATTCCTATTGATATTAATATTAATGGTTTGTATAACCTATCAAAATGTTCTAGTTTTTATATCTTTAAAATGTTAGATGGGAATGTAAATAATTTTTAGCAAATTCACTTAACTTCCATATTGCTTAGCTAGTTGACGAGAAGCATAAACTAAATGGGAAAGACCCATATGCATTTCCAAAACTAGTTATGGGATTGGGTAATTATCAGACCGCGGTTGTATGTTAAATAGGGAGAACATATCTTCCAACAGGCAAGTTTGACAAGGAAACGGCTATATGAGACTCGGTAACTAGATCGGAGTAACAACTATATTTGGCCATGTAACAGCTAACTTTGAATAGCCAATCGGACTTGACTGGACCAAGGGATAAGAACATGGACCAAAATTCTATTTAATACTAATATTTAATTATAATAATTTTATTAGAAAATTTTATTCAATGAATTAATACATATTATTATAATATATTCTAGGTTCTGAATGTTAAAATAACAACTTTATGAATATTTGTTTTTAATATAATAATGTTTAAATAAACTTAAAGTAAGAATAGTTATATGTAATATTAATATTAATAATTAAGTAAAATGTTACTACATTTATGTTAAAATGTTTAATAGTGATTAATATTAATAATATTATGTATTTATTAACATTAATATTCCTATAACTATAATACTAATATTATAAAATTAATTATTACTTTAAAATTATACTAATATTCTTACCTGATAATTAATAATAGCATTATCATAATGTTAATAATGGTTTGTATAATCTATTAATAGAGCCCAATAATTAAGTATGTATACTTAATCTTTATGATAAATTTTAGATTAATGATCGTCTATAATAGAAAGACACATTATAGTAGTTATATAAGGGACCACCTAATAAATTTAAGGGAGAGAACATGATGGAAAATTCCTAAAAAAGACAAAGCAAAATAAAACAAAAAATTATGGATTTATTACTCTTAATATTCCTATGACTATAATACTAATATTATAAATTTAACTATTACTACAAAATTATATTATTATTATTATTATTATTATTATTATTATTGATATTAATAATGGTCCATATAACCTATTAAGATGCTCTAGTTTTTATATCTTTAAAATGTTAGATTGGAATCTAAATACTATTTAGAAAATTCACTAACTTCCATATTACTTAGCTAGTTGAGGAGAAGCATAAACTCAATGCGAAAGACCCATATGCATTCTAAAACTAGTTATGGGATTGGGTAATTATCAGACCATGGTTGTATGTTAAATAGGGAGAATAGAGCTTCCAACAACTAAGTTTTAGTAGGAAATAGCTATATGAGACTCTGTAATTAGATTGGACTAACATCTATATTTGGCAATGTAACTGCTAGTTCTGACTAGCCAATGTGACATGGACCAAAATTCTATTTAATACTAATATTTAATTATAATAATTTTATTAGCTAAATTTATTCAATGAATTAATACATTTTATTATAATATATTCTAGGTTGTGAATGCTAAAATAACAACTTGATGAATTAATACTATAATGTTTAACTAAAGTTAAGGTAAGAATAGTTAGAGATAATATTAATATTAATAATTAAGTAAAATGTTACTATATTTATGTTAAAATGTTTAAGAGTGATTAATATTAATAATGGTGTGTATTTATTAAACTTAATATCCCTATAACTATAATACTAATATTATAAAATTAATTATTACTTTAAAATTATATTATTATTCTTACTTGATAATTAGTATTATAAAATTATTTATTACTTTAAAATTATATTATTATTCTTACTTGATACTTAGTAATAGTATTATCATAATGTTATTAATGGTTTGTATAACCTATTATTAGAGCTCAATAATTAAGTATGTATACTTAATCTTTCTGATAAATTTTATATTAATGATCATCTATAATAGAAAAAACACATTATGATAGCTATATAAGGGATCGCCTAATAAATTTAAGGGAGGGAACATGATAGAAAATTCCAAAAAAAAACTAAGAAGAATAAATGAAAAAGTATGGATTTATTACTCTTAATATTCCTATAACTATAATACTAATATTATAAATTTAATTATTACTATAAAATTATTATTATTATTATTATTATTGATATTAATATTAATGGTTCGTATAACCTATTAAAATGTTCTAGTTTTTATATCTTTAAAATGTTAGATTGGAATGTAAATACTTTTTAGAAAATTCACTTAACTTCCATATTACTTAGCTAGTTGAGGAGAAGCATAAACTCAATGGGAAAGACCCATATGCATTTCCAAAACTAGTTATGGGATTGGGTAATTATCAGACCATGGTTGTATGTTAAATAGGGAGAACAGATCTTCCAACAGCTAAGTTTGACTAGGAAACAGCTATATGGGACTGGGTAATTAGATTGTACTAACAACTATATTTGGGCTTGTAATGGCTAACTTTGACTAGCCAATCGGACTCGACCGGAGCAAAGGATAAGGAAGTGGACCAAAATTCTATTTAATACTAATATTTAATTATAATAATTTTATTAGATAAATTTATTGAATGAATTAATACATATTATTATAATATATTCTAGGTTCTCAATGTTAAAATAACAACTTTATGAATATTTCTTTTTAATATTATAATGTTTAACTAAACTCAAAGTAAGAATAGTTATAGGTAATATTAATATTAATAATTAAGTAAAATCTATATTTATGTTGAAATGTTTAATAGTGATTAATATTAATAATAGTATGTATTTATTAACCTTAATATCGCTATAACTATAATACTAATACTATAAAATTAATTATTACTTTAAAATTATATTATTATCCTTACCCGATAATTAATAATAGTATTATCATAATGTTATTAATGGCTTGTATAACCTATTAATAGAGCCCAATAATTAAGTATGTATACTTAATCTTTCTGATAAATTTTAGATTAATGATCATCTATAATAGAAAAAACAAATTATGATAGTTATGTAAGAGACCACGTCATAAATTTAAGGGAGGGAACATGATGTAAAATTTCTAAAAAAAAATAAGAAGAATAAAACCAAAAAGTATAGATTTATTACTCTTAATATTCCTATAACTATAATACTAATATTATAAATTTAATTAGTATTATAAATTTAATTATTAGTATAAAATTATATTATTATTATTATTACTTAATCATTAATAATAGTATTATTCCTATTGATATTAATATTAATGGTTCGTATAACCTATTAAAATGTTCTAGTTTCTATATTTTTAAAATGTTACATTGGAATGTAAATACTTTTTAGAAAATTCACTTAATTTCCATATTACTTAGCTTATGAGACGCTTCCAATAGCTAAGGTTGACTAGGAAACAACTATATGGGACTGGGTAATTAGATCGGACTAACAACTATATTTGGCCATGTAACAACTAATTTTGACTAGCCAATCATAGTGGACTACACCAAGGGATAAGGACCTGGACAAAAATTCTATTTAATAGTAATATTTAATTATAATAATTTTATTAGATAAATTTATTGAATGAATTAATACATATTATTATAATATTTTCTAGGTTCTCAATGTTAAAATAACAACGTTATGAAAATTGATTTTTAATATTACAATGTTTAAGTAAACTTAAAGTAAGAATAGTTATAGGTAATATTAATATTAACAATTAATTAAAATGTTACTATATTTATGTTAAAATGTTTAATAGTGATTAATATTAATAACATTATGTATTTATTAACATTAATATCCCTATAACTATAACACTAATATTATAAAATTAATTATTACTTTAAAATTATATTATTATTCTTACCTGATAATTAATAATAGCATTATCATAATGTTATTACTCGTATGTGTAACCTATTAATATAACCCAATAATTAAGTATGTATACTTAATCTTTCTGATAAATTTTAGGTTAATGATCATCTATAATAGAAAAAACACATTATGATAGTTATACAAGGGACCACCTAATAAATTTAAGGGAGAGAACATGATGGAAAATTCCTTAAAAAAACTAAGAAGAATAAAACGAAAAAGTAAAGTATGGATTTATTACTCTTAATATTCCTATAACTATAATACTAATATTATAGATTTAATTATTACTATAAAATTATATTATTATTATTATTATTACTATTATTATTATTATTGTTATTTTTTTTAAAGTAAGGTTAATCTATTGATATGATGCAGAAATAGTTACAGAGTATCTGGGCCATAAAGGGTCTCGGCCTTAATCAATACACAACCCTGAAAATTGTGTGAGACTGCCCCTACAAAGGGGAAACCATGCCAAAGGAAGAACTGTCCGAAATGCAACCAGATTTAACCCACAGTTTTCCTGATGAGACCAACCAATCAAAAACAACAACAAAACCACCGAGAAAAACAACAGATTTTCCTGACTGGATGAACCAACAAGCAGATTACCCTGAGGACACAAAATCAAGACAAAAACTAGACCCAAAACGAAATGAAATGCCACCTGGCAGAAGTGACACGCGCCACAAGGTCAGTCGTAGCAAGTTCCTCCACGATTGGACATGCCCAGTCATCTAGGTTGTCCGCTTCACCACGTTTCGCTTCCTGATGTCCTTCTTCCCTGCTTCCAGCCTCCACCTGCGGGCTCGACGTGTCCTCCAGACTGCTTTCCATGGCCTGCGTGTCACTTGGAACACCCAAGTCATCATACGAGCTACCAGTAATGGCTTTCCCATGTCTTTTATTCCATCCTCCATTACCTTCTAGCTTGTCATTATTGTCTCTATTCTGGCTTGGGCCCACTCTGTTCGTCTCCTTCATGGACACAGTCATGGGAATGTGCTCCTCAATCTCTTCAGAAATGGAGATGGAAACCAGAACTGCGTCATGTGAGCGATCTGATGCGGAGGCAGAGGAAAGGTAGCAGTGCGGACTACCGCCTCATCACGTCTAGAGCAATGGAGGCAAGCTCTATCTCTACCACTTCTGGTATTCGAATAAAGACCTGCAAGACTATAATGGCGAGGATTTTTAGCTGAGGAGGAAGGGGAAGCCGAATTGTGGCTATGCAAAGCAACAGAGCGGGAGCTACTGCCTCACGTGCCACCTTGACGGATGTGCATACAGTGGTGAACCGTGGTGGAGATAGGAGTAGTGGAAGAGTTGGGGGGGTGGAGGAGGAATTGACAATAGAATTTTGAGCAGAGGTTATAGAGTGCTAAGGGACAAGAGCTGAGTTGCAGAGGTTTGTATGGGAATGGTGGAAGCCATTACCCAGGTCAAGACAACACACAATCCAGTATCTGCACCCAGTGCTGGTTCGCTCAGTCGGCTTTCTCGCTTGCGGAGGGTAAGCACAGTGAAACAGGGGCGGGGTGACTAGAATGTTCTCTGGTTCCATAGTTATGCAAGTAATGGCCTTACCTTGGCTAGAGAAGGCATTAAATGCCGCCTGCGAGGTGCCATGAATATCACTCATGTTTTTCTTGGGATGGTTGCAGAGGGCCATGTGGCCACCTCGCTCGTAATCGCCCTGTCTCCTCACCAAACTTGCCTTAATTACCACCTACATCCGGGGATTATTATTATTATTATTATTATTATTATTATTATTATTATTATTATTACTACTTAATCATTAATAATAATATTGTTCTCATGGATATTAATAATAATGGTTTGTATAACGTATTAAAATGTTCTAGTTTTATATCTTTAAAATGTTAGATTGGAATGTAAATACTTTTTAGAAAATTCACTTAACTTCCATATTACTTAGCTAGCCGAGGAGAAGCATAAAATCAATGGGAAAGACCCATCTGCATTTCCAAAGCTAGTTCATTTGGATTTGATACAATGCATTGAGAGTAGCTGACATAATTGCTTGTATGTCATGGATCTAAATGATGTTGTGCTATCGAATGCTGAAATTTTTCTAATTGTTGACATAAGGTAGATATATCATCTTCTTATTTCTTAATAAAAATATGATGATCCATAAGGATTTCCACAACAGATGTGATGATGGAAACTAATTGATTATAATTTTATTGAAGAGCATATCTTTATTCCTCCATCTTTTCAATTGATCTCGGTAAGCTCCAGACTACTAGATATATACATGACTAAAGGTTTATGACCATCAAATTCCAACAAGTTCACTCAAATTCTCCAATATGTAAGAATTCCTTGGTCATTGAATTCCCAAATCCACTCTTTTATAAGATAAAGATAAATATGAGGACCCATAAAAGCACGATGAATAATGGTAGCGTAAAGAACCAACTAAACAAATTGCGTTATTTTTTCCAAAGAGGGTATAATCAAACAATGTATTAGAGAAATTGATTGAAAGGCATGATAAATCCCTTAAAAGCTATTATATGTCATGACTAAACATAAGAAAAACATGTCGAGTGAAAACAAAGTTAAATGACAGATAGGGAAAACTTAGTGCTAGGAAAAATTGTATCTTTATGAATCGAAGAGAGAAATTCTTGACAAATAAAATTATGAACACTGAATCTGCAATTGGAAAAAAAAGCTAAAAATTGAAGGTATTCCCTTTTCAATCAAAGTTTCCTTATACAAAAACTAGCATGCCTTCCTTTCTAATGGAATGTTCCCTAACTATTGTTTTTCACAAGAAGGATTAATTTAGAATAAATCAAACAACCATTGAGGATGCCAACATTTATCATGTTAAATGATGTAGTGAAACTATACTGACACATAACATTATATAATTTCAAGCAAAATAAAATCTCCATGCAAAATGGAAAGCAATCTTAAGGGAACACAAGAGGGGTTGAGAACACCTAAGAATCAATTCTTCCAATCTCTTGCTTCACCTTCTTATGGATACTTGAAACTTGAGTTAGTGCCACCAGAAAGAGCCTTGACTTCATAGTATTAGCAATTACATTAATATTCACCTATTGTAAATTTCCCTGTATCTGAAAAACCTTATGATCCTTTTCACCCTAGTATATTTCCAACATGGGTGGGCATGAGCATGATTGAAATAATAGAAGTAAGAGGGAGTGACTTTTTTTCTTCCATAGAACACAACCTTGCTTAAAAACCAATTGAATACCAATCATCAAATCAATCACATAAGTGGAAAAGATAGAGAGCATCTCTTCTCCGATAGAACATGCCTCCATTACTCCTTTTCATGTCTAATACTTTGACGAAAATGAATTAGGTTACATAGATGAAATTTAAAATTACCCAATAGACTTCGTATTAAAACCATTGCATGTAACCAATGATGTGTTGATTCATTTTGAATAGATTGTTAAGACATTTGAACCTAAATGAGAAGAAGACCATTCCTATATAAGTTCATGAGATCCTTAGTGATGGGATTGGGCATGAAGAGGCTTGCCAATATACCTTCAATTCACTAAAATTTAAATTAACTCATTTATTTTCCATTTCATCGATAGCTTGATTATTTACTTGGACGGCTCGAAATACTTTGATGGAAAGCGATAGGGGTAAAATACCTTTGATCCTTTTCAAGATATTCTTCAAGCTATTATCATGAGGAAGGGAACCAACAAACAAATAATGAAGGGGAAGCTTGGAGTCTCCCATGACTATTGGAGAAGAGACTTTGTGGCCTTTTGCTAACATGAATCCTTGAAGAAATGCATATGCTATTACTTGTTCATTAAAAATTCATCTCATACCCCAAGAATATGATAGATCTACATTTCCTCTAGACCAAAATATAACCCTCCCACACTCTTGCACCCCATGGATTATTCTTTGATGCACCGTCAAAGAAAAGGATATAAGAGTGTTGAACTTTAAGCCAACGTCGAAATTCTTCCTTGTGAGAATGAGAGTTGTGAGGAGATATCTGGGAGAAAGGAATTTGGGGAAATATTTCACTGTCCATGCTTTTTCCACTTCATCCATGATTTGAGAAGAAAAATCAGTCTTAGATTTATGAGACTAGAAATCATATCATATAATAATTAGAAGGCATTTGAAGCTAAAAATTGAGGGAGGATTCTATTATCATGGAAGATAGCCTCATTGCAAGTGATCCAAATTTTCCAATAAATAAAATTCAATTCAGCTACCCAAATTTAGTTAAAGAAATTCTTACCAATAAATGTCTAAGCATAATGATGATCCCATGAGGAAAAATAATCACCTATGAGGGACGGAAGAATAAACTTTTCCTCTAAGTAATGCAAAGTAGACTTCCAAATAACTTGAGAAAAATGACAAGCAATGAAGAGGTGGTGGATAGATTCCTCTTGAATAGAGAAGAGAGGACACCTTGATGGACCTTGATCACCCCACTTCCTCAAATTTTATGTAGTTATAATTTTCTCATGAATGAGAAGCCAATATCAGAATTAATTTTCGTGGACCATTTGGATTCCAAACATTATCTCAAATATGAATTTGGCACAAACAAATTATGGAAAGAGAAAAGATAAGTAGTCTTTTTTAACTTAATATTCTAATAGCTTCCAACCACGAATATCATACTCTTATTTATAGACAATGGTGCAACTAGATAAATTATTTTCCATTGAGCAAGTTATTCTACTCAAATGTAGCAGCACAGAATGAATAACCTAGCCAATATAGTGGCCATTGCCCATTTAAAGAGAGATGTTCTCTGAGGTTATTTTATCTTATTCTACTAACCATTCTTGGATGGGTTGGAGATTCAAATCTTTTTCCAAAGGAGAATGCCTAAAATTTGACATTTCCATAGATTAATATACCTAACATTTCCTAGGATCTAGGATAGATGTTCTTTAATAAGAGAGTAAATTGATGATATAAGTTCCCAACTCAAACACAAGAAGGAAAATATAAGAAATTTAGTTATTATCCAAACAAGTATTTAAGCTATATTACACTTTTCAGGAATAATCGCTAAGAAGAAGGATGTTCCCTACAGTTGAAGGCAACCACACGCCTTTAGTTTCTCTGTGAAGCACTAGGTCCCAACAACTATGACCTAAACTAGGTCAAAAAAGGATTCAAGGCCCATAAAAGGTAAACCATTAGAAGAACTCATAAGTACTGACTCTAAGGACCAAAATAGGATGATAATAGTGCTCAAATTTGAATTTCATGAATTTCTCATCGTGTTTGCTTATATCTTTATAAACAACATTGAGGTGTTGGGCTACCTTTTCCTTAATTTGAGAGAAACTAAAAAAAATCCCCATCAACAAAGATTGATTTGATGTTTATTTTGCACATCCTCATTTTTTATTGACTATGGAACAACTTGGTGTTTTTGTCTCCCTCTTAGAGCCACAAGCAACACAATTTTAGTCTCCATGTTTCTTCTTCTTCATGTATATCCTTGTAACATTTTTCAAATTCTTTCTTTTCTTTTATTAATATATCCTATGGGATGTAATCCTATTCTAATTGTTCTTATAGATATTATAAATGTTTTTTTGGGAGGAATTTGCATTTACATTATATTGGTTCTGCTTGGCCCATTGCTTCAATTCCATATTTAATTCTTTTATTTTTTTTTCTCCTATATAAAGACTAGTAAACTAGAGACCCATTTTCCCCATGCTTGAGAAAAAATCTACTTCAACCCTTTCTTCTGCAACAATAATGGATTGAAGTGGAAAGGAAAGTGACCATAGTCAACTTTAGGGATAATTTCAAGCAAGATTGAATTATGGTTAGATCCACTCTAGGGTAATATTTGAGAAGAAAAAAGAGGATGTTGAGCTAGAAAGGAACTTGCAACTAAAAAATTGTCCAATCTAGTTGCAATATGTCTAGGACAAACATGCCTATTGCTCTAAGTAATTTTATTTGAAATTTGTTTGATTTTTATCAGGCCCGTATTGGAAATAAGATCTTTCATTTGTTGTTGAAAGGGATCTCTAATTTAAGATCCTCCTTTGTGATCCCAAGGGTAGAGGGTGGTATTGAAGTCCCCTCCAATGATATAATTTTGAAGAACTTATTGTCTCTTTGAGAGAGGAGAATACCAACACTCTAATTTTTCCTGATAACTAATTGACATATAAAAAAAATTAAAAAGCATACCCTTTAACTTGGAATGTGAATAAGTTGAGAAAACAACCTATGAAGAGAACTCTGTTGAGAAAGAAAATCGAAGACAGAACAAGACCATGCAATATATATACCTCCTGAGGTGCCATAAGAACTAACTACCTTAACTCCACATCTTAGCCACAAATTTGAACATTTTATGAGGTCTTATTGATCCCTCAATTGATCTCTAGGAGAAAGAGGATTAGGGACCTTCTGATCCAATTGGAAATTTCCATCCACCCATGGTATTGTAAGTGGCATCTACCCATGGTATTCATTCAACCATGGTATTTATCCACCCATGGTATTCATCCACCCATGGTATTGTAAGTGGCATCTACCCATGGTATTTATCCATCCATGTATTTACTCACCCATGGAATTTACCCATGGTATTGTGACTAAAAAAGGCTATAAGTAACAAGTCACATTTTGTAGAAGGACAAATTGTCCAACACAATGCAACTTTCACAATTATTCTCTATTTTAATAAAAAGTTTCTTTTTTATTGTGTGTTCTCATGTTTTTCTGCCATTTCAATTTTTTATATCATGGGGGCCTTCCCCCAATATTCATATCAGTGGTATCAAATTTATGTTATGGCTCCATGGGAATGAGGGCTTGAAGCATATTTTAGTTTCAAAGTTTTGTAGCAATCTTAAACAAACTTAATTCAAGTTCTAAAGCCTACAAAAATCATTTTATAAAGTTTAAAGTAGATATTTTTAAAGTATTTTCTATTAGATCAAATGGGATTTCTACGAAATTTGATTGTGTTTCCCGGTTTGAGAGATATGAGCCATTAAAGTTACACACATGTGGAATGTTGCACAGCTGCACGTACCATGAGTTTCTAGAATTATTTTCTCAATCCACAGGTCAAAAAAGTTCAAGTGTCTTATATTGATAGAAATATATTTTCAATACCTCAAATGGTTCTTTGACAAAATTTGATTTCACCATTCTTTTTCCATAGATGATTTCATCATCTATGGAAAAAGTTATCAGCAACATTACAACAAGAGGCCTATGATGTGAAAGAAGCCTTTACAACATCTCCTTAGGTAGAAGAATTTACCATAAAAAACACCACTCTTTTACCAAGCATACTAACAAGCATCATGGTTATGGGTCACCCACAAACCTAAGGTTATGGGTCAAATGCACAAAACGCTTGTCATTGAAGTACACATGCTAGGTCACACACTATTCGTATCACAATTGGTCACAAGCATTAGAGGGTATATCTATCCTAGGATATTTGTTTGTCATGGTTATGGCTGATCCGCAAACCAACGCTTCAGCGAAGTCAATTTTCTAGGCCACACATTATGAGTATCACAGTTGGTCACAAGCGCTACAGGGTATCCCTATCTTCATATATTCATTCATCATGGTTATGGGTTAGCCACAGAAAACCCTTCTCTTAAGTGGCTCTTTATTCATCAAAGGCTTCTCAAGAGGGAACTTCATGCAATGGGGACCATTCCTTCCTAAAGATGGAGGAATGATCTAAATGGAAAGTGGCATCCACCCATGGTATTCATCCACCCATGGAATTTATCCACCAATGATATTTTAAGTGGAATTTACCCATAGTATTGTAACTAAAATAGGCTATAAGTAAGAAGTTGCATTTCATAAAAAGATATATTGTCCACCACAATGTAGATTTTATAGTTATTCTTTATTTTAATGAAAAAATCTTGGTGTTTTTGTTTACTATGTGTTCTCATCTTTTTCTGGCATTTCAATATCACCTTCCATAAGATATTTTTCATAATTTATTAGTTGGTTTAGAGCTCCCCTACACAAGGGTTGGACGACTTCCCTTTCCGGATATCCCAGGTTCCTTCTTAAATGTAGCCTCAATGGAATTTTTGGAGCCAAATTCTTTATCCTTTCTTGCTTGTACATTCGTCATATTCCTATTAGTATTTCTCTCTACTTTTCTATTGCTTTCACATGGTGCTTTTATCTTTCCCCTTTAGACTTTTCATCTACAAACCCAAAGAATGGGGATCCTTGCTAGTTTCATAGGTTTTTACGTGAGAGAGGAAGACAACCTCTTCATCTAAAACATCTTATTATTCAATTGTTTCCATTGTGAGAACATATTCTAATGGAAACATGTCTACATTTTGAGCTTTTGAGATCACTCAAGGTGGATATTCCACGGGGTTCTCTTAAGAGTTTTGCACATGGATTTTGCCTTCTTCAACTACTAGTTTAAGAACTCAAACTCATTTCCTTTGGAGCTTGATCCTTTATTTTTGCTGGAGGATGACCCATCACCACGGTGAAAATTTTCTTTTGGAGAAGGGGCCTTTAGGCCATATAAATTGTCTTCTATGGGTTTCATAGCTGCAGTCTACAAAAGAGTACCCTTCTATGCTTTGGTTGCTACCATTGGTCGTGCTCTTTAGTTTTCTACTAAATTTCTTCTAAGATTTTGTAGCTTCAAGTATGCCCATATTCATGACATAACTTTCTTGTAAAAGGAAGTTGATCATACTCTATCTCTTGCAAATGTGACCAATTATCCATGTTCAAATTGATTGCATTATACAACCCCTTATCCATATCTACCACAACACAAATTCTAGCACAATATAATATCCCTTCTTATGGCTTGCCTCAATTGATATAGTGACTCGAAGCATTTCCAATATTACAGAATGACTCTTCATTCTAGCAATGAAGGGGGGAAATAGGGTAAATTCACCCACACTAGAACTTGAGAGGGAACAACATTCTAGGTATCGAAATAAAGACCCTAGTGATCTGAGTAAAGACATTGTCCTCCCATGAAATAAAGGAAGTCGGTAGTTACTCGTTATTGAGAGGTTGTCAACCTTTGTCATTCGATAGGTTTAGTGGCCTTCAGAAGGCTAGACGCTTGTGAATTTCCTCACTAACCATTGGTCAAATAATCTTAGGGCCATTAAAAGAGGTTGTTTCGCATTGACTGCAATCTTTTGGATTTCATCTAGCTTTTAGACAAACCTAGCAATCTTTAGAATGTCGAAATCGAGGGCCGCCAACAACCAAAGTATTAAGCTGACAATATATTGGGCTAATGAAGGACATGGAAGAGTAGACCATCTAGATCCCAAATCCATTAGAACTCAAAGACACAACTAAAGTTTCACTGAATTATTGCAGCTAGAGGCACTATACACCTCAGTATGGGAGTAGATCTCACATAAACATGTAAATGTTAATCACATAAACATGTAAATGTTAATGCAAACATAAACGTAAAAATTTAA
Organism: Pinus tabuliformis; assembly: GCA_031772625.1. NCBI lineage: Eukaryota > Viridiplantae > Streptophyta > Pinopsida > Pinales > Pinaceae > Pinus > Pinus tabuliformis. The sequence goes on from CM062807.1 coordinate 608,323,834, forward strand.
CATTTTTAATTTAATGTTGGCCCTATTTAGAAATCAATCTAATTATTATTATGTATAAACAAAATATAAATTTAAAATATAAAGAAGTTTATGAACCCTCAAAAAATAGGTATGGTAAGTAAATATAAATATAAATAAACTTAAGGTATGGTAAATAATAAAAGTATAAATAAACTAGAGGTATGGTAAATAAAAAAAGCATATTTTTATCTTTAGTCCATCAACCTCTTTATATTTAAGAAGACTCAAAAAAAGGTTTTATTTAGGTGAAGTCTATGGGTCAAATATCATTTTAATACCATGGGCTAAACACCATATTTATAAAAGAGGTATGGTAAATTAATAAAAATTTAAATAAACCAGAGGTATGGTAAATTAATAAAAATTTAAATAAACCAGAGGTATGGTAAATAAAAATATTTTTTTTTTATATACTCCATAATTCACTTTATATATAACAACACTCCAAAAAGACCCATGGTATTGAGAACCAATGGTATTACTCATGGTATTACTCATGGTATTCACGTGAATGTAGCCTATTCAAGGAGGAAATTAAATCAGCATAGATCCATCTTTACTCTAGATGTACTAAGCGATCTTGATATGCCAACTAGTATAGAGTGGAAAGAGAATTGATCCCTCTTGAAACTTGGTAGATCCAGAATTAAAATAAATTTATGCTGGTGTACTTATAACTCAAACATACATAATGATTTTAGAAATCAATATATATTTATATTTAATGTTATTAAATAAAATTTTAGAAAATAATAACTTAACATTTTTTAAACATTACTATTTTTTAAACATATAGAGGAAAAAAAAACAACACTAAGAATAAAAAAGTATATTATTATGTTAATTCTAATAAAAAGAAATATAATGTTATATTATAATTTAAATATACAGTTAAATTTTGGGAAAACAATATAAAATATAATATTGAAAATATGTTAACAAGATTATTTTAAATAAAATATTAAATAAAAATTAGTTGAGATTTTCTCTCATCATTGATTTATAGGAGCTAATTAGGATTTCAGATTTTTGATGTTTTGAATATAAAATTTGCTAATGAATGTCTTTCTAATAAATCTCATTAATAAAATTAGATTAATGTTTTAAACTAACTAATATGATTCATTACAAAGATCTTAAATCTAGCATAAAATTTACTATTACAAAATTAAAATTTTAATTAGTTTTCACTTTTATTTTTCCAAATATAAAATGAATATTAAAAAAATAAAGGATTTCTAAATGCGTGAACTACTTATCCCATCTCCTGAAAGATTCTCCTATCAGAAAGTAAAAGCAGATCCTTTTTGAACATTATTTAAAAAAAACACGAACTCACAATTCAGGATTCTCCTATCAGAAAGTAAGAGCAGATCCTTTCTTTATTACGAAAAGAAAAATAAAAATAGTTGAACATTATTTAAAAAAAAACACGAACTCACAAAATTATAATTATATATATAATTTGCCAAAATAAAATTCCTAATCCGATCTCTTTCATAAAAATAATTTTTGCGGCTACGTTTCCTATCTATTATTATAGTGTGGAATCGAATTTTGCTGTTACTCGTGAAAGATACACTCCACATCATAACCGTCGAGCTGAAAGATACATGTATATGATTGGTCAAGTTGGCATAGATGCCTCTTTGTATGAAATATATATTAATCTCTTTTGATATCCTCTAGATGCGTCTTAACTTTGGTTTGTATGGTTATACTATTTTTCGTATATTATCCTTTGAGTAGACTTTTTAATCAATATAGTATAAACGTTTTTTTTAATTGTGTTATTTTAAAATTACTGATGTAATTAAATATTTATAATGTTGGGTTACTAACCGTGTATTAAATTTTATTATGTGATGTATTGGTCTATTTTATAAATAAAAATTTTAGAGTTAAATGAAGCTAGCAATTAATAGATTATGATGTTTTGGGGAATATTTGATCAGAGGAAAATATGCAAATGGGTCATAAAAATGTTATTCTTGCTCTAATAAATATTCCCAAGAAACTTCTAGCAAAAGATTGGGAAGATGAAAGGTCAATATGTGATTATAAAAATAAGGAGAAACCATCAAAGGGTTAATTAGTTCTTATTTTCCCCTTAGCTTTCATCTCATACTCTCTCACTTGGAAATTTGATTTGGCAAGAGAAATGGTGGTAGAACCCATAGAGGTTCAAACCTTGTGACTCTTTAAAAGTTGTGAGTGACAACCTATGTGACAAATACTAAGTCTTCTTGTGTGTGAAGGAGAGTGGCCTTCACCTTTTGTATAAAATTTAATCTAAAAGCTATGTGCTAAATCCTCAAGTTTTGTTTTCCTTCAAGGCGTCAAGGTTTGACACAAGGTGGCGAGTTATGAGAAAAATTGTAGCATAGTTGAGTCTATGAGGGGGTGGAATGTGTCTTACCCTACTTCAATTATGATATTTTCTACTTACAATAGATATATGGTTATTTCTGTGTGATTGATACTTCTCACATGATTAATTTAGTGATATGCAAGAATTATTGCTATTGTTATATTATTTTATTTATGATTAGTGTGTTGGTTATGATAGTAAAGTATGAAGCAGTGGGTTTGAATTCACTTGGCTATGGAATTTAAATAAATTGGGATGCATCAGAAAAGCATGATAGTTTTGGATAAGTGCATGTTTTCTTTGTTAATTGCATGTTGCATTCTCTTTAATTTCCTCTATAAACAATAAGTGATTTCCTGAAGTTTAATGTTGGAAGCCCAAAATGTGGTTTATGGCATAATGAGGCCATCTTGGAATTTCATTATATTTTTTTTCTAAGAGGTTCAAGACCATAGTGTGAGGAAATATTTTTGATCATTTAGTTAAATTTTCAGATCTTGATTCACTATATTTTCATAGTTATGCTCTAAGAAAATCATGCTTCCTAAATGGTCCTAAAAGAAGGTTAATTTGACGTTTTTGCTATAGCTTTTATTCTTGGTGGTTTCAAAGGGTGAAACTTGGACCGCATTTAGGGTAAATCCCAAGGAAAATCTTGTATATATTCCTTATCTTGATTCACTATATTTAAAGTTATGCTATGATAAGAAATAGCTTCCTAAATGTGGCAGAAATAAGGGAAATTTGAAATTTTTGCTATAACTTTTCTTCTCGGTGGTTTCAAAGGATAAAACTTGGACCATACTTAGGGAGAATAAAAAGGAAATTATGATAGATATTCCATATCTTGTTTCACTATATTTTTGGAGATATTCCCAAAAGAAGTAAGGTCTTCTTAGAAATCAAATCTCAAAACATGTAGCTTGGAATTTTTTCCATAACTTTCCTTCTCAGAGTTTCGAGATTATAAAACTTGTAGGAAACAAAGAAAATATCTCAACGTATCTATTTTATGAATTTCATATTTTGGTCCTCTATAATTTTTGAGATATACTCTATAGAAGATTGGGGTTTCAGACAAATAAATAGTACACACAAACTTGGTTTATGAAATGGTCCGACAAAATGTGGTTTCTTGGATGGCGATTAGATAATGTCTCGGAATTGTTTGATAAAATGCTTTAGATAAAATGTGATTCCCCACATCTCTAAAAAAGTATTAGGGTGTCGGATGTGTTATGAAGTGGTATTAGATCTAATTGTTAAGTTGTGAAGAAGAAAAGGATTGGATACCCCTTATCCTTAATCAAGCATTAAGGCATTGTGTATGTTACAAAGTGGTCTCAATGATAAGGTTTAGCACTGAACCTAGATGAGCTCAAGTATAGAAAAGAATTTAAAATTTAAATCAATATATATGCATGTCTGTGTACTTATGTGAAATTATTTTGTTGTATATATGAATACATTGATGTTACTTGAAGACATACTTGAGTTTGATACAACAAGATAAACATGCAAGATGGTATACTCCTAGGAACAAATGAGGTAAAGGTAATAGACATGCTTAATTGTTATTATTTTAATGGTACTAATAGAGGGGTGTTATATTGGTAAATAAGAGAACTTTCCAACTGTGGAAACAAGCATAACGATGTCCAACAGCAAGGCACAACTTAGTACTGAAATGACCTCCTCTAAGGAAAAGGGGAGAGAAGAGGGAACATCTCCCCACCTTAACCAGAAAATGAAGAGTTTAAAGGAAGACCTTTAGAGTTGGAAAGAAGATAATGAAAGACTCATTAGAGAACAAGAAGATGAAACAAAACTAAACACAAGACTACTACAAAACATATCATACATGCAAGGGTTGTTAAAACATGGGAACCACTTGATATATAGAAGGGTATCATAATGAAAATATCATGGAATTCCATGAACTAAGAATTGGAAAGCTCACCTTGTACAACTAAGCTAGTTAGTTCATAGCATTGTTGGAATATGTGTCGTTTCTCAAAGATGATGAGATGAAAATATCCTTCGACTCTGAACCTTAGTTTTAGAGTTTTGTTTTTATTTCTAAGTTATGAGACACATGAGACAGTTGCTACTTCAATTATAATTTTTTTTTACTCCAGTTATATTTATATGACTCTATTTTACACTCTCACTCTATTTTTGTCTCTCCTACTCCAATTTCAAGTTACTAGCTAGTCATTGAAAGTTCCTTTCTAGTTTCTAGTGTGAAGGCACTGGGGAACCATTGATGTTGGTTATTCCATCCCGAAGAAGTACCTAGGTCCTCAACATACTACGCATCAGATCCTATCTATGAGAGTGTTATAAATATGTGTTCATTTCAAGAAATAATACATAAGAGAGTTAATAAGTAATTAGAATTGATCTCTTGATCTATATTGATCACTTTTCTTGTCAAAGGAAAGTGACCAACATTGAGTTAGTATCTTGGGGGAAAAGAGAAAGAATATCCTCAATTTTATAAAGGTGGTAATCTTGTATTTATTGACGGATATTCTTCTTCTGTCCTCAATTGAATCTATTAGGTTAGTTCTAAAGAGAAAAACCCAACAAAACTTCCAATAAAGATCTCATATAGCAGATTTACTTCTGAAGCACACCATCTCGTTCATTAAAAAAGAGGGAACAAATATGACTACAAAGTATTTTATATACATTGTTTACGTATGAATAATTAAAATACTCTTATCATGGAAACAGTATTGATAATGATATTTACATCATAAGGATTAACAAAGTAAAGTAATGGTTATGAGAAGATTGGATTCCAGCATAACAATAAGTAAAAAAAACCAATTCATTGAGCAATATGAAAATACATAGACCATATTTATAGCGAAATTAAATGATATTCCCATTAAACTCATTGGGATGAAAAGAGTTACATTTTTGCAATATAAAGCTTAAAACTCAAAGTCCAAATATTACATTAGATATGAACTCTTAGTAGTTCTTTTTGGAACTTCAAATAAAAATATTTGAAATGAGCTCAACGCTTAGAAACTTCAAATGCATTTTTCCAAAATGAATTGGGTCCCATGGACCATGTATATGAAAGTACCAAGAAGAGTAAAATTGAATTCATTTAAAAATCATATCTTGTCATTCAAAATCATTTTGAAATGAAGGCCTTGATGATTGTTAACTAGGAATAATATATCAGATTAGTCAACTAGAAGGTCACTTTACTTAATATATTGGAAGGGAATTCTCTCTCTATTTCTGAATGTCATTCCATCATTTTTATAATAGTTTCTTATTTTCCTTGGAACTACTTTAAATTTAGTATTTTTCTCTACTTTGTGGTAACTAAATTAATTATCTTTGGTAAATATCAACCTAATTTTTTTCTCTCGAAGGAAGTTCACACTTTAAACATCCAAATATTCCTTTAAATTGGTCACTTATTTAAAAGTAATTTGTTTCCAAGTCATAAATTGTAGTGATGTAATTTTTTTTAGGAATGATATATTATATTTCATCCACATAAACATCCCAAAGTTGTTCTTCATGTCAATAGATTTCCAACGAGCTCACATTTTTCCAATTTGGACATCAAGAGCTCAAGTTATGAATTTTTGAAGTTAGTGACTTAATAGTCATTGAATTTCTCCTCCTAAATCTTAGACTTTGATTTATAAATCCACCATATTTATCCCACATGAATTGTGGGAGGGAATTGGTCACGACTTATAAAGAAACAGACTCGCCATAATACCTATGTATGAAATAGAAATAGCTATGTAACCTTGTGTTTTGTGAGTAGTGAAAAGTTTTAGTCACATGCCAAGTCACCTAGTCCAACCAATACCTTCCATATATCACCCGAAGATAATTTCATGTGTCACTCGGAAGTGTGCCTAAAAAGAGGTATGAAAATAGTGAACTGAAGTGATGGATTGAAGTGCAGTGATGGTGATGGATAGAGTGAGATGGTATGAAAAAAAACTGACTAATGAAATGAGATATGCTAATATGGATGCGGATAATAATGTGTAGATGTAAAAGTATTGTTGATAAGTATAAATTAAGAAAAATGATGAGGAGCTAAAGTGAAGTGATGGAGTAGATGTAAAAGTATTGTTGATAAGTATAAATTAAGAAAAATGATGAGGAGCTAAAGTGAAGTGATGGAGTGGAGAGAGGTAAAAGTGAGTAAGTGGAAAATGAAGTGATAATGTTGAGAGGTAGAGAAGTAGAAATTAAGAAAAATGACTTGCATCTAAAGTGAAGTAATGGAGTGGAGAGGTAAAATTGTGTAAGTGTAAAATACAGAGAGTGAGGTACACTAGAAGGATTCACGAGAGACCAAAGTGAAGTGATGGAGTGGAGAGAGGTAAAAGTGAGTAAGTGGAAAATGAAGTGATAATGTTGAGAGGTAGAGAAGTAGAAATTAAGAAAAATGACTTGCATCTAAAGTGAAGTAATGGAGTGGAGAGGTAAAATTGTGTAAGTGTAAAATACAGAGAGTGAGGTACACTAGAAGGATTCACGAGAGACCAAAGTGAAGTGATGGAGTGGAGAGAGGTAAAAGTGAGTAAGTGGAAAATGAAGTGATAATGTTGAGAGGTAGAGAAGTAGAAATTAAGAAAAATGACTTGCATCTAAAGTGAAGTAATGGAGTGGAGAGGTAAAATTGTGTAAGTGTAAAATACAGAGAGTGAGGTACACTAGAAGGATTCACGAGAGACCCGCATCAGTGAGTTTAACTTCATTGGTTCTTGAACCAAATTGGTAATATCTTAGGCATATAACCTATGTTATTAATTTTTTAAAGTGCTAGATGAAGGTGACATATAAATCTATCCAACAAGTGTATTATTACAAAAAAATTCCTTTTTTTTTTTGTGTCATTTTAAAATAATAAACCTTCCCCATTAACCTTGTGTGAGGAAGCATTGCAACATTGAAATTGATTGAATTATTAAGAAGTTGCTAGGTATTTACGACCAATAAGTGAAGGTAATTTGTCACATTCAAAATCTCAAAATTTGGTCTTCATATAGAAATATATAGGACCAAGTATGAACAAAGATCACTCTATTTGATGTTTTATTGGCCTCTAAAATAGGTAAATCATAAGGCCCATCTATCCACTCCAAGGCACAAAAAGCAATGTTATGACCCCACATTATGCATTTAATGGTATATTTTCCTAGCTTAATGAGTTCCTAGATTACGCAATGTTATTTTCATGCTTTATGTGCCTCAATATATTTGTTGTATAGGATTTATAAATATTTTAAGGAAATTATAAAGAATCTGACATTAAAGAGACTCTAGGGACTTATTCCTTATTATGGGAAGACTCAAACTCAACTAGCTCGAGGCATTTAATGCCTTCTCCTTCTGTTGTGTTAAGATATGGAGGAATATCCATTAATTTTAGGATATTTAGGGGGAAATGCAGCCCTTCTCTCAAGGAGGACACTCCCCAGAATGATGTATAAATAAGAGAATCAAGTAGGCCCTTGAGGCTAAGGAAAATAATAGGTTAGAAATAAGCTTATGCTTTGAATATTTTAAAGTAAGTTTTGAAACATTTCATTTCCTAATGTGAGACAAATTATAATAAGTTAATTGGAACAATTACTCATTTCAGTTTCCAACTTGGTTCCTCCTCAAGGTATCTGAGCATCTTCGATTTGGGCCCACCCTAAGACATTCAAATCCCCCTTATATTTTTATTACTATCATTTTCATGTTTTGAATTTTCCTTGTTTAGCTCTTAAATCAACATTTATGGAAATTTCAATTTGATACTTTATGCTTGGATAAGTAGATAGTTTTATGAGATAACTTTATTTGCATGTCATTTATATCATTTGTCTTCATCTTGGATGACTTGTATTTCATATCATTGTATTTTGCAATATCTTTCCATTTCATTTCATTTATTGCTTCAATTTATGTGATTTCATATTTTATTATGCAACCAAGATAACAAAACTTGGTTTCATAGCATGTTGGCTTTTCCTGTAGCAAAACAGGGAATCTTACAGCATATAATAAACAACCCATCATTAGCGGAATTCTGAGGTAAAAATGGGCCTCAAAACACAATATGTACTAAAAAATATTAACTAAAAAATAACCAATAGGATTCAAGATGATGATGTCATCCCTAAGGGGAAATAGTTTGGAGGGAAAAGAAGAAAACTATTTTTTTAATCACATTTTCAGCTTATCTCAATATAGGATTTCTCAAATATCGATTGTAGACATGTCCCATCATATGCAGAATTTAATTACACATCCAACGAGTTCCCACTATGCATGCTTCTGAGCAGAGCCACACATTTTTTTTTTGAAAACGGTATAAAGAGTTTTATTGTAAGTTGGTGTATTAGACTTACATTGTCTTCATCCAGAATAAATTGGTTGTAACTACACTTTTTTTGCGCCACCTTGTACTAAAATTTAAAGATAATAAAAAAATTGGTTGTGGTCATTGAATCCAATTTTTGGGACCATTATTCTTGTCTCAGGTTGAAGTGGAACATTGTGCCTGTTTCTTGATTCCCCTTTGGTATTCTATTCAATTTCCTCAAATGGCCACAAGCAACATAGTATTTCCAAAATTCACATTTGTTAATTAGTTTTTGGGAGAAAAAGGATGAAACCTATATTTATCATCAAACAATTATTGGAATTGGTAGTTCATGGTTATTATATGCCTTATGATGATGAATATAAAGCATTTGAAAATGATGGAAAACAAAATTTAAAGGAGATTATAAATAAAGACAATGACGGACTTTCATTGATTGGCAACAAAGTTGAAGAATAAATATTTCCACGAATTTTCATGTACTTTGAATTTTTTTCGATGTGGGTCTACTAAAAAATATTCATAGTGGGTATTCATTGGATGTGGAATTGAATTATGCATATAAAGGTTATATACACTTGCAATTTCAGTAAAATTATAAGGATATCAACTAAAAATACAATTAAAAAAAAAAAACATTTTCCTTTCTTTTCTTTTTTAAATTCTTAAATATTATTTTATCATTTTAATTATTATTTTATTATTTTCCTTAAGAGGATTTTAGACTTAAAATTTCCACTAATGTTTCTTCATCAAATTAAGAAATAAACTCTTGATCTAGTTTCCTTATCATATTAGAACATTTTTGGGATGTTGAGGATGGAGTTTAGAGGAGTAAACATCTCTTGAAGTTGCCTTTAGATGCTTTTAGTGTATGTTTTTCGAGTGTTGTTTTTAGCTTCTACAACATAGACTTTAGGTTTAATTTCAATGTATTTTGTTTTTAATCAAAGTGTGTTTTCTATTTCCTGCAATTAGAAAAGGTATGTGCAATTTCATTTATGTAAGTTATTTCTACAATTTCACTTTGTTTTAGCATAGTTAGCTTAGCCACTTGCTTGGATTTTTGTTCATCTAATCTACATTGAAAAATTTATCACCTACATCAACATTAGAAAAGGATAGAGATGGTTCCTATTGCACATATAGTGTCGACCCTTAAGTTTGTATGAACCTTGAGTTGATAATTAAAGTTGAGACCCTTGGGAGATGCAACATCATTGTTACAATACTCAGAGACATCACCTTTTAATGTTGTTGTCGAGGATGTGTCAAGGTATGCAATTCCTTTTTCATTGCTTAATTCACTATTTTTCCTTATTTTGTCTTCAGTAAAAATAAAAATAGAGAAAACATTAGCATTATTTTGTAGAATACGAAGGTTTAATTTGTCTTCTCTTTTTTAGGAATTTTTGTTATATGCCTTGCAGAGTTAGGGAAAAGGCATGAAATGTTTTACTGAAACCCCCACTTCTACTAGAATCCAACCTTTTTCAGCTAACTATGAGCCTCTTTCCCTATCCAAAGGGACTTTTGAGGCCTTTTTGAGTGATAAAGTAAGGATCTTTTAGGAGCTGGCAGAAGAAGAGAACCATTCAACCCATACTATTACTATGGCGTAAGAAAGATAACCTAAATTTTTTTATTCCCTATTAGAGATACAAATGGACAAGTAAAAACTGAAAATATTAACCCATCTATACTTTCACACTTTTATTCCATAGTCATATAGGATATTGACACCTTTATGTATATGTTTGTCCTTGTGTGAAAAACTTATGACTACCCCACAGATGAGAAAATTCCCAACCTTTGTTGGAAACCTTTGAGCATTATTGGTGGGGCGGGGGGGTGAATCATTAGTGTGATATATATATGATTTTTTTCCAATTATTACTTCACTTATTGAATCACAAATATGTTACTAGAAATTCATTAAACATGTGCATCACATAATAATAACTAAAAACTATAAGCGACAATATAAACAATAAGCAATTCACACAATCACATCATCACACATAAGACATAATATTTATGGTGGAAACCATTCAAGGATAATAACCACCCTTGTTGTTGCTGCTTTGCTATGAAATTCTATTAGTTAAGCAATTGATCTTTTACATAGCTTGTTGACTCAAATTAGAATGGAGACTTGACCTCATATACATAATTTAAACACCCATCAGCTAGGAGACTTGATACTACTGATCAATTTGGAAGACTTTCTTCTCTACGGATCTACAGACTACCATTCGTTGAATGCCACCATGATTAACGATCCTTGCCCTACTACCATTGGACTATCCAACCACCATTGGGTGAGAAACTTGTTCTTTTTTCTAAAGCTTCACTATCCCTTCTCCTCTCTCATCAAGTCACTGCTCCTATACCACTATGTGGATCTCCTTTCATGTATTTTGAAACTAGATCCAAAGGCAATATGCTAAAAAAGAATTCAGCTCTACATACATGCTCTCAACAACAATATCTCATCATCAAATAGAATATAAAAAATAAAAATGTGACCACACAAATATGATATCAACCCCTCACAGCAAAAGGTAACTTCTACATACTACAATTAGAAACATACAACACTAAGGCTATGCACCAAAATTAATAGCAGCTCCTACAAAAAAAGGTATGAGAGTCTCCACAAAAACTCTATCCTGCGACATATAACACTCTCCAATCAATCTCTATACCAACAACTCCAATTCTGATCTATATTGAATCATGCTTCAGATTTGCACATTATTTAGTCATTAACACTCATGGACTAAAACATTTACACCCTCCAATAGGTCTAAAGCACAAACTACTTCTCTGATACCTTCTCACTCTCATGCATACATCCTCAACTCAATCAACCATTACATAGCTCCAATATCAAGTATATAAAACATGTAGGGTGAAATTGAGCTTGGAGCTAGGATCAAAGGGAACAAATCGGATCAAATCAATCCACTAAGGTCAATACTAGAGCACTAAATACATTGAAATCATGAGAGAACATATTCAAGCCATTTTCAACATTTTTCACTAATTTTGGAAGCCTTTGGAAATTTCCAAGCAAAGAAAATATCATGAAAATCCTCAATTGCTCCCTTGACACTGTCTGAACTTGATTGGGGCTATAACTTCTCCCTTGAGCCTGTATCTATGTAAATATGGTTTTCCAACCACTCACATAGGCTTATGTGCATGCGAATATGGCTAAAATTGAGTGAAACCATCAATCCTTCAGCTCATGTCCTTTGCCATCTGTTCCATCCTCTTCTCTAGCTCTTGTACATGCCTCCAAACCTTTAACATGTCCTCTAAAACATCTACAAGTGGATCAAACATGAATTCCAAGTGCCACTTCTAGGTTTACCTAGAAGGGCCAACAAACAAGGTTGGAAAGTATGCCAACAAGTCCTCCACTCTCCATCAAACCTCTAAACAAGCTACAACACATCTGAAGAGACCTATAAACCTTTGTAGCACCATCATCAAGCCATCACATCAGTATAATTCACCTCCATGAAGCATAATTATTAAGAACTAGTTGAAAATTCAACTAGTGTGCCATGAATCATATCTATCATATGTAGATCTACTCATTACCTATAGGAGCCTCCTCTACATGTAGAAACATCAGAAAACATGTCCATCAATGCATACACCAACACATGCAAGCTCCTCCAAGAACATCGTGCTACCATCAAGCTTCATCATTGTCGACACATATTGTTACACAACATTTTGTCACTGTCACTGCACTCCCCATTCCTTGATCTTGGAGGTCCTCTATAGTGAAACCTACATGCTTTCCCTTCATGAAGAAACTCCCATTGTGTCCCTCTTCATGAGAATAACAATTCCCTTTTGCACCATTTCCCCAAAATATTTTGTTTTTCCTAGTTTACAAGACCGACGCTAATGGCCCTTGTCCTCCTCATGCCAATATGCAGGGATTAACACTGCCCCTAGCGCTGACCGGAGTGACTGAGCTTTGTTCTAGTCACACCTGTCCTATTATGGAAATTTTTTTAAATAAAGAACTAAAGCTTCCAGCTCTAGAAGCTTCCTAACGGAAGTCTCGTAAATGGTTTGGCCGGATGGGGTCGAGGATGTTAGTTTGGGCTCCTTTCCCCTATAATGATGGAACTACCGCAAGATATAAGAGCTTCTCTCATGAGAAGAGGGTCCATCTCCCATCCATTCATGCTATATAAACCTCCATCTTTTCCAAACACAAGGTAGTGTTGATGTATTAATGTTGGTGTGTTAGCGCTAATTAAGTTTGGAGTAAACAAAAAGCTATTCATAGTTGTAGCTCTCTAGTTGTGTGAGGGAGAAGTGTGAATTTTGTTTAGTGTTAAGCCTAAAGGGAAGATGCTTAAAACTATTATTGTTGAGGCCATCATGGAATGCTAACAGAAGTATGTGGGAACCTGTTTTTGTCAGAGGAGAACAGAAACGTCAAGACAATGGTTGTAATCTCTTGTTGATTCAATATATATGCAATTATCGATTGATTTCCTACATGATGTGTCATCTTACATGTTCATGGATTAATTTTTCTTGACATGTTAAGTAGGTTCAATTACAATTTGTCTACTGTCACAGTTGTTGTTTGTTGTTGTTTACTTGTTTCAGGTGTTTGAAGAAGGAAACACGATATAGTTGGAGCGAGCAAGCAAGGACATCATCAAAAGGGATAAGCATACTAAGAAGTAGGCCCTCTTAATTGGCTCTAACCTAAGGAAATCTTCCATAGAGTATATCAGTTGTGGTTAGACCCATTATTGCGTTAAAGGAATTGCTTGTGTCCACACTCATAATTTTACTTCAACACAAATTGGTGACCATACTCAGGAACCAATCCTTCTGTTCGTCTTGTTTGAAATTTCATGATTTTGTGTGAACTTTTCTAGTTCCATATTTTCCCTTTGGTTCTGTTTCTTCTCCCTTGTTTACCATTCTAAGTTTGAAATTCATAGTAGTATATTTGGTCCGAGCTTTAATTTTTATTTTTATTTTTTTCTTGGCTCCCGCTTTTAGCATGCTTAATTCACTAACAGTCATGCTAATCAGCGCGATATGTTGAGAAACAGTCACTCCAACCTCCCTTTGGCTCTTTTCTTCAGTTAGGCAGTCGTGATGATGCCTGTAAGTGAAGATTAGGGTTTTTCCCCAATCTTGGCCAGCGTGTTTTTCTCTCATGATTTTGACCTCGTAAGCCTTTTAGACTATTTTCTTCCTGACTAGAAAGCTACTTCTCATTTGGTTTTATCTTCTTGTTGATTTGTCATCTTTCTACTTGATTTCTTGGGTCATTACATGGTTAGTGGCACTAGGTCATCTAGATTGTCATCCATTCAACTGACTGCGAACTCAGTGAGTCGAGTTATTGGTGTACCTACTCCTTGCATTTCGTTTGCAGTCCTATTATGGCTTTGAACTCCATTATACAAGTTTGAAAAGTTTTCGTTTGCTTGTCTAAACGTCTCTTTTCTAGCATGGATCACATTACTTGTCTTGTTTTTGGTAAATTCAATGTTTCATTAGTCTGAACGAGTCTCCCTTTTCATGTTTTCATTTGATTGAAGAGCTAATTGCTTAGAAAACTTTTTCATTGAAGTGTTGTGTGTGAAAAATTCATTTCTTCGTTTCATGAAAAAGTATGAAATTCTAGTTTGTTGCATCAGTATGCTATGGCAGTCGGCATCATTAAAGACTAGGATTGCATTAGCATTTAAAAAGGAAAAGTACTCTTTTTCTTTTGAAAGGACCATTCGAAATGTACTTGTTAGGAAATTAGTAATTGGAATGCATTTTTCATTAGTTTATTTTCTCAAAAAGTGAAGTAGTGAAAAATCATTTTGCTTTCAATTGCTTGGTTGTTTGCATTTGATTATGTGTTTTCTACCCTCTCTAGTGTATACAATTCATTGAATTGGAAGGGTCTTGTTTCATTTTCTTACATTTAGGGTTTTTTGAGTCACAACGCTAAGGCCTAAAAATTGAGACATAACTCAAGATAAAATTTAAAATGAACTCAAATAACCCAAGGTGCATTTGAAATCTAATGATCACATCTAGAAGGTCTAGGCTAGAGACGTGTTCCAACATCTTTAAACCAAGCAGCTGTCATTAGCTTTGGCATTAGACAATGGTAGTATAGATTTGTGCTCACCGTACCGTCGAGTATATAACGGGAGATCCCTCTAGGCTGCAATCCTTTATCCATAGGAAGCTGAGTCGGCTACCTTGCAAACATGATACACCAAAAACAACATTTAGGGAGATTTCCTACCCGTACTTCTCAGTTTGTCAACTGGTATTCTTAAATTCACGGTTGCCTGGTAATCCTTTTTACCTAGATCATCCAAAGAAGTCATTTGATATTTTTGACTTATTAAACTTAAAATATCGTTCGAGCACTTTTCCTTTCGAGCTCGTTTCCAATCGAAAATGATAGAGTCATCTTTGTTTCTTTCTCGACTAGTAAAAAATGAAAGAGAACCAATCTATTTATTGTCTTAATAATTGATTGCCCATGATCTGATAACATCCTGTTAGTCTTTTCTAGACCAAATCATGAGTCTCACTTAAAGAAAATTTTAAAGCCTTGAAGTTTATCTCTCTCTTTCCTATTAACTAAGGTAAGGTCTTTGTGTCTAAACCATCTAGTTCACCTAGTTCCTCTTCCTCTCTTTCGTTTGAAAGATTGTCTGAGGAGCCATTTCCTGAATTTCCTACATCACTCGAGGACCAAGCTGTTGAACTCGGAATTGTTCTGAGCATTCAACCTTTGTCATCCCATCCTCCACCGACTTCAAATATTGGGTCACCTACTGATCTTGGCCTGGAATCTTTGGACAATCTCGTTCAAACTCATGAGAGTTTGTGGACCACTGATCGTTAGCTTCGATTGGTTATCTATCCTCTGAATCCTTTTTTTGACCCTATTGTCATATCACTGTAGCATCCATACAATCCATACGATCATTCAAGTGTTCCTCTAGAATTATCCCCTCGTACTTCTTCGGTCATTCATCATCGTTTGTTCCCAGATATGGAACCTAAAAGTGATGCTCCAATCACCTCTCTGAAGGAGTTAGAAGTTTATGCTCCACACACTATCGAGGAGGAAGAACATCCTTTTCCTCCTAAAGGTTTCCCCTATACAGGGAGCATTCTCATCAGTGTGCTACCTAATTATGCGTCTTCTACACAGTTGGTTTCAGGTACACCTAGTGCCTCATCACTTTACCGTAACCCTGTTTGGGCATCAGGCGCCATACCTACTTTAGTTCTGTTCTTTGCAAACTCAACCTCCCAACATATCATTACCTCAGTCCCGGTGCAACCCACTGTTATAGACATTTTTGTGCCTTACAGCATTAAGCATGAAATGTCCATAATCTAAGGGATCCAAAGTCCCTAAACATGTTGTTCCTACCCCTAGAGGAACAAGGCTAACAAACCACAGCAATTCACAGAAGTTCTCCACCAGAAACTGCTCAAAAATAAGTCAATTCAGGATCAATTCAGTGGCTCCACTAGCTGTCTGTGCTGAATGTCAAAGCCAACACTGGCTACCTGCACTGCAACGCAGGTAGAAGCACTAACAGGGTGCATTGAGCGAGAGTTGCCAAATGGCAAGTTCATTCCAAGAGGTGTCAAGACCCAGGAAGCTTCCAGAATCTTCCTCAATGACACTTGCCTCAGTGAATTCGACTAGTGATGAGTAAGAGGTTGCAAATCTCCAAGTGGAAGCAAGAACCTCCAAGTGGAATCAAGAACTGACAGAGGGAGAGGACACTAGTCAGATCTCAAGCTGACTCATCCTCTCTCCAAACATCTATATATGGATCTCTCCTCCATGATATCTAGAGGCTGGAATTTTGTTATTGCAAAGAATTAATGTTGGTTTGAGATTGGAATCATTGGGTGCTTAATGCTTTGAAGGGAGTGAAGATAGGAATTCCATTTGCTGGGAAGGAGATGCTGGATTGGAGCCCTCTGGGTTGTATCTCTTCCTGAACCTTGTTATTCATCAATAAAGATATCTTGGTTTCTCCTATATACTGGTGTATTTTTTATGTATGATTGCATTAGTATGTTTAGTTTATTTCTAATACTGAACTAGTTATGAATATGAATCCATGTCTTTGTGTAGAGTTCTCTTCTTTTGATCTTGCAGAAACCTTTTGAAGCTGGGCGAGCGAGAAGGCAAGTAGCTGGGAACTCTCAAAGAGAAGGGAAACTGGATCGAGGGACAAACGGAAGACACCGGTTAGTCCATCTATCTCTCTTCATTCTTAATTCATAAAGGAAGAATACTGGAATATCTATCTCTGTTTGTTGCTAAGGCACTGTCACACCTTAGGTGGATAGGATCGTCCTGCATAGGCATTTTTCCCCACAACAAATTGGCGACTCCACTGGGGATATTTGTTTAGTCATTTTATTTGTGTTTCCATCATTGTTTGTTTCATAGACTCAACAGCAACAATCGAACTGCATCTGCTATTCTCAGATGCAAAGTAGACAGTTGCTGCCTTGATCCAATCATTGGATTTGTCTATGATCTGAACAATGGACTCACAAATGATTTGATGATCCTTTGTGATAGATCTTAGTACTCCCCCAAAGCGTCCCTTTGATTGTACCTTGCTTGTTGCTTTGATTTGGCCTGAAACTGTAGATTAATCAGCAATCTGTGACCCAGAACCCAGTGAGAAACTCTCGTTTCTCCTTTAGCGCGACCCCTGTGAAGAGGTTCTGCATTTCAACGCAGGTCCCGTGAAGGCTACCTGCACTGAATGTCAAAACCCCTGTGTTGAGGTTGCGCTGATCCAGTTAGGCCTTGTGCAGCTAGGGTTCTCTGCTCTGTTTTGCCTTGTTTTGATCTCTGATTTTTGCAGCCTGTAACCAGCATAGGTACTAATCTGATAACTCCTTTTCTCTGCTTAAATTCCGCCTCCTTTTGTACAAAAAGACTGTGAGTGTTTTTATGTGTTTGTGGTGTCATTCGCAGTTTTCCTTTGCATGAGTGAAATAGTCATCCTGTAGCCCTTGATTTAGATCTGTTGATTGTGATCTTAGGAGAGAGTTCATTGGCTGTTTACAGTTGATTATACATTTGCTTTTGCTTATTGGTTTGAGTTTGTCTCTTTTAAGTGTCGAAACAAGTGTTCATTTCGGAAATCGTTAAGTGTTGTAATCTCTTCTACCCTCTCTGATTTCGAAAAAGTAAACTTGTTTGTATTTGTCATTTAAAAGCAAATTCAAAGTTGTACAAAAAACTTTCTTTGTAGGCATCAATACTAAGAAAGTGGAAAACAAACACCTGCATTGTGCATTTGCATCTTGATAGTTTTCATGTTTGATTTAGGAAAAGTGCATTAGAGTGTGCTGATTGCTCTTTGAGAAAAGATGGTGTCTTTCTTTTCCCTTAGTAGCTAGGATTTTCATAAGTTGAAAAGATATAAAGCTTGCTTATCATCTTTAGACTGCATTTAGGAATTGTATCAAACATCTCGTGGTGAACCTCAAAAGGCAAACTTCTAAAAGGATCAACCTAAAATAAATTGAATGAACTTAACAATGCTTTGCAACATAACGCACAACATAGAGGTCTAGGCTAGAGACGTGTTCCGGCGTCGTAAAGCCTGGTGGCTGTCGATCTCGTTGATGGTGGGTGATTCCTCCTGAGGGACGACAGCGCCAGTCCGGATTGTGCTCCCACGTACCGTCGCGTATATATTGGGAGACCCCTATAGGCATAAAACCTTTATCCTTAGGAAGCCGTGTCGGCCTCCCTACTGATCGCAATGCACTAAACACAGCATTCAGGAAGATTGACCGCCCGTACCCTAAAAAGTATTCTGCGGTTTTACGAAAAGCTTGGCACACCCTCTGCGTAGAACTCAAGAGCAGTTCCTTTTGGCCTTTTTGAGACTCTATAACGGAAAAAGTCCATCTGAGCATTTGTCACTTCGGGCTCGTTAAAACATCGAAGGAGACTAGAGTCATCTTTAGCTTTTTCTCGACTCTTTAAAAGTGAAAAAGCAAGTTGTGTCTAAAGCATCGTTAAAATTTATTTTAAACGGAACAATCACCCTTTATTCCTGCGTTGATCTTTAGGTTGAGAAAATGGAGCACACCAACCAAGGAATTCCCCTTGGTGGAAATCCTAGTCCCTTCTCCTCTTGGGGAGATGTTGGTGCGCCTCATATGGCCACATTGTCGCTTCCAGGACTGACAATTGGCTTGTCGGTCTGGCTCTTCATGACCAATGTCGTTCAAAACACCACTATTCCTGAATAGTCGAATCAACAATTAGACCAGTCCAGAGCTGCCCACCAGCCTTCTACTTCATCTAATTCTTCCTCTCCTCCTTCATCTTCGCTTGACGGAACTGGTAAAGCAAAAAACCAAGTTCCTAAGAAGAAGAAGGAAAAGAATAAGAAAGAGAAGAAGAAGAAGGAGCCAAAAGCGATTGGGGGCAAACAAGTGGCATCTGACAAAAATCCACACACAGCACTGACCAGGCCTAAATCGCCATGTGTCATATGCAAGGGAGACCACTTCCACAGAGATTGTCCCTGCATCCCTCGGATACTAAGGGACTAGTCTCCCCGTTTGCACAATTCGGTAGCATCAACCTCTGATAGCCATGTTGACTGCTCACCGTCAACTAGTGAAAGTAAAGCCACAAGACAGAGAGGGAAAACTAGATTTCCCTGCAAACTGTGTGAAGGCGACCATGCCATCCACTGTTGTCCCTTCTTAGATGAGGCTAGAAGAGTTTTGGAAGATCGCCCGATTTTACGAGCGCAACTTCCTCCTGGATATCAAAAACTCCTGCCAAGTCCTTCACTAGTTGAAAACCCAGCTGGCTCGCCCAGGTGGTCAGCCGAAGCACCTATCATTGAGGATGAACCATCTGAATCCATACCTGACGAAATTCAAAAGGTTGAGGTGGCAGTTGACCCGGTTTTGCCTTCAGAGGCTCTATCCTCGAATGATATCATCACAGAGGAGAATAAAGACGACACCGTCCAAATTCTCTTCATCAACACAGACTCCGACGAACAAGGGGGCAATTTGCCCATTCCTTTATCGCAGGAAGGAACTTCGTCAGAGTCATACCCGACCGTCTATTTGGTCCCACCACCAAGCAACCTAGTTGTCTCGTTCAACTGGAACCAACTAGGCAGACCCCGTTTGCCAGCAAGCATACCATTCAGAATTATCGTTCAAATATACAGAATGGTAATGGCTGGCACTATCATTGATGAGGGGGCATCTGTGAGTATCCTTTCCTCTATTGCTTGGAAAGCGCTTGGTTCACCAGCGCTTTTGCCTAAAATGAGAAATCTATCAGGCCTTGATAAAGGAACCAGTCGACCTTTAGGGATCCTCCCCAATGTGCCTATTACATTGAAAGGGAAGACCGTTCAAATGAACGTGATGGTCATTCAAGGACCCTTGGATTACAACCTACTCCTTGGACGAGACTATATATATTGCATGGGAGCCATCGTCTCCTCACTCTTTAGAGTAATGTGTTTTCCGCATGAAGGAAGAGTGGTGAAGCTCGTGGACCAACTTTCATTTCCCGGATCACGCATCGCAAATAGTCATGTACCATCCCTAAATGGTCTATTCTCGCAAGAAGTGTCTCAACCCACGGTCCATCTTCCTAATGAGCGCGAGTAATCTGGAAGGATATGATTGGAACCCAGGGGGCATGCGTCCTGGTCTGCTTCGGTAGGAAAACTTTGGGTATAGGGTAGGTTTCCGCGGGAGAATATGACTAGTCCGTACCCCGTCCGTGGTTGGAAGAGGGGTTGTTCTGGAATAAGATTCTCTTGTCAAAGTTATGTGTTTGGCGCTCATTGTCACTCACCTTTGTCTATTTCGGTAGATATCGCCGAAGAAGTGTTTTGTTGAAAGAATAATAGAACAATCTTTGGGTAGCCTGAAAGAGGTAGGCCTCTCCCGGTAAAACAAATGTTTTATCTGCAAATTGAGGGGTAACCTTGAAATCGTACTTTATGCCTGGGGGCATGCAAACCTTTTGGAGTGCAAGTGAGGGGCGACTATTTATTTTTTTAAATTTTTAGGTCCTCCCTTTAAACCTGTAGGTCTAACCCTTTAAACTCGTAGGATTAGTCGTTTCCGAACTTGCATAACGAAAGGATCCGGAGCAAAGATTTGCGAGATGAAGATCCAAAAAAAATAGAATCTTGATGAGACACTCTTATCATATGACTGGGTTAATCGAGCAGTTTTAGCACACAGTTCATGCTCGTTAAAAAATAAACGCAAGATCCGAGCAGTTTTAGCACATAGTTCATGCTCGTTAAAAAATAAACATAAGATCGAGCAAATGTTTCCACCCGCGTTTAAGCTCATTAAAAAATGAACTATCCCGGTAAATAACCACAGTGAATGTAATATCATCAGCCATTAAAGCCTTGGTCGTGTTTGCACCATCACCTCCACTTTTCCATTGGCCGATCGTTCACCTCCATATGATTGTTTACCCATTTTGAGGAACAGCTGCGAAGAGTGATTTCACTAGCCATCCTTGTGACACTGCCGTGATTGGAAAATTCCAACCTGTACCTAGAATCAGCTGCTAACCTGTTTCATCACTCGTTCCTCAAAAGACAAGTCTTCTTTAAGCTCTTTTCATCTGACTCGTAAAATATGAAAAGATTGCCGAGTTTTGGCCTTCCAGCTCGTTAAAGGGACAGGAAGTGCTATCCCCCCTCTAGATTTTAATCTTTTTGGACCTGAGGGATTATTGCACAAAAAGATCGAGCACTTGTTTTGTTTAGCTCGTTAAAACTATCGAGAACTCATCCCTTCTGTATTGTTTTATACTTTTTCGGACTTAAGGGATTAGATGACGAGAAAGGACTTCTGGAGTTAACTTTATGTATCTTTTCAGACTCTCTAAAAATGAAAAGAACCGAGTTATCTTTGTCGTTAGACTCGTTAAAATCATTAAATAGCGACAAACTTGTCTTTAGACGAGAACGAGTTTCATTATCGCTAGGCTCGTTAAAACATAGCGATGGGCTTGCCCGAAGGGCAGGTTATAGAACAAGCATATGTTATCCTCCTCAAGCTTGACAAAAATAAAGAGGTACTAGTCAGCAATGACTGGGGAAAAATTGGGAGAAACTCAAGAAAATTTTGATGGTAGCAAGTCGCTCTTGAACATGACACTTTTCCTCCGTACCACAATCGGGTTGGGTTGTTTCATTCACCGGTCACATCACCATGGTCTCGCCATACCATCCATATTTTGGGTAATGCTACCGATCCATCGCATCAGTGTCGCCATATGTTCAAGAGAAGTCGTTCAGAAAAGTCAACCGTGTCCCATCCACTGCCGTACATTATCCTTCATCCTTTCATGACCGGCACCCTGAATCATATGTCACAGATCGTTTTCACCTCCATCAAAATCATTAGCTCTGTTCCGTGTCATTGATGTGGGATTCATTAAGGCCCTCCTTTGACGGATCGCTTCTTGTCGACATCAGCTCATTATCCAAGAAGTTGATCTAGGAACAACCCCTTCAGTACTTTGAAGCTTGCATGCCTCAATGGCAAGTTTCTCACTTCCAGCGACAGGTGTACATCAATGACCTTCGACCGAAAGATTTTGCGTGGTGTTCGACGCCAAGTCCTTTATTCACACCACGTGAATTGTACTACAGTACCTTGAGGGTCATTATCATTATCGGTGATTCCTCTCGCGCTTGTTAACGGTTTACCTCATTGACCGGTAATCAAGCGATGTCTTTCCATGTTCGACTTCAGAACATTTCTCACATGGATCAACCTGTACTTAGAGTGAAGATCGAACGAGTTTGAAGACCTCGGATCTAGTTTCATCCATCCGGGCTGCGATATATATTCAGGAAAGATAAAGACATTGACATGTACATCATTGCAGCAGATAATCATCCTACCCAAAGGATGATAATTTCATCAAAATTATCAGTCTACCATCAGACGATTGTCTGTTCTATGTACAGAAAAATGAATTTATAAAGCTGAGCATGGGAATGCCCGCCTCAGCTAGATCATGAAAGCAGTATGAAAAATAATGTATTGTATTGTATCTTATTACAAGTCTCCTCCCAGCATTGGATGAACTTCGGATCCTCCTGATAAATCATTTCACCCGATAAACAACCTCATACTTTAGGGGGCAACTGGTATAGACATTTTTGTGCCTTACAGCATTAAGCATGAAATGTCCATAATCTAAGGGATCCAAAGTCCCTAAACATGTTGTTCCTACCCCTAGAGGAACAAGGCTAACAAACCACAGCAATTCACAGAAGTTCTCCACCAAAAACTGCTCAAAAACAAGTCAATTCAGGATCAATTCAGTGGCTCCACTAGCTGTCTGCGCTGAATGTCAAAGCCAACACTGGCTACCTGCACTGCAACGTAGGTAGAAGCACTACTAGGGTGCGTTGAGAAAGAGTTTCCAAATGGCAAGTTCATTCCAAGAGGTGTCAAGACCCAGGAAGCTTCCAGAATCTTCCTCAATGACACTTGCCTAAGTGAATTTGACTAGTGATGAGTAAGAGGTTCCAAATCTCCAAGTGGAAGCAAGAACCTCCAAGTGGAATCAATAACTGATAGAGGGAGAGGACACTAGTCAGATCTCAAGCTGACTCATCCTCTCTCCAAACATCTATATATGGATCTCTCCTCCATGAGATCTAGAGGCTGGAATTTTGTTATTGCAAAGAATTGTTGTTGGTTTGAGATTGGAATCATTGGGTGCTTAATTCTTTGAAGGGAGTGAAGATAGGAATTCCATTTGCTGGGAAGGAGATGCTGGATTGGAGCCCTCTGGGTTGTATCTCTTCCTGAACCTTGTTATTCATCAATAAAGCTATCTTGGTTTCTCCTATATACTGGTGTATTTTTTATGTATGATTGCATTAGTATGTTTAGTTTATTTCTAATCCTGGACTAGTTATGAATATGAATCCATGTCTTTGTGTAGAGTTCTCTTCTTGTGATCTTGCAGAAACCTTTTGAAGCTGGGCGAGCGAGAAGGCAAGTAGCTGGGAACTCTCAAAGAGAAGGGAAACTGGATCGAGGGACAAACGGAAGACACCGGTTAGTCCATCTATCTCTCTTCATTTTTAATTCATAAAGGAAGAATACTAGAATAGCTGTCTCTGTTTGTTGCTAAGGCACTGTCACACCTTAGGTGGATAGGATCGTCCTGCATAGGCATTTTTCCCCACAACACCCACCATTCTGAACCCTCTTGTATTATCCATCCCAGTCACCCGTCCATTTCAACCAGTGGTCTCGAGGAATGTCTCTATCAGTTCCTCCATCCCTCAGGTCAGTGGCCAAGATGTGTCACCGCCTGGGGGGTAGAACATGAATGTTTCTATGGTGTTAAGAGCCACCAATGTGAGTGGCTCACAGGCTCACATGCTTGGTATGAACCAACCTTCTTCTGGTGTTATTCAAAACCCTGAGGATCCTGCTGGATCGAGAAATGTCCAGTACCAATAGGTTAAAAATCTTGTTGGTCCATCTGGGTCAAGAAATGTTTAGTATTAGCATCCTTATGAGGCTCAGGTCCAATAATAAACTCCTTACATTCGATATGGTTATCAAGGAATGGTTAATCAGCCTTACACCCTTCAGTCTAGGAAGTACATTCAACCTAGCTCATCCACTTTCCAGGGTCGATATGGCCAGATTCAGTTTGGAAATTTTCTGGGCACTATTCAAGTACCCTTGCAACAGTAAGGATAGCCTCTACAACAACAAGGGCAACCTTTTTTGCAGCAAGGGCTATCCGCGCAACAGCAAGAGAAAGTGATCCCGTAGCAAGTTCAAATGCAACAGCCACGAGGGCAATGTTAGGTCCCTATAATACTAGTGTAGCCCCTTATTTTTATTAGTACAACTCCCTTATTATATTGTTGTGCCCATGTAGTCCACATATTGTTATTATTGTGCCCCATAGAAGCCCACTATTGTTATTAGTGTGCACTGAGATTATTATTTTTATGTCAGTTCTGATTATATTATGACCCCTTAGACTCTCATATATAGAAAGGAGGTCTTGTCATTTGTATTATCCAAGAATTTTTCATTTGTGTAATGTAAAGGAGGTTTCCCCCTCGAAGAGGCTTATTTATAAGGCATTCATCTATATTTTATATCTTTTTGTGAGTTGGTTTCATAACATTTGGTATCAAAGATTTAGATTCTAGGGTTTCACTGCTCCAAACAGGTCATCGTGGTATTTTCGCTATAACGTTTTTTCTCCAATGTTTCAGAAGCTAAAGAAAAAAAACATTTTAGAAGAAATATTTCTAAACTGCGTGTCTCAATTTCAAATCTTGTCTCACTATATTTTCGAAGATATGATATGAGGAAGTTAAGGTTTTTGCAAGCTCTAGAATTTCATCTAAAACAGGTCATCGTGGTACTTTCACTATAACCTTTCTGTTACGAAGTTTCAGAAGCTAAAGAAAAAACCCATTTGAGAAGAAATAGTTCTAAATCACGGGTCCAAATTTTAGATCTTGTCTCGCTATATTTTCAGATATATGATATGAGGAAGTTAGTGTTTTTGCAAACTCTCGAATTAAATCCTAAACTGATGACCTTGGTAAAATCAGAATAACTTTCTCTCTAAGCAACAAATTGAAATTTCGTAAAAAGTTACAGAAAGAGGACGGACTGTATTTTTTTGTGCATAGTTTCCAAATACAAAGGTCGAAACAGTGACACATGGCACGTCATACAAGTTTTCTCTACTGAAACATTATATAATCAGGTCATCTTAAGAGATTGGGCAAAACTCTTTCTTGGAGAATCAAATTCTTATCAGAATTGCGGGGTTAGAAAGAGGACTCAGAGGGCTAATGCAGGAGAGAATTTCAGAACTTTGATATCTGCAAGTATAGAGTTACAACCATTTGAAGATAGAGCTCCTAAAATCAATAAAAGGCGATATGAGGAGGTTTGATGGAAAGGATCCAGTAAATTGGATACTATAGGTGGAGCAATATTTTGATCTACATGGTGTGCCGTGGTTACAAAAGGTATGTATTGCATCTTCATATTTAGAATTAGATCGATTTTTATGGTATAAATGGCTTTGTTCTCATAAACAACTTGTTATGTGGTCAATTTTCACAGAGGAAATGATAACACATTATGAGGATACAGAGAGCAACACCTTCTTTAGAGCAACACCACAACAATTGGAAGAAAAAAGAGAAAAAGTGCTTTGTTACAAAGTAGAAAGCAAAATTATGGCGATAAGGAAGTCTACCCCTTACAACTATAAGGATGGAAGTGTTGTTTCTCCTAGCCTTCCACAACCTACAAGGGTTGCACCACAACAATTGGAAGAAAAAAGAGAAAAATGGCTTTGTTACAATTGTGATAACAATACATTAAAGGTCATAAGTGTGCTGAAAAGAAATTATTTTACATTGATTGTGGAGAGGAGGAAGAAAATGGTCAAGAAACGTCAAAAGAAGAATATATACACCAGGAACCAACCCTTGAGAGAGAAGAAATGAATCCGACCATATCTTGTAAAGCATTGAAAAAAATTACCACTCCTAAAACTCTCAAGATAGAAGGAAATATCAACAAGAAAAATGTTCAAGAAGTGAAATATCACATTGAGAAAGAAGAAATGAATCCTAGCATATCTTGTAATGCATTAGCGGGAATTACTACTCAAACTATCAAGATAAAAGGACATATCAAGAAGAAAAATGTTCAAGAAGTGAAAGATCACATCGAGCATTAAGAAATGAATCCAACCATATCTTGTAATGCATTGGAAGAAATTACCACTCAAGCTCTCAAGATAGAAGGACATATCAAGAAGAAAAAGGTTCAAGCAGTGAAAGATCAAATCAAGCATAAAAAACTAGTTCTCCAACTTTTAAAGGATAATCCCACTTTGGTGCAAAATCGAATGAAACAAGAGGAAGATCAACATCGTAGTGAAAGAATTTTTGATGTAGGTGATTGGGTATTTTTATGGCTACATCTCAAGCAAGATATTGATGAGAAGGAAACGTTGGCAATACTACAGGAACTTAAGAAATGGTGACCTTACCGAATGGGAAGACACTTCAAGGTAAATCTATATCATGATAGTCTAAAATACCTTTTAGAGCAAAGATTATCTTTAGAAGAAAAGAAAAAATGGGTCACAAATATGTTGGGTTATGATTTTGGAATCATCTACAAAAACGGGAAGCCAAATGTTGTTCCAGATGCACTCTCAAGAAGGTATGAGGATGTGGAAGCATTGTTTTGTGTTATTTCTATTATCCAACCAGATTAGATAAACAAAGCAAGGGATCAATGTAAGAAGGATGAATAAGTGTCGCCACTCATTCAAAAGTTGCAGAAGATCCCAATTCAAACAATATTTCTAGAACTTGACGAGGAAGCAAAAATCATCTTGGAACCTGGAGCAGTCACAGAAGCAAGAACCCAATAGCTATGAAATCAATCAATTTCAGAGCACCTCATCAAGTGGAAGAACTTACTCACTAAAGACTCCACTGTTGGGTTGTGTTATATTCTTTCCACGAATAACCCACGTAGTGAACCGGGGGGTTAGAGGGGGGGCGGAGCCCCCCTTCGTTGTGTCGATTGCGGAGCGGGGGGGTCACAGCGGGGGCGGCAGCCCCCCCTGTCTGGGGGGTTTGAGGGGGGTTGGTAGCCCCCCTCTACGGGGTCCGAGGCAGCGCCCCGGGAAATTTTTTTTTGGA
Organism: Pinus tabuliformis; assembly: GCA_031772625.1. Classification (NCBI taxonomy): domain Eukaryota; kingdom Viridiplantae; phylum Streptophyta; class Pinopsida; order Pinales; family Pinaceae; genus Pinus; species Pinus tabuliformis. The sequence goes on from CM062807.1 coordinate 608,351,423, forward strand.
CCCTATATTAGGTTGGGCGAACCTACCTATGGTTTTCAGTCCATGGTTTGGATACGATGGTTTTCAGTCCATGGTATTGGATGCTTCGGCATGTATAAATATGTATTGTAACATTGAAAAGAATATAATGAAAAATCAAGCTGGTAGTCTTGGTTTTGGGATCCAGGGGAAAACCTCTATGTATATGTGTTTTATGTGTTATGCTCTCGCATTGTTTATTTTTCTGTGATTTAGAATTCGTATGCAGGTAATTTCTGTACGGGGTTAAAACCTACATTTGGTATCAGAGCTATTTTGGCTTCAAGGGGATGCCTTTGTCACTGAGGGGTTTCGCTCGGGCCTGTGGTAGACCATGTTCAGTGGGAGATCTGTGAGATCGATTCTGGTGGTGAAAAAAGATGGCGAGCAGCGAAAAGATAGAGATCGAGAAGTTCAATGGTCAGAGTTTTGAGTTGTGGAAACTCAAGATGGAGGATCTGTTGGTGGATAAATATCAGTGGATCGCGGTAGATATAGGTATTAAACCAATGAGAGTGACCGATGAAGAATGGAAGAAGTTGGATCGAAAGGCAAAGAGCACAATACGATTGTGTGTCTCAGATTCAGTATTGCTGAATGTATCAGGGGAAGCTACGGCGAAGGCTTTGTGGGACAAGTTAGGGACTTTGTACCAATCTATGTCTCTGGTGAATAAACTATTCCTGCGGAAAAAGCTGTATAACCTGAGGATGAAAGATGGAGACTCGGTGACAGAGCATCTGAACACATTTAATACTGTGGTAAGTCAGTTAGCGTCTCTTGATATTAAAATTTCAGATGAAGATAAGTGCATCAGTTTGTTGTGTTCTCTACCAGATTCATGGGATAGTTTGGTTATTGCAATAGGTAGCAATGCAACTGCTTTGCAGTTTGATGAAATAGTCTCAGCCTTGCTGACGGAGGAGATGAGACAGAAAAATATGGAGAGCCAGAATGGTGATGCCTTGTCTGTACGAGGACGGTCCCAAAATAGAAACAAAAATAAGTCATCAAGTGGGAGATCTAAATCTAGAGGGAGATCTAAATCTCTAGGAAAACCTGTAAAGGTGGTGTGCTGGAAATGCGGAAAGGAAGGGCACTTCAAAAGGGACTGTAAATCTAAAGCTCCTGATAAAGGAAAGGGATCTGATGATGCTCCTTCTGCAGAGGCGAAAACCACCTCAGATGAAGGTGGGGATGTGTACTTGGCTTCTTCAAGTACACATGTAGATCATGAAGCATGGTTGATTGACTCAGGTGCATCCTTTCACTTCACTCCCCACAGAGAGTGGTTCTACGAGTATGAGAAATACGATGGTGGTGATGTCTTCTTAGGAGATGATAGGAAGGCTAGAATCATTGGTAGCGGAAAAGTAAAGTTGAAGTTGCAAGGTGGAAGGGTTAGAACACTTCTGGGTGTTCTGCATATTCCTGCATTGGCCAGAAATCTAATTTATGTAAGCAAGTTGGATGATGTAGGTGTAAAAACAGTGTTCGAGAATGATACCTACAAGATGGTTCGGGGAGCACTGGTATTCATGCGGGGAGTTTGGACTGGAACTCTGTACAAGATGCAAGGTAGCACTGTTGTTGATGGGTGCAACAGTTCTGTGGTTCCTGAATGTGGAGCTGAAAATCTAGTGGTCTTTGGAGAGAAAACCATGTTGTGGCATCAAAGGCTTGGACATATTGGAGAGAAGGACCTACGAATACTTCATGGTAAAGGTATGGTAGAAGGTATGAGTAATAGCTCTCTAGATTTTGATTTCTGTGAAAATTGTGTATATGGGAAGCAGAATCGAGTGAGTTTCCCCTCTGGTGATAAGAGGGTAAAACAGATATTAGAGCTTGTGCATAGTGATGTGTTTGGACCTATGAAAGTTCCATCACTGGGTAAGTTTGTGTACTATGTATCATTTATAGATGACTTCTCAAGGAATACATGGATATATTTCCTTAAGAATAAATCTAAAGTCTTTGATAGGTTTAAAGAATTTAAGGCTCTAGTGGAAAATCAAACAGAGAAGAAGATAAAGGTGCTGAGGACAGATAATGGTGGAGAGTTTTGCAGTAAGGAATTTGAAGAATTCTGTAAGAAGTGTGGTATAGCATGACAGAAAACTACTCCATATACACCTCAGCAAAATGGAGTCACAGAAAGAATGAACAAGACATTGATGGAAAGGGCAAGAAGCATGCTCAGTGGTGCCGGGTTAGGACGGGAATTCTGGGCAGAGGTGGTGGATACTGCATGTTACTTGGTCAACTGGTCACCTTCATCAGTGTTGGAAGATAAAACTCCACAAGAAGTATGTACTGGTAAGAAGCCTTCTTTTTCACATTTGAGGGTATTTGGATGTGATGCATATGTACATGTTCCAAAGGAGAAACGAACCAAGTTGGATAGTAAATCTGAAAAGTGCATCTTTATTGGGTATAAGGATGGTTTAAAAGGTTACAAGCTTTCGAACCCAGTCACACGAAAGGTTGTGTACAGCCGAGATGTGGTGTTCAGAGAGGTAAAAGATGTTACTAAACATGAAGTCCAAGCAAAGGAACTTGAGAAGATAGAGTTTGAGCTAAAGGAGGAAGAATCAGACTCTGCAGCAGAGGAGGAATCGGAAGATGAAGAGCCACAAACTCCGGCTATGAGAAGATCAGTTCGAGAAAGAAGGCAGCTCGAAAGGTATAGTCCTTCTGCTTTCTGTTCAAATTTTGCTTTGTCTATTACTGATGATGATCCCAGAACTGTGAAGGAAGCAACAGATTCAGAGGATGGAAAACTCTGGAAAGAGGCCATGGTTGATGAAATGGCATCTTTACACAAAAATGAGGTTTGGGATCTGGTGGAGTTGCCGACTGGAAGGAAACCCATTGGCAGCAAATGGGTGTTCAAAAAGAAGACAAATGCAGAAGGGAAGGTGGAGAAATACAAAGCTCGGTTGGTAGCAAAAGGATATTCCCAAGTGCCAAGAATTGATTTTTGGTGATATTTTTTCTCCTGTTGCCAAGGTAACTTCTATCAGATTACTTTTATCTATTGCTGCTGCTTTTGACTTTGAGGTAGAACAGATGGATGTGAAGACAACATTTCTTCACAAGGGTTTGGAAGAGGAAATCTACATGAAGCAACCTAAAGGCTTTGCGGCGAAGGGTAAGAAAGAACTGGTATGCAAGTTAAAGAAGTGTCTGTATGGGTTAAAACAGTCACCAAGGATGTGGTATCAGAAATTTGATACATTTATACGGGGACTGGGCTTCACCAGAAGCAAAGTAGATCACTGTGTGTATTTTAAATTGATTGGTGACCGTGTTATTTATCTAGTCTTGTATGTGGATGATATGTTGCTGGTTGGAAATGACAAAGAAATTATCTAGGATTTGAAGACCCAATTGTCCTCCAAATTTGACATGAAATATCTTGGTGCTGCAAACTATATTTTTGGCATGGAAATTAAAAGAGATCGGGAAAAGAGGAAGCTCTAGTTAAACCAGAGGAAGTATGTCGAGACAATACTGCAGAGGTTTAATATGCAGGATAGTAAACCGGTGAAGGTTCCTATTCCTGTAGGTGTGAGGTTATCTGCTGAACAGTGTCCCAAGACACAAGAAGAGGAAGAGGACATGTCCCGTGTTCCATATGCAAGTGCAGTCGGTAGCTTGATGTATGTAATGGTATGTACTAGACTAGACACTGCACATGCAGTGGGAGTATTGAGCAGGTTTATGTCAAAACCAGGGAAGGAGCACTGTACAGCAATGAAGCGGGTTTTCAGGTATTTGCATGGCACTAGTGATTAAGGTTTGTGCTACCAAGGAAGACCAGGATTGGACAGAGTGTTGGATATTCGTGGCTTTGTTGATGTAGATTGGGCTGGAGATCTGGATCAGAGAAGATCTACAAGTCGGTATGTGTTTAACGTATTTGGAGGTGCAGACAGTTGGATGAGTAAGAAACAATTTGTAGTGGCACTATCAACTACAGAGGCAGAATACATGGAAGCCACTCATGTAAGCAAGGAAGCAGTTTGGTTGCAGAGATTGTGTTCAAGTATGGGGTTAGTACAGGGAGCTATAAGAATAGACTATGACAGCCAAAGTGAAATTTTATTGGCAAAGAACCCTGCTTATCATTCAAAGAAAAAGCACATTGATGTTCAGTATCACTTTGCGAGGGATATGATAGAAGACAAAAAGGTGTTGCTAGTAAAGGTGGACACTTTGAAGAATACTGCAGATGAATTGACAAAATCTGTGAGCTCTGAGAAGTTCTCTTGGTGTAGAGAAACAATGGGCATTTCAGGGCTGGAAAAATGACTAAGCTCTCCTGTGGCCCCCTGTGGAAAGAAAACAACAAGTGGGAGATTGTTGGTTTGTGTTATATTCTTTCCACGACTAACCCACGTAGTGAACCAGGGGGTTAGAGGGGGGGCGGAGCCCCCTCTTCATTGCACCGATTGCACAGCGGGGGGTTTGAGGGGGGCAGGTAGCCCCCCTCTACGGGGTCTGGGGCAGTGCCCCGGGAATTTTTTTTTGGACCCTATATTAGGTTGGGTGAACCTACCTATGGTTTTCGATCCATGGTTTTGGATGCAATGGTTTTCGGTCCATGGTATTGGATGCTTCGGCATGTATAAATATGTATTGTAACATTGAAAGGAATATAATGAAAAATCAAGCTGGTAGTCCCAGTTTTGGGATCTAGGGGAAAATCTTTGTGTATATGTGTTTTATGTGTTATGCTCTCGCATTGTTTATTTTTCTGCGATTTAGAATTCGTATGTAGGTAATTTCTGTACAGGGTTAAAACCTACATCCACATGGGAGGACAAGAATTTTATACATAAGTTTTTATACAACAAATTGACCTCCTCATCAACTCAGATGGGAAAGACAAGATGACTGAAGCAAAGTCCACAATTACAAGCCTTGATTCAACACTAACGCTAGTTGCACACTAACAACCTTCTTTACAAAGCTTGTCACCAAGCCTGAAGGTGTGTTAGTGACCCTACTAAGGCATGTTGCTAGTCAAGCGATAGCGTTAATGAAACTAAGGGATGTTTCGAGGGTTAAGGGAATGAATTGACTCCAAAATATCTAGATATTTGTTACTAAAATTACTCAAGAAAAGCAAGGAAACATCCAAAATCGACCTATTTGGAGAATTTCTAATTTGAAAGAAGGAGGCCAATGGGAAAGAGCTGAAAAGCATGGAAATTTTATTGCTTCTGCCCTAGTGAACTCAAGGAGGAACTTGGCAATCCTAACTCAATTTCTATGTAAGAAAAGTGAGGGTCATTGTGAAAGGGGTCAGAGCATTTGAAAGGATAACCTACTTGACTGTTGACAATTGTCTCATATCATCAAAAGTGAGCAAGAAGGGGGAGAGAGAGAGAAGCGAAAGGGGTAGAGGAAGGCTGATGCAACAAATGGTTGTAATCACTCTTCCATTATAAATATAGAACTGCAGTTGCGTTGTCTACTCTATGGTGTTCGTACTTGTTACACAAAAATATCATCGCCATGATTATTTGCAGTCAGTATGGGTATATCATCACTTGTACTATCCTCCTAAGCAAGTCTCAGACCTCAGCTCTTCAAATCAAGCTTTGGAAATGAGAGAAAGACATTAAAAATCAATGTAACTCTCGTTCCGCACTTTCTCTCATGGTCACCTGCGGTCCCGCACCTTCTGTGTACAAAAGCTGTGGACCTACCCGCTATGTCCCTAACGGTGTAGGCATGGACCCCTATGAAAGTCCAAAGGCACAAGTTTTATCTTAAAAAACTCACTCTGGGTTAATTCTAGAGGTTTCTAGAAGGAATTTTGACGTGGATTGTTCGCTCTGAGGTGGTTCATGCATCTCAAAAGAGAAGGAGCTAATCCCTTGATGAGAGGAGCTATCCCTTTGAAGGAGGGCTTTATCCCTTTGAAGGAGGACCTAGTAACCTCCCTCCATTGCACTATAAATATAGGCATTGGGCTGGTTTCTAGGGAAGTTAGAAGCTGAACATTTTTTAGGGTAAATGCTAGTGAAATCAAGACTTCCTAGTTGATCTTAAGAGGAGAGATCACACATCTTTTTGGCTTCATTGGGGAGTGAGTGAAACTTGTCAAAGTAGAGGAGACTTCTTGCTGGACCCTAGGAGGAGCTTGTACAATGTCAAGGCAAAGGTTGTAAGGTTCTTCTTCTTTTGAATTAATACAATCAAAATCATTTTTCTCAACAAGTATCTTATGTTATTTGTTTAATGGACTCCTTGACTTTCATGTTAAATATGTTTTATGCAATTGGCTTTTCAGGTGCTATTTAATTTGTTTGCCTTGTTTGTGTTTGCAGATTTGCGAAAAGGAGCTCATTTGGATCGAAGGAGCGAGGGCATCCACAAGCTAGCGTTGGACCTAAGGTAGGCCCTAAAAACACTTGTTTGCTATTGTTTATCAAAGCATATTTAGAAAAAGATAGTGTCTAGTTGGTTTGCTTGTCATTAGGTCTTCTTTAGATTCTAGGAAGGTCTATCTTGTCCGCAAGATCGACTTATTCCGTGTGACAAAATGGCGACTCCACTGGGGACTTGATTGTTTTCCTTGTTTTTACTTTGACCTGAGAAACTCTATTTTTGTTTCTGTTTTTGGCTTGTTGTGTTTAAAATTGGGTAGAGTTTGTAGATCCAGGGTTATTTTTCATTTTTCATAGCTTTAGGAGAGGACCGCACGCTAGCTGTTTGACACAATGCATACTTACCCGCAGCTTGGCTTTTAGCACAGAGCGGGACCGCACCTGTGCCAACTATGGGCCTGCGGACCCTATCAAAATTTTGAAAACCCTAAAATTTCCTCTGTCAGTCAGCTTAGTTTGTCTTTAGAAATTGTTATCCACTGCCCAGACCTACATATAACATGTCAGAAGCTTTCCTTGGATTGATTTCGTTAGTGTTAGGGTTTTAGGTGAAATTCCTAGGAGTTTTGCTTGTTGGATTTGTTTTTCGTTTTGGTTGTGTAGTGGCTCTGAGCTTAGAGGCTATAGGGACTTCAGATCACCTTAGTGTCTACCAGCTTTCTTATGAGTCTGACCATTAATGAAATCTCCCCTTGTTTGAGGAATTCGCTTTGAGTTTTCTCTTTACAAAACTTCGAAAAGCTTGTGTTTGAGAGTTTGGATTTTCATTTTCAAAAAGAAAATGAAATTGGTTGTTCTTGACTGATTTGTGATTCTGCATAAATTAGTCCTTAGCTTGCACCTAGCTAAGTAAAACATCCTTAAAAAGGGCTTTTAGTAGGCTTTGACTTCAAATAGGTTTTTATAGTTTGTAGCTCTCAAGGTTAGTTATTTTCATTAGTTTTGAGTGTTTTATTTACAAAATATAAAAAAATCTCTTTTGAAAAAAGTTTGTTTTTTGTAGTGTTTGAATGCTTTGAAACGAAAAAGGGAAATTTTTGTGAAATAATTAGTTGTCTTGTTTTGAGTGCTTTGGAAAGGAAAAGCTCTTCTTTTAATTTGTTTAATTGAGAAAGATTTGTGTTTACAAAGTATTTGCATTCTCAAACTCTTTCTTAGTTTAGAAGTTCATCGAAGAGAAAAAGATTGTTTAGATCATCTTAGGTGCATTTTTAGTGATTTTGAGTCGAGTCTTCATACCAAAAGTTTCATCTCCGCACCTTTGGACTTAAACAAAAACCACTAAAATTAACGCTTAAAGTAAAATTCACCTAGTAACATTTTTATTTCTAGGGCTCTGATACACCAACTTAGCTTAGGCTAGTGTCTTGGAGTAGGAGAGTAATTAACTCTCCAAGACAGTAAAAACAAACAAGTAGCTGTATCTTGTGGTAGGGAAGAAATCCAATTGTTGCATTTATGCTCTGGGAAAGGTCCTCTTAAAGGAGAAGCACGAGATCATGTTCGAACCAGTGTGGAAATCAATCCTTCCTCATTGGGAACGATGCCAGATATTCATGTATTAAAAACGGTAAACCTCGGATTAACCATTATCGAGGAGCCTGGGGTCACTTGTTGGTAAACCTTGGATTATGTCAAGGAGCCTTCAAGGGGATTGAGCTTTCTACAAAGCCCTTGCGTTCGTATCGGATTGTAGACTGTTCCCCCAGGTGTATTTGGCTCAGTTGGTAACCTTAGCGGCCATATTATTTAGGACTCTTCCTGAGGTGACAGTGGTGGGAAGATCCCATTGTACCTGGAGCAGACGTCGGCTAGACTCACTTGGATTTTCTGGGAGGTTCACTTCACTCGAGACGTTTAAGTGGAGGAACTTGTGCCAATCTATTCATTAAGCAGGTTGCCGGGGTAACTGTTCCAACCGCCATTTCTGTACTGAACTCTGCGACGTTAGATTTCATCACAAACTAGTGTTTTCGGTCCGGAAAGTTATTGTTTGTGTGTGTTTGATCTCCTAGATTCTTTAGGCGTGTGATTCAATTTTTTTTGGTTCTTTAGAGACCTTAGGTGCTTTTTATTGAGATTTTACTTTGTTTGTGTGTGAAGTAGTTAAAAGTCTTTAACTGTGGCTGAATTACTAAGATAGTCCCGTAGACTTCGGGGCCAGTCTCCTGAGATTATAAACGTGGCTGAGTTATTGAGGAAGTCCCGTAAACTTCGGGGCCAACCTCCTGAGGAAGTACAGAGCCAACTAGAAGGCTTAAAAGTCATTGTAACTCCTAAAGACAGTAGAGTAGGGTCATCAGAAGAAGGAGAATCTTCCTTGATAGGACATCCTGATTTTCCAACGCCAGTAGCAGAATATAATCCACAGTCAGTGTCTGTCTCCGAAATCGCTGGTAGCTTTTCATCTACTAGTGATATAGGTGATGAAACCGAAATATCTGAGCCTGAAAGTGAATTTGCTGCTACTCCGACATCGGGGTTTGTTTCTCCAACTTTTAGTGGTCCTGGTTCACCTAGGGTAGAAAGAGTAATCACTCAAGATCTTCCTTCTGGACTTATTTCTATTGAAGAACTTTCTCTGGAAGAAGAAGAAGTAGGCATCCCTATCCCTGAAAATCAACCTGTCATTGAACTAAGGGAGCGTGAATCATTTTTTTACAGTCCACCTAGGAGTAGTTCTTGGTATCTTTCTTTGACTAATTATTTAGAAAACTCAGGGTTAAGTTTTTCACCACCTCGTGCTCCTTATCACTCAACACCTAGAGGTTTTTATACTCCCATCAATATGGCAGGACAGTCGTCCATGTTTACTCAATCGCCCGAATCCTTTTTGTACGGCGGTCCTTCTTTTCCCTTCGAGTATCAGTCTCTTTCTGGTACTTTTTTGGGAGCATCTCCTCAACCCATTGAGCAAGGGTTATTAACTGCAAACAATGGTACAAAGCCGTTGAGCGTAGAAGACATTCTTATGATGTCAGGTTCTATTCCCAATCCTCAACCTCAAGGTGGCCAGTTACCGCCTGGGGGGCAACCTCAATTAACGCCTGGGGGGTAACCTCAAGGTACACAATTTGAATCTGGGGGGCAACCTCAAGGACAATACATACCTACGGGAGAGTACGTTCCTCAAGGTCAACCCCAGACTCAATATGTACCCCAAGGTCAATCCCAGTATCAATTTATACCTCAAGGTCAACCCCAGTATCAGTATGTGCCTCAAGGGTATCAACCCCAAGGTCAATACTCGAACCAAGGTTTCCAACCACCCCAAGGTCAAACTTATGTTCAAGGAATGGGAAATGTACCTTTCAATTATCAATCCTACCCTCAACCCGGTTATGGTCCTCAGTCTTCTCAACCTGTTATGGGTCAGTACCCCGGAATGAATTGGATCCATCGCAAACCCAACAGGTGTTGTAGCCAAGTGTACAGTTTTCATCTCAAACTGGACAACCCCTAGTTTCTGGTACACCCCAGCAACTAGTCCATTCTAACATTCAAACTTTTGTACCTTCGGTAGTTTCTCAACCTGGGCCCAGTACACCTCGTACTCCACCTCAAACGACTGCTACAACTGCCGCTACACCTGTTCAATCTACCCCACCTACTCCTGGAGTATCGACAGCTCCGGTTTCTACTATTCCTGTATCTACTCCTCAGACATCTTTACCACCATCTGGATGTACGATTCAAACTTCGGTTCAGATGCCTGTAGGACAACCTGGTTTAAGTACGATTCTCACAAGTCAACCACAATTCACCTATCAACCGTACCAGGGACAGTACCAATTCAGTCCTGCTTTCCAGCAACCAGTTTATCAGTATCAACCATACCCTGGGTACACTTATCAATAACCTCAACAACCCCAGTACGGTTCGGTTAATCCTGGTTTTCCGGGAGGATACAATATCCCGAACGCAATTCCTATTCCTAGTTATCCTGGATATCCTCCTCCTGCGGCTGGTCTCATGACCCAGAGTTTCAGGGATCCTAATCGGCAGTTACCGTTTATCGCAACTTTGGACTTGCCTGGCTTGTCACGCCTAACGAACGATCCCATTAATTATCTTCCGTTTTGGCCGCCAATGTCGAATAAGTTGCCCAGTGACATTCCCAAGTTCGAAGGTAAATCAGGAGAGGACCCGTCGAACCATGTGATGACTTACCACCTCTGGTGTGCGTCTAACTCCATCACAAATGATTCAATCCGTCTTAGACTTTTCCAGCGCACTCTAATTGGTCTCGCAGCCAAGTGGTACATTGAGTTACCGCGAGGCACTTTTTATAATTTTAGTCAGTTAGCTACCTCGTTTTTAACTCATTTTCAGTTGCCAGTCTGATATGAAAATGGCACAGAATTGTTAACTTCGCTAAAACAATCGACATCCACGTACATTTCAGATCATATTCATGAGTGGAGACGTCAACGTCGTTTAGTGAAGGTATTTATTCCGGATCAGATCTTGGCTGAGTGGTTTGTAAAATCTTTGTTGCCAAATATCACTGAAGATGTTGCTAAAGCCGGAGTGGTTACTGAGGAGCAAGTCATTGCTCAAGCACAGTACCTTGACTTGGTGTATACTCAGTCGGGTATGTTACACAAAAAAATCCTCGATCTTCCCAAGCAAAATCAAATCGTTGTAGCTCCTTCAGGATCTCATGCCGCCGATGGTATGATTGGCACAGTTAACACTAAAAGTAAGAAGAAGTCTTCCAAGAATTCTTCCCCTATCATAACCTTGCCTGATTCCTGAACATGAGATTCTTCTACAGAGATTTCTGTCGATATTCACGTTGTAGAATCATCTACAGCCAAATCAAAATTCGGTGGGAAGAAGAAAGGAAAGAATAAGAATAAAATGGGCAAAAGTTCGAAGGAGAAACCTGAAAAGGCGGAATCCAATGACGAAAAGCGCAAACCTCGTTATCCTTGTCTCATTTGTGATGATGAACATTTTATAAGAGACTGCCCTCATCGTGTAGAGGTTGCAAAAATTGTCAAGGGTTCCCAAACTCCTGCTGTTTTGAAGGATCCTTTTCCGACTCAAGACAGTAAGATGATAGGTTCATCCTCGAGTGCCAATGAAGAACCCATATTGATGATGTCCCATGTTAGGATTGCGACTCGATCGCAAGATTATGGTAGTAAGAGTCCTGTTGATGGTAAAGAAGCAAAATCTTCTCATTCTAATCCATTAACCTCAGCTCCCGGTTCCAATCCACTACAGATCGAGAAACCTAATCCAGACTTGGTAATCAAACCGCCCGCCAAGGGTATACTTCGAAAGTTAGCTTTCAATCCACATGCGAGAGCCGCTCAGAATTATAACATTGTTGAGGATTTAGCTGTTTCACCCTTGGCAATGTCGGCTTTGGAAGTGCTGCAATCATGCCCAGCACAACGTAAATTACTTTTGTCGGCTATAGGAGCTATTGATGTTCAGGACCCGAACCTAATAATTTTCGATCTAGAAAATAGTACACCGCGTTTGCCTCATCAAATGGCTTTCCAGATTCCTGTGATAGTAAAAAATAGGCCTATTCATCGGACTGTAATTGATGAGGGAGCCTCAACGTGTATTATGTCGATACAGTGTTGGAGATCGCTTGGTTCTCCTTCACTAAACCAATCCCTGACGATTCTAAAGGCCTTTGATGGCTGTGGGTTTCTTCCTTTTGCATTCTACAGGATTTTCCTATAGGGGTTGAAGGAAAAACCATTAGTCTAGATGTGGAGGTGGTTGATTCCCCTCTAGATTACAACCTTCTCTTGGGTCGAAGTTGGTCTTACGCTATGACAGCGGTCGTTTCATCGATCTTTCGAGTAATAAAGTTTCCACATAATGGAAAGATCGTAACAATAGACCAGTTGGCTTACTTTTCATCTGACCCAGCCTCTTCAGAGAGTATACAGCATGTTGGTAAAACAACTATCCCATATAAGGATGTTGGAGTAGGACTAGTTAAAGATGTCGGTTTACTGGGAACTTTTCCTTTTCCTCCAATCAACGCATCATCTTCATTTGCAACCATTCATATGATTACATCACACACCATTGTTTATGATGATCCTTGGATCGTCCCTTCTGAATCTGAAATAGACGCATTTGGCAATTCCATGCCTTTGAGTCCATATGAAATTGCCTATGAAGCCGTGCAGTCTTTTGGTGACCCGTGTTCAACCAAAAATGAATTAATGAATGTGGTCCGTGAGGAATCACTTTTCACATCAACCTCGGATTTAACCACGTTTTCTGAACTTGTTCACTCTGATGAGCAAATTCATGAAATCCTATGTGTAGATGATTTACCATGGGAAGATCTCCATCACAGATCTTCGTTTTTACCTGAGGATGATTATTTTGAAACTGATTTCTCATCAATTTTTACAACTGAATATGTCAAGGAACCTCAGAATCCAATGAAACATCCTGATTCAGAGTTAAATTTGGGGAACATCTCTCGAACTATTCCTATTGACATTTCGGTTAAGCCCGGAATTGTTGAGAACATTCATATAGGTGCCTCGTGTACAGATGACGAAATTCAAATATATAAGGCCCTATTTCAAGAATTCCGCGACGTGTTTGCCTGGTCCTATGAGAAAATGCCAAGAATGTATCCTGCGATTGTTGTTCATGAGATCAAGACTTACCCAGACGCTAAACCCGTCCAGCAACGTTTGCGTTAGATTCACCCACGAAAAGTTGCTGCAATTAAAGCAGAAGTTGAAAAATTGTTGAAAGCAGGTTTCATTTATCCGATCCAGTTAACATATTGGGTATCGAATATTGTTCCGGTTAGCAAAAAGTAGGGAACAATAAGAATATGCATCGAGTATAGGGACATTAATCAAGCCTGTCCAAAGGACAATTACCCAACCCCCTATATCGATCAAATAATTGATGATTGTGCCGGCAGCGAAATGGACGGTTTTTCCGGATACAATCAAATCAACATTCTACCTGCCGATCAACCAAAAACGCCTTTCATTTGTCCATGGGGGACATTTGCTTATTGTAAATTACCTTTTGGGCTTAAGAATGTCGGAGCAACTTTTCAAAGGGCGATGTCTTATGCGTTTCATGACATCAAGCACATTGTGCAACCGTATCTGGATGATTTGCCTGCTCATTCCTTACATCGAGTTGATCACCTTGTCCATTTACGAGCAATCTTTATGAGGTGTAGGCACTATCAGATTCAGTTGAACCCACACAAATGTGTTTTCTGTATAGAAACGGGTCGATTGCTAGGATTTGTAGTTTTGAAAGCCGGCATTCGCGTTGATCCCTCGAAGGTCGAAGCTATCATCAAATTGCCTCCTCCTTCGAGTCTTTGCCAAATCCAAAGTTTGCAGGGGAAAGAAAATTTTTTACAACAATTCATTCCTAACTACGCCGAGGTTACAAAGGGTTTTACCTGGTTGTTGAAGAAAAACACTCAATTCTATTGGGATGAGATAGCTCAGAAATCTTTTGATGCACTCAAACACGCGTTGACCCATGCACCGTTGTTGCATCCTCCCAATTACAACCAGGATTACTTTTTATATCTCGCCGCCTCTCATTCCACCATTAGAATGGTCTTAGTTCAGGAAGACGAATTCAGAACTGAACATGTGATTTATTACCTTAGTCGAACGTTAAATCCAACTGAGCTAAAATACTCACATGTGGAGAAATTTTCATTGGCAGCTGTTCAAGCTGTCCAATGTTTTCGTCACTACATTTTACTACGTAGAACTACGGTAATTTCGGATTGCAACCCTATGATCTACATTTTTACCAAGTAATTGCTAGGGGGCAAGTACTCTAAATGGATCATTACCCTGCAAGAGTTCGACTTGGAATTTGAGAAATCTAATTCTAAGAAATCTTTAGTTTTTGCGGAGTTAATGTGTGACTTCCCGCGTGCTGACACGGAAACTGTGGCGGAGGAGCCCATTGCGGACGAATCCTTGTTTCTAATCAGCACTTTAGATCTGTGGTATGGGGATATCATCGTTTATCTCCAGACCCAATCCTTTCGGCCATAAATTTCAAGGTCAAAACGTCGGAAAATTCGATTCCAGTCCCAACAATTCAGGATTATTGGAGATACTCTTTATCGCCATGGGGCGGACTCTGTTTTTCGACGTTGCTTAACTCACGAGGAAGCTGAAAGGGGTCTAAATGACTGTCACTCTGGAGCGTGTGGCGGTCATATGTCTGGGTATGCCACAGCCCAAAAGATATTGCGCACTAGCTACTTCTGGCCGTCTTTATTTAAAGATTGTATCACGACGGTCTGAAAATGCCACAACTGCTAGATTTTTGATCGCAAGATGCGCGCTCCACCTGCTCCTCTTAACCCTATAATTGCCGTTGGTCCTTTTGCCAAATGGGGTATCGATTTTATTACATGTAACCCTCACTCGGCCGGGGGGCATGCATATATTATCCTTGCGGTAGATTATTTTACTAAGTGGGCCGAGGCGATGCCTACATTCAAGGTAGATGGCAAGACAGCTGCAATTTTCGTGTTCAATCATATAATTGCTAGGTTTGGTGTCCCGCAAGCGATAATCACTGATCATGGGCATCATTTTCGAAATGTTATGATGACCGAACTTACAGGCCAGCTTGGTCTACGTCACGATAGTTCAACCCCTTATTATCCATAAGCGAATGGTCTGGTTGAGTCCATCAACAAAGTTTTAGTTATCATGATCCGACGAATCATTGGGATTCATCGGTTTAATTGGCACAACGTGCTATTTTCAGCACTTTGGGCATACCGAACTTCAGTAAAAACATCAACAGGGTTCACTCCTTTCCAACTAGTCTATGGTTTGGAAGCCATGTTACCCATTGAATGCAAAATCCCATCACTGCAAATGGCCATCGAGTTACTTCCAGCCACTTCCGAAGAGGAAAAGCGTTTGTTATACTTAGCTCAATTAGATGAGAATCGACGTGATGTTGCATTGGCGATCGAGACTCATGCGAAACGAATGAAAGCTCAGTATGATCGAAATGTGCCCCTCGAAATTTTTCGAAAGGAGATCTGGTCTTAGTTTATGATCAAGCTAATGATAAATTAGGCGCTGGAAAATTCGTTCCTATGTGGCATGGTCCCTATGTTGTCAAGCGAAAGCTAGCCAAAGGGGCTTATGAATTGGTAGACTTTGATGGGGACTCTTTGGGTAAACCCATAAATGGCCTTTACTTGAAGAGGTATTATGCTTAAAAGAATGGGTCTGGAGATTTTTAGTTAGGATAGTTTTTCTTTCTAGCTGGTGTGTTTTAGTTTAAACAGTGTGCTTAGCTTAGAGAGTGTTTTTTCGTCATTATTCCTGATCATCTTGGTTTTACCCTTGATATTGCAGATGTCGATGCCTCTCCAAACATACATTGGTTTCGTTGATGGTGCTTGTCGTAATACACGGAACATCTCTTCCGTAGCTTGGGTTATCTATTCGCCCTCTGACGAGTTAGTATCTATGCATGGGGTAAGCCTTGGTCAAACAACGAACAACATTGCTGAGTACAATGCAGTGATTGAGTTATTGTCTGAATCTATTTCATTTGGGATTCGGAGTTTGATAGTGAGGTTAGGTTCTCAACTCGTTGTATTACAGCTTAATAGAGTGTATGCCATTAGAAATCCAGTGTTATTAAGATTTTTCTTGAGAGTGCGTCTCTTGGAACGTGAATTTGATTACATTGAATATCAGCATATTCTGAGATCTTTAAATACATTAGCAGATGCAATCGCTTCTCGAATGTTAAATAGACATTTGCAATAATCATACATGTAAATTTAAAACCATTCCATAACATGATTTACAAGATAAGCTGGTAAGAGTGATATATATATATATATATATATATATATATATATATAGGAGTGTGTCAAAAAATACATCGTCTTCAATCATAGGTTGAAAAACACCTTATGATCGGCAAAAATGATAAGTACAAAAAACAAAAATGTCACATGTGCCCACAATAGGCAATCATCCTATCACTGGTGATGATCTCTATAAGAAACGACTGCACGGGCCACCTTGCAAAGGAACCTCCTAAAAGGTCCCACGACTCCAATCACATAGCACTGAAGTCGACGAAGAATGTCGTCTATAGTGGTCTCAGGAATATCTCCTGTCAAGCGCTCGAGATGACCCTCCAACTCGGCCAAAACCTCTCCTGATTCGTCCTGCGGGGCTGCCATGGGTGCAACTGGTTGCCTCCCCTCGAAAGGCCGGAGAGCAGCTGGTTGCTGTGGACCCACATCTGCATTTCAAAGTTTTTACTATCAGTTTTGGGACGATGGAAAAATAACAAAAAAAAATTAAATAGAAAAAAATGTTGAAAAGGATTTTACCTGACTCGTCCCACTGCTCTCCTGGTGGAAGAACCATGTCTGGGTCACCACGAAAATCTATCCCAGCATAAGGGAAGTCCTGAATGGAAAAGACCTAGTTTTCCAGCCATTGGAAATACTCAGGTTTGAATCGAGCAACCTCTGTCCTCTCATCCGGGTGACGGGCCATGACTGCGACCCATCGCATCAGTTTGGGCTCTCGAGGAAGCCCAGCTCCTACAGTAAGGTGATGTGGGATCAGCATAGGAACCCTCTCCAGGCCAAAACTCACGACCAAAGCCCCATAACAAAAGGTCTTTAGTCGTCCGTTCTTGGCCCTAGTCAGTTGGCCTTCCACATTGGCCAACACGACATCGCACCAGTTGAAAATGGTGCCTCGAAAGCAATCAACTGCCATACGCATCTGGGATCCAGTGGAAATATGTAATGCGGCAGCTCCACAAAGTCTGGTGACAGTGAATGCAATCACCATGAGCTCAGGACGGGATATCGTCTTTATGTCTATCCCTTTGTCTCTAGCCTGGCTGTTGCAGTACTCTAGTCGGAGGCTATTGACAGACTGGCCACCTGGCCTAGTCCCGTGCAGAGTCAAGTCTTCACCTCTCTTAGGCAAACCAGTCAAGAAATATATGTCCGCCAGCTCGATTTCAAGCTGGTGGCCGCTAAGGAAGAAGCACTGGTCCTGTATGCTCCATCTGTCAACCAGCCACTGTAAGAAATCCACCTGAGTCCTCATGCCAGGAATGGCCCAGAATTTGTACAATCCGCACACCCTCAAAGCATCAAGTGAAGGCTGATGATTCCATGCGACAGCATCCACGTCCTCATGCTCTCGTTCATGCCAATCTAGCATGATGTACTCTCTGCATCAAGTATAAAGATTAATTAAATTGCTAGAAAATATTTTGATTGGTCCATTTTTGAGAATTTTTGGGTTCAAAACCCTTGCGGCGGGGTACGCACCCTCCGCGTTAGACACAGTGCGTGGGACTGCACTTTATCTATACGGATGGTGCGGACCCCGAGCTTTTTCCCAATGGAGAAAAAGTCGGGATCCGCAGGCCCGCAATGGTAAACCTGAGGGCCCCCGCACGTGAGTTTTGCGCCTAAAAACCTTCCCAAAAATGAAAATAAAGGAATAAAACAAAAAATTAATCGGTTAAAAATGAAGAGTAGGATGAAGTGGATTACCTGGAGAAGACGGCGCTCAATTCCAACAGTTGGATTTTACGAAATCTTCATAGGAAGTTTTCTGAGCAAAAGCAGTATTTTCTCACCCAAACTCAAACGGTAAAAATGAATTGACAAAGGCCCTTTTTATAAGTTTTTTGAGTAAATAAATCACAAATTTGTTTAAGTTTCACTTTTAAAAGGTATTTTGCGATGTTTTTATCCATTTCAAACAGGTATGAGTAATGTTTGTGTTTTTGTGCGGAATAAAGTATTATTCAGGCGAAATCTATCATTTTCAACAGAAAAACATGTAGAGTCATCTTTAAGCTCTTTTTTGACTCCTAAAACATGAAAAGATTGTCGAGTGTTTCTTTTAGACTCGCTAAAACAGAATTAGAAGACGGTCCACTTACAGCTCTTTTCCGACCGTAAAAACATGAAAATATTTCCGGATTTTTGTCATTTCAAATTCGATATTGGTTATAAAATGACGTGTCATTGATCGCTTTTTTTACTTTTTCGGGTCAAAGGCACTAATAACGAAAAGTACTCCTTGGTCGTAAAAGATCAAGCAATTCTCTCAAGTATTATTTTATACTTTTTCAGGCTTGGGAGACACAAATTTACGAAAAAGGTCAACATTGGAGTCTTCTTAAGTTTTTTCAGACTCTCTAAAATTGAAAAAACGTCGAGTTTCTCCTATACTGGACTCGTTAAAATTTCACAGTAAAGGACCTGTTCAATTACAAACAGGAACGAACCACTCCTTCTTAGGGTTCAAATTTAAACTAAGTTGGACTCATCTGAAGGATGAGCTTATAATCAAGCAAATGTTATCCTCCTCAAGCTTGTCAAAAATAAAGAGGTACTTGCCAGAAATGGTGGGGGAAATGAGAAAAAAATGAGCCTGTTTGTCATACTTTGTAACCACTCTTGAACACGACACTTTTATTCACCTGGGTTGGGAAATCCTTTGCGTAACAGTTGTTCAAACCACATTGAAAGTCTTCAGCTGGTTTCTGGGTATTAACTTTGGGTCAATTTTCACCAAGCCCTCTGTCGTGTCGTTATGTGTTCAAGAGGTCACTGCCAATAAGCCATTCATTTGCAAAATATCTTTCATCCATCTTGACCATCCCTGAGTCAGTCCTTGCAACTAAATTTCTTCAACTTGATCTATGATTTCGTGTTGTGGGCTTGCCTATGACGGATCGCTTTCTATCGACATCAGCTCATTATCTATAAAGATGATCTAGGAATCGTCAGTACCTTGAGATCTGCATGCATCAATGGCAGGTTTCTCGCCTTTGACGACAGTTTACATCATTGAATTTCGATCAAAGGATTCCGTGACATACTCGACATCAACACATTTATTCGCATCTCATGGACTGTACTGGGTACTTTGAGAGCCATTGACATTACTGGTGGTTTCTATCACACTTGTTAACAGTTTACATCATTGACTGGTAATCAAGTGGTTTCTATCATGTTCGACATCAACACATTTATTCGCATGGATAGAATCGTATTGTTTCGGGAACTAGAAATGAAGACCCTGGATCTAGTTTCCACAATCCAGGCTTTGAGGAATTTTGTATTCATTATATAATGGACTATTCATAAACAGATGGCTGCGTCCATACTGTGTCCACATGAGTTTATACTTGTGATGTTTTACAAGATCATTCCTGTATCAGAACAGTAGTTAGTTTCTAGTCAGTTTTTATCTGAGTATGGGAATGCCTACCTCAGCGATGATATGATCTCATATATATATCTTGCATTGAATGTTTTTACAAGTTCCAACCGGGTTCTCCACAAGATGATCCTCGAAATGATAAAGTACTTCACTCTTCCTAAATGATAAGAAATCCTCATCTACTACAGACTTCGCACTTTAGGGGGCAATCTGTTACACAAAAATATCGTCGCCATGATTATTTTCAGTCAGTATGGGTCTATCATCACTTGTACTGTCCTCCTAAGCAAGTCTCAGACCTCAGCTCTTCAAATCAAGCTTTGGAAATGAGAGAAAGACATTAAAAATCAATGTAACTTTGGTTCCGCACTTTCTCTCATGGTCACCTGCGGTCCCGCACCTTCTGTGTACAAAAGCTGCGGACCTGCCCGCTCTGTCCCTAACGGTGTAGGTGTGGACCCCTGTGAAAGTCAAAAGGCGCAAGTTTTATCTTAAAAAACTCACTTTGGGTTAATTTTAGAGGTTTCTAGAAGGAATTTTGACGTGGATTGTTCGCTCTGAGGTGGTTCATGCATCGCAAAAGAGGAGCTAATCCCTTGATGAGAGGAGCTATCCCTTTGAAGGAGGGCTTTATCCCTTTGAAGGAGGACCTAGTAACCTCCCTCCATTGCACTATAAATATAAGCATTGGGCTGGCTGCTAGGGAAGTTAGAAGCTGAACATTTTTTAGGGTAAATGCTGGTGAAATCAAGACTTCCTAGTTGAGCTTAAGAGGAGAGATCACACATCTTTTTGGCTTCATTGGGGAGTGAGTGAAACTTGTCAAAGTAGAGCAGACTTCTTGCTGGACCCTGGGAGGAGCTTGTACAGCGTCAAGGAAAAGGTTGTAAGGTTCTTCTTCTTTTGAATTAATACAATCAAACTCATTTTTCTCAACAAGTATCTTATGTTATTTGTTTCATGGACTCCTTGCCTTTCATGTTAAATATGTTTTATGCAATTGGCTTTTCAGGTGCTATTTAATTTGTTTGCCTTGTTTTTGTTTGCAGATTAGTGGAAAGGAGCTCATTTGGATTGAAGGAGCGATGGCATCCACAAGCTAGCGTTGGACCTAAGGTAGGCCCGAAAAACACTTGTTTGCTATTGTTTATCAAAGCATATTTAGAGAAAGATAGTGTCTGGTTGGTTTGCTTGTCATTAGGTCTTCTTTAGATTCTAGGAAGGTCTATCTTGTCCGCAAGATCGACTTATTCCGTGTGACAGTACTATTGTTCATTAAGTTGATTGTCCAATACTTGTGTGCCTGATCAGCTTAGTTGTATGCAATTATATGTTCTTTATGTATTCATATATTAGTTATGAGAGTTGTATGCTGTGATTATGCTTGTCTCTTCTTTGTGCAAGACTTGATTTGGAGCTGGCTTTGAGGGAGTTCCACTTGGTTGCATTGTGATCTTCAAACAAATCTACACGGAGACTTAAGGTAATCTACTTCTAATGCTTTGATAGTTAGTTATTGTCTATGAACATGCATGTAACTTCGTGTAGTTGTAGATAATATTATAGTCTATCCAAGGTCTCGGGAAGACCTTTGAGGGTTTTTCATTCTCCATACACCGTGTATTTTACACCATAGTAGAATTGGTGATTCCACTGGGGACTATACATCTAGTTCCCAGTTTACCCAGACTCTTCTCTGTTTTCTCGTCCTTCTAAAAGCTCCCTATACTTCTGCAATCCTTTTTTGACCCACCAAAAATCTTGCTGCATATTGCCTACAAGTATTCATATCTGAATATGATCTTGAAAGCCCTTTTTTTGACTAATTTCCCACACTAACACATGTTAGCAGGCTACACAGAGCTTTATAAAACATTGTGCCTATTTACAGGGAGCATTAGTGGACCTATTAACTCTATGTACCCATTGTTACAGAGTGTTAGTCTCCAAATACCTTAATTTTTAGTTGTGTCTGGAAGCCAAAAGGGATAGGAAGCCTTCCCATGGACTGAAAGAAGATCTGTAATTGCATTTTGCTAGCAAAATAGGTGTCCTAGAAATTCATTTTTAGGAAAAAGTTTTGTTTTTCTTTCTTAAAAGAATTTTTTACGAAAGAAAGATTCACATTTTTTATTCATCCTTCTATTTAGCTGGTTAAAAGCTACTCGATTTTGGTTTCAAGTAGTTGTTAAGAAACATTGGAAAGAACTCTTTTGGTTATGCATGTGTTAAATGACTAATATGCATGGAACGAATATGAATATGTGGAAAATATGAATACAACTTGTTTTCATCGAATTGAAAATTTTTCAAAGCATTGTTTTCTGAATGATTTATCGAGTCAAAGTCTCATGACATTTCATATTTCAACTCCCCTACCGAAGACAATAATCAAGTACACATAAAATTTAGCTAAAATCAATCAGTAACTCTTTATTGAGCAAACACACATTAGTGAAGGCTAGGATCTTGGGCTAAGCAGTGTGAGTAAAATGCCTAAGGCCGAAAACCAAACTAGTGTCATTAAAAGAGAGAACAATTCCTTCTGCACTCATACTACTGGGACCACTCCAGTAACATCAGACTATAAGTGAAGGTGGCCTTCCTTCTCTTACAAATCCTTCGGGTGCTCTGTGTATTAGGGATCCCTTCGGGGATTTCAGAACTAAGTCGGGGACTCAGATATCCTACCCACGCATCATGCTATCTACAACTATGTCCCCCCCGGTGGTGTCTATGATCTGAGGTATATTTAGTGGCCAAAATTTTATGGACTTATAGAAGGTGACATGGATGGGCTGTCCTGGTACCTAACACGAATGGATCTACTCTATCTTTAACTTTGGGAGGGTGCTCTTCTTCACAAGAGTACATGGTCCCTCAATTGCGGTTCGGGAAAAGCTCTACAGTAACCGTAACCATACATTTGGCCATCCTTCTTTGTTATTCATTGAGATACAGGATTTCATCTCTCATGATCGGTGCTTATCAGATAGGGAAATTTCCCTCTATTTGCTGATTGATCCATTTAGTGTTTTTTTTATTAGGCACACGTGTGTTATCATTTTGAAACTTTAACAAATATCATGATAAAATTTATTAATAAAAATTAACGGTCACCCTGGCTATATCCAGCCCTCGTCGTCAATCTAGACGATTGCTAGGACTTCCTCCACTCATTGTCGAAGATCCACAGAGCTCCAGTGAACCAGATTCCCCATCTTCAGGGAATCAGTCTCCCAGATCTCACTCAGGATCTATTTGGAAAATAGACGATTCAAGTTTGCTGGAGAATTTCTTTACTGAACGATTCCTTCCTCCCTTCAACCCTCTACTTATGAATCCGTCAGACCGAATCTTGGATCCCGCGGTACCTGTACTTCTTGCTTCAATAGCTGGAACATTTCCATCTATCTCGTCAATGTCTAACAAGTTATGCAACTTTAGGGACACTTTTGGTCCTCCACCACTTCCCTAGATGACAGTCACCACAACATTGGTAACAATGAAGCCCGCTATCCTATTTGTCCCAAGTACAACCACTCACATGACACACTCTACGAGCAGGACCCAGCTGATGTCGGGTTCCACTCCTTTGGTGTCAAACTGCATACCTTCGACAAGTGCCACATACAGCGCTCCCTATAATGCTTAATGTGGCACTATGGGCATGGTTCCTGTCTACCAACAACATGGTTAGCTGTCGTTGTACAGTGCAAACCCTCAGATCCATATACCTTGGGGGGTTCCCACAATGCACATGTTCGTAGGGAACGTAACAATTCCCCCTTCATTCTTAGGCATGCATGGTCAGTCGCTAATTGACATGAGCATTCCCTCTGTCAATCAAGGACAAATGGTTAGTTCTGTGTCGAGCGGGAATCCTTAAGGGATTCCTTACCAATCCATGGGGGCACCCTACTCACATATTCAAATGAATCAAGGAGGAACCACTTATCCTACGGGAAATTTTATACCCCAGTATCAAAATCCTCATGGAAATCCACTCTACAACACCATACCTCAAAGCAAATGCTACACCACTCAACCCCTGTATAATATTAGGAACCAAAAAATGGGAGGAGCGCAAAGCTCCTCAAGTCATCTTTCATCACCATGGTCCAAGTCAGGGGCACCAACCTCTCTGCCTTTCTTGGTAACGTTAGATATACCCGACTTATACAAGCTGACGAACTACCCCATTTATCACAACATACAATGGTTGTCGATCCCGCATAAGATATCAACGGACATCCCAAATTTTCATGGAAAGTGAGGGGAGGATCTGGGCACCCATATCACCACCTATCATCTTTGGAGTGTTTCTAACTCCATGTTTGATGATAGTGTCTGATTACATCTTTTTCCCCTCACCCTCATTGGCAACGCAGCTAAATGGTATATTGAGTTACCATGCATGTTAGTAAATACCTTCGACGCTTTAGCAATGGAATTCCTAAAGCACTTCCAACTACCCATCCGCTATGAGACTGCGATAGAGCTCCTCACTTCATTTCGTCGAGATACCACCAACCACATCTCTGATCATATACATGAATGGAGACGTAGGTGGAGGTTAGTCAAATCTCCCCTCCTAGACTTTCTCTTAACGGACTGGTTCTGTAGGTCCTTACTCCCACAAATTGCTAGAGATGTCGCTTTAGGTGGTGTGGTCACAGAAGACCAATCCATACATTGTGCCGAGCACTTAGATTTGATATACTCATAGTTTGGCACTCTTTACGACATAATCCCCAATTCCCCTGGTAACCCCAATGATTCCACTACTACCAAATCGACTTCTCTTCCTACCACTGCGATATACTCTGTGCAATCTACAAAAAATCTTGGTGGTAAGAAAAAGAAGAATAAGAAAAAGACTGCTCCTTCTGAGGAGTAGTCAACAAAGAAGCCAAACCCAAAACAAAAGGCTATTGCACGTACTGACGAGGAATAGGATAAACCTTCCAGATTTCCTTGCAAACTTTGTGCCAAAGACCACATGACCTATTGATGTCTGCGCCTTTAGGAATGCACAAAATACATTGCTAAAAAGGATACTGGTAAGACCCCCGCTCTCCTTAGGAATCCTTTTCCTGCTCAGCAGTAGAAAAATCTTATTACAAACCAACAAAAACCCCTGCAAGGGGGTAATGATGGTTCACAACATCCTTCATTTGGTGAAGGATCTTCTACCATTTACACATTTGAAATGGTAGAACTCGTCACAAGAGCCAAATCTTATGGAGCTCCTTTCGCTCATGCAGTGGAAGCTTCCTCAAGTCCAAACCCACTTCTACCCAATGACTTGCATATCAAAAGGCCAGTTTTGGACCTTGTAATTTGACCCCCAAAAGGGGCACTTCAACACATAATGCACAATACATCTGCACATGCCGCCCAAAACTACAACATTGTAGAAGATTTGGCACAAGCACCATCGGCTATGTCAGTGCTCGAACTATTACAAACATGCCCAACACAACAAAAAGATTTTCTTTTGGCTATTGGTGGTATCGACCCAGAGGATTCCATGCTTGCTATTTTCAACATGGACAAGTGTAAACCTCCCCTTTCTCATCAGCTTGCATTCCAAGTGCATATAACTTCGAAAGGTAAAGGTATACACAGAACTATCATCGATGAAGATGCTTCTACCTACGTCATGTCGGCTTCATGTTGGCTCACCCTGGGTTCTCCAACCCTATCCCTACTGTCAAACTCCCTTAAATATTTCAATGGTCACACATTTATCCCAAAGGAATACCTAACCAGTTTCCCCATCACCTTGTATGGAAAAACCATAACAGTGTACATAGAATTTGTAGACAAAAAACTAGACTATAATCTCTTGTTGGGTCGCAGTTGGACATATGCCATGATGGCCATTGTATCTACTCTCTTTCGCATCATTCTATTTCCATTGGATGGAAAGGTAACTACAGTAGATCAATTATCTTTCTGCACCCTTGATTATTCACCATTACCAAGTGGCTCCATACCCCTAGTAGGAGGTGGAACTGACTCTTATATCAGTTTAGGTACCAGTTTACTAAAGGCTTCTTCCTTGGTTGTTTTCCTCTTCAGCCGCCATAGGTTTCATATACGGTCAACATGCTTTCATCTATTCCTCATGAACAGACTGATCCATGGATCCTACCAGCTCCTTCAGACCTTGACACGTTCAAAGAGCAGATGTTGATGTCACCAACTGAAATGGCCTACCAAGCCATTCAATCTATATCCACATCTCTGGCCATGTTGGCTACTACCGATGGTACCACTAACCCTCCCATAATCGCTCCTCCTTTATATCCACTTGATCAACTCCTACCTATGAACGAAGCTGTTTGAGAAATCATGAGTTTTGGAGAGTGACATTGGCAGGATTGGCCCCATCGTGTTTCGATATCTGATTCAGACACGATGCCTCTTAAAATCCTATCTCTTGACATACCAGAAATCATTTCCTCACCCTATACAACCATCTAAACATTGGATGTGGAAGGAAACATGGGCGACACTTCCAAATCATTGCCCATTGATATTTCTATCAACACAGGCATCATGGAAAACATCCAGATTGGAGTCGATCGCAATCCTGAGGAAATTGCAAGCTCCACTTGCCTATTTAAGGAATCCCATGATGTATTCAGTTGGTCTCACGACAAAATGACAGGCATTAATCCATCTATTGTCACACATGAGATCCAGCTTTACGATGATGAAAAACCCATTGAGTGTCAGATCCCTTCCCTAGAAATAGTCGTTGAACCCCTGCCTGGCACTACTGCCGCAGAAGAATTCTTATTATACCTTAAGTAGTTGGATAAAACCAATTGAGATGCTAACCTGGAAATCGAGGCTCACAGGTGATGGGTACAATCCCAATTTGTGAAAGAGGTTTAGCTTCCTTCTTACCAAGAGGGCGATCTTGTGTTGCTCTATCATCCAAAAGATGACCTCTTGGAGGCATGCACACTTCAACCCATCTAGCTAGGTCCCTATCTCATAAAGAAAGTCCTCCCCAGAAGGGCATATGAACTGCAGGAGTTGGAAGGAGTCTCGCTCAAGGAGCCCAGATATGGGCTCTATCTGAAAATGTATTATGCCTAGTATTGCACTGGGCATGTGCTTTGTAATTTTATGTATTCATAAGTTTTGCTTCCATTTTTGGTGTGATTGGATTGTTTTGTTATTTAGTGGAGTACTTGTCTCATATATTCTTCTCGCAATGCAGATATCTTTGTTACCCTTATCATATGTAGGATACACGGATGGTGCCAGTTGTCACACAGGGCACATTGCATCAGCTGCTTGGGTCATCTACACACCCGAGTCGAAACTATTTTGCTCCAGGGGGTCTTTCTTGGTACTGCCACCAACAATATTGCGGAGTACATGTTCACCGTTTCACTTCTCATGGAAGAATCATCCAGGGGCATCTCCAATGTGGTGGTCAGGTTAGACTCCTAGCTAGTCATTATGCAATTGACAAACCGTTATCACATTCGTAATCCAACCTTGTTGGATCATTATCTAAGGGTACGACTCATGGAACATCGATTTGAAATAATCACATATGAACATGTTCCTCGAGAATTAAACACGATCATCGATTCATTAGCTAACTATATATTAGATTGGCATTTGTCTCATTTGTTATAGAAGCATACATGAAAAGTAAAACATTTAATGAGTTAAAAAAAATTCACAACAAAATTTAAAACACATTTACACCATCAAAATACCAAAAATGTCTGTATATATATAGATCAAAATCCAGTCTTTTACGTCAAAATATTCCAAAACATGGATGTTTTAAGTACAAAATGGCTATAAAATCCTAGCTACAAACACTCATTGGCTACGCCAAAGCACCTGCTAAAAGGAGCCTATTGCTCCAAAAATGCTAAAACTGCTCTGGCTACCCTCGGAAGAGGAACAAGAAAACACTCAGGTACACCAACTCTATGCCACTGCATATGAGTTAGAATCTCCCTCTTAGGAAGGGGAGGGACACCCATGGTCAAACCCTCTAGGTTCCTTAGAACCTCGCAGAGACTATCGACATTGCCCCCCCAGCAGGTAGTTGGCCTCCTCGTCCCATATGGTGAGGTTTGCTTGATGGTCATAATGGTGCCACATCCGTGTTAAGCATAAAGTTTCATGTCAGTACTTATTTCACCTATAAAAACATTACATAAACATTCAAAAGCTAAAAAATACTTAAAGTACTATAAAAAATTATTCTCACCTTGAGGACCCCAGTTGGTCTCGGGTGGTAGAATCAAGTTGGGATCATCGGTAAAGTCCACGCCCTCATAATATAGTCATCAATAATCACAATTTGGCCACGAAGCCACTAGAAGAAATCTTCATCGAAGAAATGCCAGATCGGTCCTCCTCCTATGCGAGGATCAAGTGATGACCAGCAACCCTGCCTTGGCTCCCTCAAATCCAAGGGACCTAAACTCATCCTTGGGCACATAACAGGTACCCTCTCAACGAAGAATGAGACTATGATATTACCACACCCAAAACTATGTTGGGTATGAGTCTTGCATGCTGTTAATTCTGCCTTCAACTGGCGAAGCAATGCTTCAAACCAGTCGAACATCTGCGACTGGACAAAATCAATTGCAAGCGAAAGTTGGGCCTTTGTCACAACGTGGGGACTCTTTGACCCCGTTAACCATACAATCAACCGTAAAAGTACCCTCATAGATCTGCACCTTATCCTCTCTATGGGAACTCTGACTAGTCCACTCTCCAGGATGTAGTAGGATTGCGCCAACTCAAAGGTAGATCATGTATCTGGCCTACCACCAATGAGGTTTGTCTATGCCCCATGACACAATAGACCAATCAAAAAATATATGTCATCACGATCAATAGCTAGCTCCTTATATCCAATCCTAAACACTTGCTCATGTCCATCCCAACGCTGGATAATCCATCTCAATAAATCCTCCCACCCTTTCATTAGCTCCATCTTTGCATACTTTAGTAAAATGCTATAGCACAATGCAAGTATGCATGCTAGATCATTTTGCATCAACAATTCCTAGCTATGATGGGCCCATTTTCTCCATAGGTGAGTCATTTCGGCCCGAAACCTGCACAAAATAACCCTAAAAATAGTCAAAATGGGTCAAAAACACTTCGAGAATACATGCATGAGGGTTCTAACTGCGCCTTTAAGCTTTAATTCTACCCCTAGTGCTGCACAATGACGATTAACGCCGTCCAGTGGCTTGTACAGAGCATTTAATGCTTCCTATATGCCATCTGGAAGGAATTGGTGCACAAACAGGGCTTTAGGGCACCTCAGATCTGTAAAATTACACCCCTAAACCTATCAAGAAAGGTTAAGAAATTCATAGAGCAAGGTCTTAGCCTTCATCTAGAACTCACGGCATGTCGAATGGTCACCCAAATCTCCTGTGATGGTCCACAAAAAATCTGCTCCTATTTAGCTCCAAAATGCTCTCACAAATCTCAAAATAGTGAAAATGATGCATGTGAAAGCTCAAAACATTTCCTTATATTTATTTTGGAGACATGATTTTTTGGAATCATTAAAGAGGAAGTAGTACATTCTCCATGATTTTTTATCATGCATGAACCCATATCATAGGGATTGTTGCCTTTTTATACTTTTTACCACTTTTGATGAAAGTACCTTCAGGAATGAAACGTAGTAAAAGCTGCATGTAATTCTCAATAGAGCACTTTTTGGGATTTTTTATTACTCTTTAAAAATAGAAACCTCTCTGAGCCTTTCATTGTTTGGCTCGTTAAAAAAATATGATGATGGTCTCAGAAACTCTTTTTTGATCTTTTTCTAGCTCATTAAACTAAAAAAGACCAATTGAGCAATTCTTTTTAGGCACTTTTTTCTCACTCATTAAACTGAAAAAATCCCAATTTTTGTCTTTAGGCTCATTAAACATTTATAGGGATGACTCGAACATTCTTTGAGGTACATTTCTCGCTTGTTAAATTGAAAAATCCTGAGTTTTTGTCACCGGGCTCGCTAAAAATATACGGCAACAACTAGAGCACTTTCGTTTTGCACCATTTCTCACTCTTAAATCGAAAAATACCTGAGTTTTTCTCTCCTTTAGTCTCATTAAATCATCGAAGGAGGAATGATCAGTTCTTTTACCTCTTTTTCCTCACTCACTAAACTGAAAAATATACCTTGAGTTACCTTCATTTGACTGGTTAAAATTTGATGAAGGTATTGAGTTTGTCGTCGTGTGGATCATTAAAAATTCATGATGAAAAATGAGTTTAGTCCATCTCCTCGTACTCGTAACGAAATGAGGTCAACAACTATTGAACATATGTTTCTCTTTATCCTGATTCAATAGATTAACTTACGGAAAAGTAGCCGATTCGGGTATAGTATTCACCTTTTGTCGCACCCGGTTAACAACTATGACAAAGGGACCGCCATGGAGTTGCTCTTTATGATAATTTCATACTCTCTAAATATGAAAATACCACTGAGTTGTCTAGTCTAGACTCTTTAAATTGCACAGACAAGATATAGAGTCACTGTTTTTACGATACTTTTGAGACTCTTAAAACATGAAAAAATCGATGAATTTGCATCTCTGGACTCATTAAACTAATCAGATAGGGTAGAGAGTCGCTCTTTTTGTGGTCCTCTTCATACTCTTTAAATATGAAAAGATCGATGAGTTTACCCTTCTGGACTCATTAAACTAATCAGACGGGGAAATTTGATAGTAT
The DNA here is from genome assembly GCA_031772625.1 of Pinus tabuliformis. Taxonomy (NCBI): domain Eukaryota; kingdom Viridiplantae; phylum Streptophyta; class Pinopsida; order Pinales; family Pinaceae; genus Pinus; species Pinus tabuliformis. The sequence goes on from CM062807.1 coordinate 608,381,856, forward strand.
AGTTGCATTTAGTATTAGAAAGCATGGTTTGGCAGCAATTGCTCCCTTGAACATGGCACTCCCTCAAATAAACCTTCCTTGTGATGGCCTCTGAATATGAATCCTACCATCCTATGAGTTTAGCCTAAATACCCTGATGTAATTGCATCTCTGTATCCTAACACTCTGTAGTGTTCATGAATCTAGTGCTGCATGGTTAAAACCATTGTCGTGCCTTCTATTGTTCAAGGGTTAACCTTTTGTTTCCTCCATCAACCCATCAAGCATATTCTCTTATCATACCCTCTGTTGTTTAGACCCAAATGCTCAAAAGATTCATCAAAAAACAAAAAAATTCTTGTCTCGTTTCGGGTCGACTGATGTAGACACATTATTGCCTACCTTTCGACAGGTTTCTTCCTATTGACTTCAACACTCTATCTAGGAAGATAACCAAGAAACACATTCAGTGCCTTGGTACTTGCAGACATTAGTGGCAGGTTACCTTGTGTTTGATCAGGGGTTCTCATTATTGGTTCCTGGTCAAGCGATTCTATGGGTGTTTGATGACAAAGACATCTTTCACACTCCTTAGATTGTACTGTGCATCTTGGAGACCATCACCATTATCAGTGGCCTTCCTCAGATCTTTTAATGGTCTCCTTTATTGACTGGTAATCAAATGATTTCGTACATGTTCGACGTCAACACATATATTCCCATGTATCGATCTATGTTGTTCGATGAAGAGAAAATCAAGACCTTGGGTAGAGGCTTGCATCATTCAGCCTTGTTTCCTCTCCCAAGCTGTGGATGTTGTTTTTGGAGACAACTGTTTCAGGATGATTATATTATGACACCGAATCTGCATTATGCTTATCAACGGCCAGTATCTTCATATCTCTTTGGAGAACATCACTCTGACATAGCTACTGAGAATGGGAATGCCCGACTCAGGACATGATTTTAGCAATTTTATATATATGTGTTGTATCAGGTTTACTTACCACCCAAACCTTTGATCCTCTCTCTCTTTTTGAAAGGAAAATTACAATTAAAGTAAAGTATTTTAGCCATCGTCACAACCTCTAATCTCATACTTTAGTGGGAATATGTTATATAAAAAATTGGCCTCCTCATCAAATCAGAGGGGAAAGACATGATGACTAAAGCAAAGACCACAATTATAAGCCTTGATTCCACACTAACACTGGTTGTACACTAACAACCTACTTTATAAAGCTTGTTACCAAGCTTGGAGGTGCGTTAGTGACCCTACTAAAGCATGTTGCTAGTTAGGGGATAGAATTAGTGAAACTAAGGGTAGTTCCAAGGGTCAAAGGAACGAATTGACTCACAAATATCTAGATATTTGTTCCTAAATTTACTCAAGAAAAGCAAGGAAACATCCAAAAATGACCTATTTGGAGAATTTATAATCTAGAAGAAGGAGGCAAATGGGAAATAGCTGAAAAGCATGGCAAGTTCATTGCTTTTTCCCTAGTGAAATCAAGGACAAACTTGGCAATCCTAACTCAATTTCTATATAAGCAAGGTGAGGGTCATTGTGAAAGGGGTCAGAGCATTTGAAAGGATAGCCTACTTGACTATTTACCATTGTCTCATATCATCAGAAGTGAGCAAGAAGGGAGAGAGAGAGAGAAGCGAAAGGGTTAGAGGAAGGTTGATGCACCAGATAGTTGTAATCACTCTTCCATTATAAATACAGAACTACAGTTGTGCTGTCTACTCTATGGTGTTGGTACTATTGTTAATTAAGTTGATTGTCCAATACTTGTGTGCCTGAGTAGCTAAGTTGTATGCAACTATATGTTCTTTATGTATTCGTATATTAGTTATCAAATTTGTATGCTATGATTACGATTGTCTCTTCTTTGTGCAGGACTTGATTTGGAGTCGGCTCTGTGTTGTGGGGAAAAATGCCTATGCAGGACGATCCTATCCACCTAAGGTGTGACAGTGCCTTAGCAACAAACAGAGACAGCTATTCTAGTATTCTTCCTTTATGAATTAAGAATGAAGAGATAGATAGATGGACTAACCGATGTCTTCCGTTTGTCCCTCGATCCAGCTTCTCTTCTCTTGGACAGTTCCCAGCTACTTGCCTTCACGCTCGCCCAGCTTCAAGAGGTTTCTGCAAAATCACAAGAAGAGAACACTACACAAAACATGGATTCATATTCATAACTAGTTCAGGATTAGAAATAAACTAAACATATTAATGCATTCATACATCAAAAATACATCAGCATATAGGAGAAACCAAGATAGCTTTATTGATGAATAACAAGGTTCAGGAAGAGATACAACCCAGAGGGCTCCAATCCAGCATCTCCTTCCCAGCAAATGGAATTCCTATCTTCACCCCCTTCAAAGCATTAAGCACCCAATGATTCCAATCTCAAACCAATAGCAATTCTTTGCAATAACAAAATTCCAGCCTCCAGATCTCATGGAGGAGAGATCCATATATAGATGTTTGGAAAGAGGATGAGTCAGCTTGAGATCTGACTAGTGTCCTCTCCCTCTGTCAGTTCTTGAGTCCACTTGGAGGTTCTTGCTTCCACTTGGAGATTTGGAACCTCTTACTCATCACCAGTCGAATTCCCTGAGGCAAGTGTCATTTTGGAAGCTTCCTGGGTTTTGACACCTTGAGAAATGAGCTTGCCACATGTCCATTCTCATTCAGCGCAGGTAGCCATTGTTCCCTTTGACATTCAACGCAGGTAGCCAGTGTTGGCTTTGACATTCAGCGCAAACAGCTACTGTAGCCACTGAAATGATCCTGAATTGACTTGTTTTTGAACAGTTTCTGGTGGAGAACTTCTGTGAATTGCTGTGGTTTGTTAGCCTTGTTCCTCTAGGGGTAGGAATAACATGTTTAGGGACTTTGGATCCCTTAGATTATGGAAATTTCATGCTCAATGCTGTAAGGCACAAAAATGTCTATAACAGTTGCCCCCTAAAGTATTATGTTGTTTAGCGGGTGAAATGCTTTATCAGGGGGATCCGAAGTTCATCCAATGCTGAGAGGAGACCTGTAATAAGATACAATACAATACATTATTTTTCATACTGCTTTCATGATCTAGCTGAGGCAGGCATTCCCATGCTCAGCTTTATAAATTCATTTTTCTGTACATAGAACAGACAATCGTCTGGTGGTAGACTGATAATTTTGAAGAAATTATCATCCTTTGAGTAGGATGATTATCTGCTACAATGATGTACATGTCAATGTCTTTATCTTTCCTGAACATATATCGCAGCCCGGATGGATGAAACTAGATCCGGGGTCTTCAAACTCGTTCGATCTTCACTCTAAGTACAAGTCGATCCATGTGAGAAATGTTCTGAAGTCGAACATGGAAAGACATCGCTTGATTACCGGTCAATGATGTAAACCGTTAACAAGCGCGAGAGGAATCACCGATAATGATAATGACCCTCAAGGTACTGCAGTACAATTCACGTGGTGTGAATAAAGGACTTGGCGTCGAACACCATGCAAAAATCTTTCGGTCGAAGGTCATTGATGTATACCTGTCGCCGGAAGTGAGAAACTTGCCATTGTGGCATGCAAGCTTCAAAGTACTGAAGGGGTTGTTCCTAGATCAACTTCTTGGATAATGAGCTGATGTCGACAAGAAGCGATCCGTCAAAGGAGGGCCTTAATGAATCCCACATCAGTGACACGGAACGGAGCTAATGATTTTAATGGAGGTGAGAACGATCTGTGACATATGATTCAGGGTGGCGGTCATGAAAGGATGAAGGATAATGTATGGCAGTGGATGGGACACGGTTGACTTTTCTGAACGACTTCTCTTGAACATGTGGCGACACTGATGCGATGGATCGGTAGCATTACCCCAAATATCGATGGTATGGCGAGACCATGGATGTGATCGGTGAATGAAACAACCCAACCCGATTGTGGTACGGAGGAAAAGTGTCATGTTCAAGAGCGACTTGCTATCATCAAAGTTTTCTTTAGTTTCTCCCAATTTTTCCCCAGTCATTGCTGACCAGTACCTCTTTATTTTTGTCAAGCTTGAGGAGGATAACATATGCTTGTTCTATAACCTGCCCTTCGGGCAAGCCCATCGCTATGTTTTAACGAGCCTAGCGATAGTGAAACTCGTTCTCGTCTAAAGACAAGTTTGTCGCTATTTAATGATTTTAACGAGTCTAACGACAAGGATAACTCGGTCCTTTTCATTTTTAGAGAGTCTGAAAAGGTACATAAAGTTAACTCCAAAAGTCCTTTTTCGTCATCTAATCCCTTAAGTCCGAAAAAGTATAAAACAATACAGAAGGGATGAGTTTTCGATAGTTTTAACGAGCCGAACAAAACAAGCGCTCGATCTTTTTGTGCAATAATCCCTCAAGTCCAAAAGGATTAAAATCTAGAGGAGGGATAGCTCTTCCTATCCCTTTAATGAGCTGGAAGGCCAAGGACTCGACAATCTTTTCATATTTTATGAGTCAGCTGAAAAGAGATTAAGGAAGACTCGTCTTTTGAGGAACGAGTGATAAACAGGGTTAGCAGCTGATTCCAGGTACAGGTTGGAATTTTCCAATCACGGCAGTGTCACAAGGATGGCTAGGTGAAATCACTCTTCGCAGCTGTTCCTCAAAATGGGTAAACAATCATATGGAGGTGAACGATCGGCCAATGGAAAAGTGGAGGTGACGGTGCAAACACGACCAAGGCTTTAACGGCTGATGATATTACATTCACAGTGGTTATTTACCGGGATAGTTCATTTTTTAACGAGCTTAAACGCGGGTGGAAACATTTGCTCGATTTTACGTTTATTTTTTAACGAGCATGAATTACGTGCTAAAACTGCTCGGATCTTGCGTTTATTTTTTAACGAGCATGAACTTTGTGCTAAAACTGCTCGAATCTTGCGTTTATTTTTTAACGAGCATGAACTTTGTGCTAAAACTGCTCGATTACCCAGTCATATGATAAGAGTGTCTCATTGAGATTCTATTTTTTATGGAGCTTCATCTCACAAAGCTTTGCTCCGCATCCTTTCTTTATGCAAGTTAGGAAATGGCTAACCCCAAAAATGGATAAATAACCATTCTTTGCTTGCACTCCAAAAGGTTTGCATGCCCCCAGGTATAAAGTACGATTTAAGGGTTACCTCTACTTCTTTTCCTTCAAAACAATTGTTTTAAAGAGAGAGGCTTACCTCTTTCAGGTTACCCAAAGATTGTCTCGTTAATCTTTCAAACAAAACACTTCCTCAGCAATGTCTACTGAAATAAACAAAGGTGAGTGACGAGACCCGCCCTCTCACATAACTTTGACAAAAGAATCTTATTCTAGAATAACCCTCTTCCTATACGGACGGGGTACAGACTAGTCATATTCTCCCGCGGAAACCTACTCTATACCCAAAGTTTTCCTGCCGAAGCAGACCAGGACGCATGCCCCCTGGGTTCCAGTCATATCCTCCCGGATTACTCGCGCTCATCAGGAGGACGGACCGTGGGTTGAGACACTTCTTGCGTGAATAGACCATTTAGGGATGGTATATGACTATTTGCGATGCGTGATCCGGGAAATGAAAGTTGGTCCACGAGCTTGACCACTCTTCCTTCATACGGAAAACACATTACTCTAAAGAGTGAGGAGACTATAGCTCCCATGCAATATATATAGTCTCGTCCAAGGAGTAGGTTATAATCCAAGGGTCCTTGAACGACCATCACGTTCATCTGAACGGTCTTCCCTTTCAATGTTATAGGCACATTGGGGAGGATCCCTAAAGGTCGACTGGTTCCTTTATCAAAGCCTGATAGATTTCTCATTTCAGGCAAAAGCGTTGGCGAACCAAGCGCTTTCTGAGCAATAGAGGAAAGGATACTCACAGATGCCCCCTCATCAATGATAGTGCCAGCCATTACCATTCTGTATATTTGAACGATAATTCTGAATGGTATGCTTGCTGGCAACCGGGGTCTGCCTAGTTGGTTCCAGTCGAAGGACACAACCAGGTTTCTTGGTGGTGGGACCGAATAGACGGCCGGGTATGACTCTGACGAAGTTCCTTCCTGCGATAAAGGAATGGGCAAATTGCCCCCTTGTTCGTCGGAGTCTGTGTTGATGAAGAGAATTTGGACGGTGTCGTCTTTATTCTCCTCTGTGATGGTATCATTCGAAGATAGAGCCTCTGAAGGCAAAACCGGGTCAACTGCCGTCTCAACCTTTTGACTTTCATCAGGCATGGATCCAGACGGTTCATCTTCAATGATAGGTGCTTCGGCTGACCACCTGGACGGGCCAGCTGGGTTCTCAACTAGTGAAGGACTCGGCAGGAGTTTTTGATATCCAGGAGGAAGTTGCGCTCGTAAAATCGGGCGATCTTCCAAAACTCTTTTAGCCTCGTCTAAGAAGGGACAACGGTGGATGGAATGGTCTCCTTCACACAGTTTACAGGGAAATCTCGCTTTCCCTCTCTGTCCTGTGGCTTCACTTTCACTAGTTGACGGTGAGCTGTCAGCATGGCTATCAGAGGTCGATGCTACCGAATTGTGCAAACGGGGAGACCAGTCCCTTAGTATCCGAGGGATGCAGGGACAATCTCTGTGGAAGTGGTCTCCCTTGCATATGACACATGGCGATTTAGGCCTGGTCAGTGCTGTGTGTGGATTTTTTTCAAACGACAGTTGTTTGCCCCCAGTCGCCTTTGGCTCCTTCTTCTTCTTCTCTTTCTTCTTCTTTTCCTTCTTCTCCTTAGGAACTTGGTTTTTTGTTTTACCAGTTCCGTCAAGCGAAGAGGAAGGAGGAGAGGAAGAGTTAGATGAAGTAGAAGGCTGGTTGGCAACTCTGGTCTGGTCTAACTGTTGACTCGACTATTCAGGAATAGTGGTGGTTTGAACGACATTGGTTGAAAAGAGCCAGACCGGCAGGCCAATTGTCAGTCCTGGAAGCGACAATGTGGCCATATGGGGTGCACCAACATCTCCCCAAGAGGAGAAGGGACTAGGATTTCCACCAAGGGGAATTCCTTGGTTGGTGTGCTCCATTTTTTCAACCTAAAGATCAACGCAGGAATAAAGGGTGATTGTTCCGTTTAAAATAATTTTTTAACGACGCTTAGACACAACTTGCTTTTTCAGTTTTAAAGAGTCGAGAAAAAGCTAAAGATGACTCTAGTCTCCTTCAATCTTTTAACGAGCCCGAAGTGACAAATGCTCGGACGGACTTTTTCTGTTATAGAGTCTGAAAAAGGCCAAAAGGAACTACTCTGGAGTTCTAGGCAAAGGGTGTGCCAAACTTTTCGCAAAACCGCAGAATATTTTTTAGGGTACGGGCGGTCAATCTTCCTGAATGCTGTGTTCAGTGCATTGCGATCAGTAGGGCGGCCGACACGGCTTCCTAAGGATAAAGGTTTTATGCCTATAGGGGTCTCCCAATATATACGCGACGGTACATGGGAGCACAATCCGTACTGGCGCTATCGTCCCTCAGGAGGAATCACCCACCATCCACGAGATCGACAGTCACCAGGCTTTACGACGTCGGAACACGTCTCTAGCCTAGACCTCTATGTTGTGCGTTATGTTGCAAAGCGTTGTTAAGTTCATTCAATTTATTTTAGGTTGATCTTTTTAAAGTTTGCCTTTCAAGGTTTACCACGAGATGTATGAAACAATTCCTAAATGCAGTCTAAAGATGATAAGCAAGCTTTATATCTTTTCAACTTTGAAAATCCTAGCTACTAAGGGAAAAGAAAGACACCATCTTTTCTCAAAGAGCAATCAGCACACTCTAATGCACTTTTCCTAAATCAAACATGCAAACTATCAAGATGCAAATGCATAATGCAGGTGTTTGTTTTTCGCTTTCTTAGTATTGATGCCTACAAAGAAAGCTTTTTGTACAACTTTGAATTTTCTTTTAAATGATCAATACAAACAAGTTTACTTTTTCGAAATCAGAGAGGGTAGAAGAGATTACAACACTTAACGATTTTCGAAATGAAGACTCGTTTCGACACTTAAAAGAGACAAACTCAAACCAATAAGCAAAAGTAAATGTATAATGAACTGCAAACAGCCAATGAACTCTCTTCTAAGATCACTATCAACAGATCTGAATCAAGGGCTACAGGATGATTATTTCACTCATGCAAAGGAAAACTGTAAATGACGCCACAAACACTTAAAAACATTCACAGTCTTTTTGTACAAAAGGAGGCGGAATCTAAGCAGAGAAAAGGAGTTATCAGACTGGTACCTATGCTGGTTACAGGCTGCAAAAATCAGAGATCAAAACAAGGCAAAACAAAGCAGAGAACCCCAGCTGCACAAGGGCAAACTGGTTCAGTGCAACCTCAACACAGGGGTTTTGACATTCAGCGCAGGTAGCCTTCACAGGACCTGCGTTGAAATGCAGAATCCCTTCACTGGGTCTGCGCTGGTTCTGGGTCACATATTGTTATTTAATTCACTGTTTCAGGCCAAATAAAAGCAACAAGCAAGGTGTAATCAAAGGGATGCCTTGAGGGGCTACTAAGATCTATCACAAGGATCATCAAATCATTTTTGAATCCATTGTTCAGATCATAGACAAGTCCAGTGATTGGATCGAAGCAGCAACTGTCAACTTTGCATCCAGGAAAAGCAGATGCAGTTTGATGGTTGCTGTCAAGTCTATGAAACAAACAATGATAGAAACACAAATAAAATGACTAAACAGATCTCCCCAGCGGAGTCGCCAATTTGTTGTGGGGAAAAATGCCTATGCAGGACGATCCTATCCACCTAAGGTGTGACAGTGCCTTAGCAACAAACAGAGACAGCTATTCTAGTATTCTTCCTTTATGAATTAAGAATGAAGAGATAGATAGATGGACTAACCGATGTCTTCCGTTTGTCCCTCGATCTGGCTTCTCTTCTCTTGGAGAGTTCCCAGCTACTTGCCTTCTCGCTCGCCCAGCTTCAAGAGGTTTCTGCAAAATCACAAGAAGAGAACACTACACAAAACATGGATTCATATTCATAACTAGTTCAGGATTAGAAATAAACTAAACATATTAATGCATTCATACATCAAAAATACATCAGCATATAGGAGAAACCAAGATAGCTTTATTGATGAATAACAAGGTTCAGGAAGAGATACAACCCAAAGGGCTCCAATCCAGCATCTCCTTCCCAGCAAATGGAATTCCTATCTTCACCCCCTTCAAAGCATTAAGCACCCAATGATTCCAATCTCAAACCAACAGCAATTCTTTGCAATAACAAAATTCCAGCCTCTAGATCTCATGGAGGAGAGATCCATATATAGATGTTTGGAGAGAGGATGAGTCAGCTTGAGATCTGACTAGTGTCCTCTCCCTCTATCAGTTCTTGAGTCCACTTGGAGGTTCTTGCTTCCACTTGCAGATTTGGAACCTCTTACTCATCACCAGTCGAATTCCCTGAGGCAAGTGTCATTTTGGAAGCTTCCTGAGTTTTGACACCTTGAGAAATGAGCCTGTCACATGTCCATTCTCGTTCAGTGCAGGTAGCCAGTGTTCCCTTTGACATTCAACGCAGGTAGCTAGTGTTGGATTTGACATTCAGCGCAAACAGCTAGTGTAGCCACTGAAATGATCCTGAATTGACTTGTTTTTTAGCAGTTTCTGGTGGAGAACTTCTGTGAATTGTTGTGGTTTGTTAGCCTTGTTCCTCTAGGGGTAGGAACAACATGTTTAGGGACTTTGGATCCCTTAGATTATGGACATTTCATGCTCAATGCTGTAAGGCATAAAAATGTCTATAACACTCTGAGGGAGTTCCGCTTGCCTGCATTGTGATCTTCGAACAAATCTACATGAAGACTTGATGTAATATACTTCTAATGCTAATTTGATAGTTAGTTATTTTCTATGAACATGCATGAAAATTCGTGCAGTTGTGGATAATCTTATAGTCTATCAAAGGTCCCGGAAAGACCTTTGAGGGTATTTTCATTCTCCATACACTGTGCATTTTACCCCATATGTTTTGGGGGAAAATGCCTATGCAGGACGATCCTATCCACCTAAGGTGTGACAGCGTCTTAGCAACAAACGAATACAACTATTATGATTTCTTCCTTTATGAAATATGAAAGAGGGGAGATTGGCAGACTTACCGTTGTCTTCCGGTTGTCCCTCGATCTAGATCCTCTTCTCTTTGTGTGTCCATAGCTACTTGTCTCCCCGCTTGCTCAAGAGAACAGCTACCTGTAACAAGAGAACAACTACTTGCGACAAGAGAAGAACACAGTACAAAGGCAAATATACATATTCATAAATGATTCAGGATTAGAAGTAAATCAAATATACTAATGCAATCATACAAAATACACCAGCATATAGGAAAGAATCAAGATAGCTTTATTGATAAGTAACAGGGTTCAGGAAGAGATACAAACCATAGGGCTCCAATCCAGCATCTCCTTCCCAGCAGAATGGAATTCCCTCTTCAGCTCCCTTCAAAGCATTAAGCACCCAATGTTTCCAGCCACAAACCAACAGCAATTCTTTGCAATCACAAAATTCCAGACTTTAGATCCCATGGAGGTGAGATCCATATATATATATTTGGAGAGAGGATGAGTCAGTTTGAGCTCTGACTAGTGTCCTCTCCCTCTCTCAGTTCTTGAGTCCACTTGGAGGTTCTTGCTTCCACTTGGAGATTTGGAACCTCTTACTCATCACCAGTCGAATTCCTTGATGCAAGTGTCATTTTGGAAGCTTCCTGGGCATTGACACCTTGAGGAATGACTCTGCCACATGTCCAAACTCGCTCAGCACAGGTAGCTAGTGTTGGAGTTGACATTCAACACAGGTAGCCAGTGTAGCAGTTGACATTCAGCGCAGATGCTCAGTGGAGCAGTTGACATGATCCAGAATTGGCTTGTTTTTGAGTGTTTTCAGGTGGAGAACTTCTGTGAATTGCTGTGGTTACTTGGCCTTGTTCCTCTAGGGGTAGGAACAACATGTTTAAGGACTTTGGATCCCTTAGATTATGGACATTTCATGCTCGAGGCTGTAAGGCACAAAAATGTCTATAACACCATAGCAGAAGCATCAAGAACTACTCAAGCATTGCGGACAACACTTTTTGAAGGAGAGGAGCATGTTAGCTCCCTATACTACTAGTTTAACCCCTTATTTTTATTAGTACAACCCCCTTATTGTATTTTTGTGCCCATGTAGTCCCCATATTGTTATTATTGTGCCCCATAGAAGCCCACTATTGTTATTAGTGTGCCGTTAGATTATTATTTTTATGTCAGCTCTGATTATATTATGACCCCTTAGACTCCTATATATAGAAAGGAGGTCTTGTCATTTGTATCATCTAAGAATTGTTCATTTGTGTAATGTAAAGGAGGTTTCCCCCTCAAAGAGGCTTATTTCTAAGGCATTCATCTATCTTTTCTATCTTTTTATGAGGGTGGATATGGCCAGATTCAGTTCGGATTTTTTTCAGAAACTGTTCAAGTACCCTTACAACAACAAGGACAACCTCTACAACAACAAGGGCAACCTTTGTTACCGCAAGGGTAGCCTTTGTTGTAGCAAGGGCTATCCACGCAACAACAAGAGAAATTGATCCCGCAACAAGGTCAAGTGCAACAGCCACAAGGGAAACCCTTGCAACAGTTGCAACAAACCGTACAGCAACAAATGCAATACGCTCCGCAAACCTCCCAGCCCATGTCCTCACAGGGCCAACCTCTGTAGCCCCAGGGACAAATTTTGTAGCCGCAAGGCTAGCCCTTGCAGTAGAAAAACCAAGCTGGCCAACAACAACCCTTGTATGCATATCATCAAGGTCAACCCTTGCAAGGGCAAGGCCAAGATCGAGTCCTACAATAGTAGGCCCAAAATCCTAATGTCCTAAGTCAACAGGTCCAAAATCCTTTTGGCCAAGGGCAGCAGGTACAAAACCCTAATGTCTTAGGTCAACTAGTATAAAATCCTTTTGGTCAAGGGCAGCAGGTACAAAATCCCTATGTCCAAGGACAACAAGTGTATCATCCTTATGCTCAAGGATACTAGGCCCAAAATCCTCTTGTTCAGGGACAACAGGTTCACCACCTATATGTTTAGGGAGAATAGATGAAATATCCATGTCTAAGGTCAACAGGCTTAACAACCTTTTAACCCATATGCTACTTATCAACAACCTATGATTGCACAGTTCCAAGGTATTCAAGGTCAAAATCCTCCTTATGGCCAAGGTAACCCACGATGGGGGCAGCATCAAATGCCATATGGCCAAAATCCTTACCAACAGGGATGGGCTCCTCCACTTGGATCTGCATAATGACCTCCAATGCCTTTTAATACTCAATTGCAATTCTTGGCCACACTAGAGTTGCTATATGTGTCTCGCCTTACGAATGATCCAATTCTTCATTCACGATACTGGCCTTCAGTGCCATCCAAGATACCAAGCGATTGTCCGAAATTCGATGGGAAAGAAAAAGAAGATCGTCAAGCCCATGTGATGACATATCACCTCTGGTGCTCTTCGAACTCTTACATTGATGATTCCATTCATCTCTCCCTTTTCCAAAGAACCCTCACAGGTGATGTAGCCAACTGGTACATCGAGCTTCCTCAAAGTGCTTACCATGACTTTAACTCTTTAGCCATGGCTTTGCTCACGCATTTTCAGTTGTTGGTTCACTATGAAACTGGCACCTATTTTCTCACATTGCCTAAGCAAGATACTACGACACACATCTGCGATCACATTAATGAATGGAGACCTAAACGTCGCCTAATCAAATTCAAGATTGTTGATCAGTTGCTCAATGAATGGTTCACTAAACCATTCGTGGCCCCAATTTCTCACGATATAGCTATAGGTGGGTGCATTACTGAAGAACAAGCCATTGCTCATGCCCAGTACTTAGATCTAGTTTACTCTCAATCTAGCACTTTGTATGATTTATTACATGATGATTCACGGCCATCATTCATTCCCACAGCATCAAAGTCACAGGCTGCACCTCTTGTTGATGGAGTTATTGGTTCAGTGTCCCAGACCCCTGTTAAATCTTCTTCCAAATAGAAGTCATTCTCGAATGTTGTTCCCAATAGTTCTTCCCAGAATCCACTTGGCCCTCGTAAAACTTTAGAGGTCCATGTTGTCCAGTCTACCGCAGTGGACAAATTCTCGAAAGGTAAGAAGAAATTCAAAGGCAAGGGTAAGCTCAATGACCGAAAACCGGGTCCTCCCAAATCATCTGCTGGTGAATCTTCACAATGGAAACCTAAGTATCACTGCCTCATTTGCGAGGAGGATAACTATACCAAGGATTTTCCCTGACGATCCGAAGTTAATCGTTTGCTCAAAGGGACCCCAGCTATCCTCAAAGAGCCATTTCTATCTTAGCAGACCCAAATGGTAGACCAACCTCAATCATCTGCTTCCTCGGGATCTCAAGTGTTCATGATGAGTACGCCTATTGATGTGTCTACTAGATCAAAACATTACCAAACTCCTGCTCCAACAGCTGGGAAAGAGAAAGAAGCCACCCCTTCTTCTTCTACCCCGAGTTCTGGCCCTCTTCATATCAAATGCACTAACCCTGATTCCGCTATATGGCCACCCTCTCAAGATGTGCTGAGGAAATCCTCGTACAATCCCAATGCCTAAGCTACTCAGCATTATAATATTTTTGAGGATTTGGCTCACATGTCAACAACTATGTCAGCTCTCGAGGTACTCCAAAGCTGCCCATTGCAACAGACATCTTTGTTGTCTGCTATCGGGGGTGTTGATCCCACTGATTCCAAATTGATATGTTTTGATCTAGAGAACCATGTTTCGCGGTTGCCTCAGCAAATTGCCTTTCTCATTCAGGTAATCATCAATGAGAAGACCATCCATGATCCAGATCTTGGGGGGAGGCCCCCAAGATCTAAAAGATTGAAATGGATCTTGGGAAGAGAGACCCCCAAGATCTGAAAACTTGCATTGCCAGAAGAAAAATAGGAGAATGCCCAATAAACAAAACCACAAAGAAACTTTTTTATTAAAACCGATAATAACTGTAAAGGCTACATTGTGGTGGACAATCTGTCCTTTTACAAAATGTGACTTGTTACTTATAGTATTTTTCAGTTACAATACCACGGGTCAATTTCATGGGTGAATGAATACCATGGGTGGATTTTACAATACCATGGGCAGATGCCATTTACAATACCATGGGTAAATTCCATGGGTTGATGAATAATATGGGTGGATGAGTACCATGGGTTGATGCCATTTTCCATTCGGATCATTCCTCCCTGCTTAAGAAGCAATGGTCCCCATTGCGTAAAGTTCCCTCCTGCAAAGCCTTTGTTGAATATGAAGATCCATTGAAGATAAGGGTTTTACGTGGTTAACCCAAAACCCTGATAAATGAAGATCCGAGGATAGAGATACCCTGTAATGCTTGTGACCAACTGTGATTCTGACAGTGTGTGGCCTAGCAAATGGACTTCGATGAACTGTGGGTTTGTGGATGACCCATAACCATGAAGAACGAAGATCCGAGGATAGAGATACCCTGTAATGCTTGTGACCAACTGTGATACTAACAGTGTACGGCCTAGCAAATGGACTTCGATGAAGTGTGGGTTTGTGGATGACCCACAACCGTGATGTTGGTTGCTGATGAAGTAGCAGATGCCTACATAGCCTGGGGTGGGAGGGAACATCTCCAAATAACCCAAGCCGATTGCTGCTATGTTGAAACTGATGAATGTGAAGCAGGTGCCTACTAAAGTGGGGTGGGAGGGCACGTCTCCAATGGAAACCCACTCCGAATGCTGCTCCAGAATTAAAATGGACATAACTCGGCCAATATAACTCAGAATATTTATGATAACCTGTTTTTGGAAGCAGAAGGACCATTTTGCATCTTCCCATGTGATGGAAATCCTTATCTTGGCACTCTGAGATCTCAGATTTGTGCTGCAACAGTTCCGCCGTCACAAAAATTCTGATAAAATAGGTGATTTTAAATCAGTAATATCTCCCACATCCGGACTCCGATTTGACCCATTTTGTTTTTGAAATTGGGTGATTTTTCGAGAGGAATCCAGATCTGGTATTTGATTTTGTAAATTTTGTACCAAATGTTTCAGATCTGATCTGCAAAGTCGCCGCCCAAAAAAAAAAAAAAATCCTGCAAAAAAATGAGAAAAGAAAAATTCTTCCTGCTTGACCCAAGAAAGTGCTCTGTGGAGGTTGTAGCACATGCCTGAAGTTTGTTGAATATTTCTGCAAAATTTGAAATTGAAACATGCATCAAACCCTCGTTCCCATGGAATCATAACCTGCTCTGATACCACTGATCCAGATCTTGGGGGGAGGCCCCCAAGATCTAAAAGATTGAAATGGATCTTGGGAAGAGAGACCCCCAAGATCTGAAAACTTGCATTGCCAGAAGAAAAATAGGAGAATGCCCAATAAACAAAACCACAAAGAAACTTTTTTATTAAAACCGATAATAACTGTAAAGGCTACATTGTGGTGGACAATCTGTCCTTTTACAAAATGTGACTTGTTACTTATAGTATTTTTCAGTTACAATACCATGGGTCAATTCCATGGGTGAATGAATACCATGGGTGGATTTTACAATACCACGGGCAGATGCCATTTACAATACCATGGGTAAATTCCATGGGTTGATGAATAATATGGGTGGATGAGTACCATGGGTTGATGCCATTTTCCATTCGGATCAATCCATAGGACTATCATCGATGAAGGTGTTTCCACCTGCATCATGTCAATCACATGCAGGAAGGCCGTTGATTCTCCTGATTTGAACCAATCCCTGAACACTTTGGAAGCTTTCGATGGGCGCAATTTGTGACCCTTCGGTGTCTTACCTAACCTTGTCATTACTATAGAGGGAAATATAGTACAATTCAAGGTAGAGATTGTTGATGCTAATCTCAATTATAATATTCTACTCAGGTGGAGTTGGACCCATGCTATGCATGCTTTAGCCTCCTCCCTATTCTGCGTGATTCATTTTCCCCATCAAGGGACAATTGTCACTGTTGACCAACTATATTTCTTTGCCTCTTTCTCTAGGATGGCAATGTTCCATACATCAAACACACTAGTGCTCCCTATGAGAGTGTGGGGGCAAGTTTTTCCAAAGATTATACCTTAATCTGAATTTTTCTGCTCCCACCTCCTCATGTTGCCTCTGTCAACATGGTCTCTGTCAAATCTTATCCTTGGGTCATACCTTCACCAGATCATGTTGATACTCGGGGCAAGGTTATGTTGCTTAGTCCTACCGAAATAAATTACGTGGAAATTATTTCGGCCTCAAGTTCGCATCCTCTGATTCTTCTGTTTCGAAGACCTATCTTGATACATATTCTCAATCCCCATGGCTTGGCACTTTGGAATCGCTTCATCCCTTCACCGAGAGTTTCCTTACTGATGAACTTATCATGGAAGTAATGTCTCTCTAGGAACCACCTTGGAACGATACTCATCATCATTCCCCGTTCCTCCCTCACCTGACGGTCATGTCCACTGGTCTCGAAGAGTTTTCTTCTCAGATATCTATAATCATGTCAACTTCACCTGAAATTGTCAAGATCTTTCAACTGAGGGCACCTTTATCCCTTCATGGATTCAGGTTTTCTCTCCATCCCCTATTTTTTCTCGATTGCCCATTATTTCAATGGGGTTTCCATCTGACTCATAACCCTCCCTCGCCTAGGGACATGGGGGCAAAGCCTTATCAGAGTTCTACTCTATTATTTGGTTGAGTCAATGCTTACTCGTCATGGCAATGGTAAAACTCCAACTTTCATCTATGTTGATCGATTACCTGACTCCCAGCATGGACTCTCTTAAGAAGTACTATGCTTAGGTCATTTTGCATGGTTACTTGTGCACATTAGTGTCTTGTTCATTTTTCTGCAGTATGGTTTGGTGTGTAAGTTTTCAAACAAATTTCCTATTTACTATGTTTTCCTTGCTTTGCATATGTCTATGACTCCCCACATTGGTTTTGTTGATGGTGCTTGCTGTAGTACCCGAAACCTATCATCCGTGGCATGGGCTATTTATGACCCTAACGTTGAGTTGATTGATCTTCAAGGTACCTATTTAGGTCGCACAACGAACAACATTGCTGAATATAGTGTGATCATCGAACTGTTGTTAGAAGCCAATGCCCTTGACATTCGAGAGTTGGTTGTCAACCTAGATTCACAGCTTGTTGTCCTCTAACTCAACAGGAAATATTCCATTAGAAACCCTCAAATATTGATAATGTATCTCTATATTCATCTACTGGAAAGGAATTTTGATTACATTACATATCATCATATTCCTAGAAGCATGAATACATTGACAGATGCTGATGAGCCCCAAATTTGGTAACATTTTGGGCTAATTTGGCCTAATTATCCTTGTTCAATCCCTCATTTTCATAACTTATGCATTATTTTTTAGTATGTTTATGTCATTTGTACGAATAAGGTTAGTCACTCTTCCTAGGTGGCTAACACGTGGTCATTTCAGGATTTTTTGACACATGTTGGAGCAAAACCGAGCAGACATGGGCTAGGAGACAACCAAGATTGGGTTGAGGATTCATAGGGGAGTTGTCTATGGCATTAAATAGCCTCCCTCAGGATCTTCACCCCCAACGCCAAGCTCTGAAGGCCACCAAAACCGGATTTAGAAGGCAGCCAAACAGATTTTTTGGAAGGAGCTGTTCACTCACAGTTTGGGCAGCCAAGTCCCATGGATTTAGGAGGCTAGCTAGGGCCTCGTGGTGTATAAATGTTAAGGCCTCAACCTTTGTGAGGGACTTTTGAAAAACTCTTGTATACTTTGCACTACAATGCTGCTAGCTCTATTTTGTTCTCTTGTAGCAATTGTTGGCATAACTCTTCACTTATGATTATTTTTTTATAATGAGTAGCAGTCAGATTTGATATCAGCTCTGAGTTTTTTATAGGAGCCATAGCTCTCGGGGTTGGGCCCAACCTGAGAGCCTAGGGCCTCCTTCTTTGTATTGTTATCTTTCCTTTATGCATTGTGATTTTCCTTTTTTTTGCATTTGAAACGTGGTTTTGTTGAGCAAGATTTAGTTGTGTTGGTTAAATAGGTCACTGTTGAGGAATAGAATTTCTTCAAATGTAGGACAATAATCGATAAAGCTCCAGGAAAAGGGGTTATCTACCCTCTCAGTTTCACCTCTCCCTTATTGGGTCAGGGGCTGCAATTGCAGAAATAGTACTGCCCAACAAAAAAACTAGTTTGCTTGACCATGCAATCTTTGGTGTAATGTCTTCATTTGTAGAAGTTAGTCATGCATTCAGACATTTTGAGATGTTTCTTTGATTAACTATTGTACATGGTTCTCTTTAAGAAATAAAGCTGCTATTCATTTTCTTCGTTGACAGTTAGGATAGATTAGCTAAGATTTTGATTGTGTGCAGGACTTGGTTAATTTGGTTAAGTGTACACCGTGCAGGGCATCTCCATCACTCTCTCATCCACCTAAGCTTCGTCCAGGCCAGCCGCTCCATCTTCTACTTAGTTTCCTCATCTCACAACTACTTTTCTGCCCACGTAACCCTACCTTCTTACTCTTCCATTGTCTTAGCCTTCTTTAAGTCAAGTCAGCTTTCCACACCCTCTCATCACTTCCTCCATCAGTCACTGAGTCATTCCAGGCCCCTACCCTACCTCCCTATCCATTCATGCATCTTCTCTCACTCACCCATCCTCCAAAATCCAATTTCCAAACATCCTATAGAAATTTCTGAACATCCTGTAGAAATCCTTGAAACATCCTGTAGAACCCCTGCAAACTTCCTATAGAAGCTCACAAGTGAGGTTGCTGGATAGCCAAACTTTGTGAAACTCTCCAGAAGGGTGTTAGGGACTCCTTAGACCCTCTCTAAACCTTCCCAACCTTTTCCAAACATTTCTCTTCCTTGATCCACCCCTGCACATTAAAAATCCAGTCAAAACACATGCATGATAATTCTGATAACTTATTTGAAAATAAAAAAAGATGTTTCCTTCAGATAGAGGTAGCCTAGGCATGTGCATTTTACCTTCATAGAAGTAATGGAATCTCTTTTAATAGTTTGCATTCTCTCCTCTACATTAGTAGGACTAGCTGGTAGAATTAGGGTTTGCTAAGGTTTATGTTACTTTTTGGCATTCAGTTTCTTTCTGCAAGTAGATCAGCTTCCTTTGAGTTAGCTTCCATCCATGAGTTAAAAATCTTCTTCTAAGAGCTCATAGAAGTTGGCTTAAGCCCCTAGCGGACTTGTGCCAGTTGACCAAGTGATAGTTGCGGCAAGAGCTAGTACTTGTGCATACAACACTGTCGCTTCCAAGTTTGTTACGAACTACCGGGTTGATAAAAGTAAAGAAGGGAGTCCCAGGAGTTGCAGCATTATTGCTGCAATACTGGAGCCCACCAGATGCATTAGCTAATTATGTGTTGGATAGACATTTACGAAACATGTGAAAAGATAAAACAAACCATTTGTGACATAGTAAGCAAGAAAATACAACATATATATATGTGTGTGTGTGTGTGTGTGTGTGTGTGTGTGTGTGTGGTGATAATGTTTGATACATCAGAACCCCTAATATGTGTCCAAAATAACATCAATGAATAATAGGCCTCATATATCTGTGGCAGACAGGGCTCAAAAAATGTAAATACTAGACCTAGGAACTAATCATCATGGTGATCATGGTAGCATGACACAACTCGTGCAACACGAATCAGCAATCGGTGGGTCCGATCAGATACTCCCACCGTGTGTCTCTGGTACTAGCGAGGAATGTCTCCCACCTGAGCATACTCTAGGATACCATGAGTCAACCCCTAAAGGTTCCTCACGATCTCCTCCTCGTTGTCACTCCCCTCCTGATAAGGAGCGACAACATCAATTGGGTAGGCGACTCGCCTTCCTATTGGGGACAGCCTAGCAGGATGCTCTGGTCTAATGTCTACATTAAAAAAGTAAAATTTTATCAACACATATATATCAAAAACAATTAAAAAAATCACAAAATTTAAAAAATTGACTTTTTACCTTCATTCTCAAAATCCTCTCCATCTGGTAGCGGCATGTCAGGAAGTCGGTGCCACTATATGGCCAGTCCTCCACGCTGATCTTCTATCATTGTAGCCATGAAAAGAATGCAAGTCTGTACGATATGTGCTGGCCCCTAGTGATCCTAGGCATCAAATGACTCCAGCGGGCCATCCACGGGTCACATGGCATGGGAGGATCTACCTCAGTCAACTGGTACTGGAACAGTGGCACTCGTTCCAAGAAAAAGGTCACCAGTATGGATCCGAAGCAAAATTGCTTCATATTCCCCACATTAGCTTTGGTCAACTGGAATTTTACGTTAATATTCATGGCCTCCACCCAGTTCAGGATCGTTAGTGATGAGCAGTCGATGGCATACAGGAACTTCGACTTGTTAGTCTCATGCACTGCCTGGGACCCCACCACCACTCTATTGATAGTCAATAGTAGCACTCTCACTGTCAGATCCTAAACAATGGAAATATCAATCTTGCAACTCTTGGATTTTAGGGCTTCAGGGCAATGTTTGGTGAAAACATGGATATTCTTGTGCCAATCGGCTGTGGCCCATACAAGTTGACTGGTTCCCCTCTCTGGGATAGCCCTGTGATGAAGTATATGTCTAAAGTTTCTAACTCTAGCTCTTGGTCACCAATGACGAATATCTCTCGATTTATGTCCCAGAGACTAATCAGGTACCAAAGAAACTCACGTTGGGCCTGCATCCCTAGAATGAAAAAGAATTTGAGGAGCCCACAGGCCGTCAAAGCTTCCAAGCAATTTGGCTCATTTAATGCCAAGGTGTCCACATCCTCGTGTTGCCATTCTTTACAGTCTACTATTTTTAGCAATTCTTTCATGCAAAATCCATAGATTTGAGTCAACAATCACTTTTGGCCCACAAATTTCAAGTTTCAATGGTGGTTTTAAGAAGAAATAGGGTTTTTCCCTATTCACGATGCTAGCGCGCCTATTTTAAAAATAGTTTTGCCAACAGTGTAATAGTTCATGTTAATTACCCTCGTTCAACATGATTCCATGCCAGAAAGTCTCACCGACTGAAGGCAAAAAGCTTTTGATAAATAATCCCTCAAAAATCCTAAAAATGGTTAAAAATAGGAATAAATGGTATGAAAACGAAGCTTAGGGATTTGGCTCTTACCTATAACTAGCAACTCGACAAATGACCTCGTGGATCTGCCGCAATATTCTC
Source organism: Pinus tabuliformis (assembly GCA_031772625.1). Taxonomy (NCBI): domain Eukaryota; kingdom Viridiplantae; phylum Streptophyta; class Pinopsida; order Pinales; family Pinaceae; genus Pinus; species Pinus tabuliformis. The sequence continues at coordinate 608,403,192 of CM062807.1, forward strand.
TGGAACAATTAGGGAAAAAGTGAGTAAAAAGTCTTTCACAACAAGGTAAAATGGTAAATGGTAAAAAATATTTACTTTTCCTCCTTTTTATTCAATTTTTCATGAAAATATTAGGTTTTTGTAAATATTTTGACCTATTTTTCCTCAAGAACTGGATAATGCATTTTCCCTTTTTGTGTAGCAACAGGTGATGGATGTTCGACGATGATGTCGAGTCACATTTTAGCTCTTTTCTTGACTCATGAAACTTATATGAAAAGATGGTCCAGTAGTTTTCCATTTTGACTCGCAAAAGAGAATAAAATGGGGGGTTCGCTTTCAATCTCTTTTTGACCCTTTAAAAGAGAAAAGATAATTGAGCACTTATCATTTCGAAGTCATTGGTGGATGCAAAAAATCATGCGCCTAGTATAAGTTTACCCCTTTTTTCAGGCTGGGATGCACTATTTACGAAAAAGGTACTCCTTGACTGAAATAGTCAAGCGGTTCTCTGAAGTATTGTTTTCTACCTTTTCGGACTCGAGAGACATGAATGTATGAAAAGGGACCTTGTCGATTTTTCTTTTTCGTGTCTTTTTCAAACTCCCTAAACATGAAAAAGATGTCAAGTTACACCTTTGTCAAACTCGTTAAAATATTAAATGACATCGGATTCATCATCATGACGAACATGAGCTTCTCCTTCCTAGGGCTCGTTAAACTTACTAGGTCAGATTCATTGGAAGGATGAACTTATAATCCAAGAATATGCTACCCCCTTCTAGCTTGCAATTAAAAAATAATTGGGGTACTTGCTAGGAATGCTAAGGGAAAATTTCAAAATTCAATCAGTTGTGTTGGCAGCTCACTCTTGAACATGACACTTTCTTTTTCGTGTCAAGTTGGGATGTCCTCACTTCATCATTAACCTTCCTGGGTTGGGCCTTTTGTTTTTTCCTTCCATTTGATCTCTACCACATCATCATGACCATCGATCCTATGGGTCCAAAAGCTACCAAACTTCCAGTCATGTTGCTGATATGTTCAAGAGTTATCCTTCTATAGTTACACTTACCCCTGATTCTTTGTATCATCCAAAATCATTTTGCATCCCTTTGTCTCATGTCGATGATCTGGGATACATTATGGCCCTCCTTCGACATGGTCGTATCCTGTCGACTTCAGCTCATTATCCAAGAAGTTGACCAAGAGACTCTCTTCCGATACATTAGAGCTTGCATACCCTAATGGCAAGTTATTTTCACTCGATGACAAGTTCATATCATTGACTTTGGATCGAATGATTTCACGGATGTTTGACTTTAGTTCCTCTATTCACATTCCATGGATTGTGTTGCTAGTACCGTGACGACCATTGTCATTAGTGGTGGTTTCTCTCACACTTGTTAATGGTTCACATCATTGGATGGTAATAAAGTGATTTTCTAGCATGTTCGACGTCAACGCATCTATTTAAATGTTAGAATATTTACTTTGGTCAGGTCGTGTTGGAGCGCAAGACCCTAGACTCAGATCACAAAACTTCCAGGTTGCAAAGTGGTGTGACATGATTATGTTGATATACATGTCTCTTTTAGATGGATGGTTGCGACCATACCATGAGTTATCATATGTGATCCTCCTCATTGTTGGATGGATGCAACCATAGCTTAGTTTCATTATGATCTTCTTTATCGGATGGTTGTTCCCATGCCGAGATCCATTCACATGATCATTCTCTGGATGGTTGCATCCATACCATGATTCATGTACCATTTGAAATTCAGTTATGTATATGTATCTATACTTGATTGCAAGTTTTCTGACGAAAGACTAGAGTTCCCCACACTGATTCATAAAGCATTTCATCCCTCACCCTATCATGCTTTAGGGGGGAATTCGTTACACAAGATTTTGTCACTGTCCCTGTACTCCCTATTCCTTGATCTTGTAGGACCTCTACAATGAACCCTACATGCTTTCCCTTCATGAATAAACTCCCATTGTGTCCCTCTTCATGAGCAGAACAATTCCCTTTTGCACCATTTCCCCAAAATCTTCTATTTTTCCCAGTTTACAAGGCCAATGGCAATGGCCCTTGTCCTCCTCGCACCGATATGTAGGGATTAAAATTGTCCCTATCACCGAGCGGAGCGAATGAGATTTGTTCCAGTTGCATCAGTCCTCTTATGGAAAGTTTTTTAAATAAAGAGTCGAAGCTTCCAGCTCTAGAATCTTCGTAACAGAAGTCTGTTAAATGGTTTGGCTAGATGGAATCAAGGATGTCAGTTTGGGATCCTTTCCCCTATATTGATGGAACTACCTCAAGAGATAAGAGCTTCTCCCATGAGAAGAGGATCCATATCCCACCCATTCATGCTATATAAACCTCCATTTTTCCCAAACACAAGCTAGTGTTGAAGTGTTCATGTTGGTGTACTAGTGCTAATTAAGTTTAGAGTAAACATCAAGCTATTCATAGTTGTAGCTCTCTAGTTGTGTGAGGGAGAAGTGTGAATTTAGCTTAGTGTGAAGCCTAAAGGGAAGAGCCTTAAAACTATTATTGTTGAGACCATCATGGAATGCTAGCAGAAGTGTGTGGGAACCTGGTTTTGTCGAAGGAGAATGACAACGTCAAGACGATGGTTATAAACTCTTTTTGATTCAATATATATGCAACTATCGACTGCTTTCCTACATGATGTGTCATTTTACATGTTCATGGCTTAATTTTTCTTGATTTGTTAAGTAGGTTGAATTACAATTTGTCTATTATCATGGTGGTTGTTTGTTTTTGTTTACTTGTCTCAGGTGTTTGAAGAAGGAAACGAGAGATAGCTGGAGCGAGAAAGCAAGGACATCATCAAACAAGATAAGCGTACTAAAAGGTAGGCCCTATTAATTGGTTCTAACCTAAGGAAATCTTCCATAGAATGTATGAGTTGTGGCTAGACCCATTATCAGGCTAGAGGAATTATTTGTGTCCGCACTCATAATTTTACTTCACCACACATACTAACACACACCATGGGCCATCAATCTACATCATCATTAGGTTGACATAAGTTCATGACCTCTATAGTTCACATCAATTCCAACACATCGATATCATTGTAAATACATCAACACAAACCTATAGGACCACCAAGTCAACATCCATGACACAAGCATATGACAAGTATTATTATGACCATGAACTTGTTGACATAAATTCCAACACAACAATACCAACAAACTTTCCCTTTGGCATTGTTCTCAACCTCATCAACATGTGAGGTTGATCTCCATACACTCTCCAAAACTGAAGTTGCACTCAAACATCCAAATTCTCTCTGAATTCTCTCTTTGTTTGACATCAAGGGCAAAGGATCTACTCCATATGAATAGGAAGTAAGAACTGAAGCACAAGTACTAGAGAAATGCATCTCTACATGGCTAAAATAAAATACATCAAATATCATCCATGCCTCCATATCGGCAACAAGCAACATAATATCCAATCACTATTCAGAGGAGAATACCATCCAACAACTAGCAAGAAAGAAACATCATGCCAAAACAAGGAAACCATCATCAACATATGAAACAATGAGCATCATCATAAAATGTCGCAACATCCACATGAGGGAACCACACACAATATCCCCCATAAATACATATAAGAAACTATCGTAACATCTCATCACATGAGGACATGAACCCAATTGTCATCACAATGAATCAGGCATAGCATATACACCTCTAAGCGGATCGCAATTCTAAAAATGTATAGATGAAGTAAATAGGAACAAATAATGCTCCCACTAAACACATGCCATCTCCAAGTTGTAGAGATACCAATTATTTGACTCAAATTACTGCTTCCACTCCAAACAATGTTTCGTTTGACAGTTAGAAGCACCATATGGACTGAAACTCCACATGACCATGAATAAAGTGAAATGTACATGATAAACACATAGCTATAGAAGCAACATAAAACCTCATACATTACCAAAATATGAGCATAACATAACCTCATGACTCATGATTATTTGACCCAAAAGATAGTACAACATAACTACATGGCTCCATGAACATTTTACATGAGTATATCAATAAATACATGGCTACTATGGTCATCACTTAAGGACTAATGACTCAATTACATGATAATTCATGACTATTACATCGTCATTAGCCCATACACATGGTTTCAAAAGGACTCCATAAGGTTCCTCCAAAACAAGCCTATCACCATGATGACTAAAAAATTATCAATTTGACTCTCGACCAATAAATAATGATGAAACAATATCGAATACATGGTTGTAGTAATCATCAAATAACAACCTAGACATGGATGGTCCATGTCACAAGTCATGATAATACATCCTGAAGTCATGATCACAATCTATGCATATATGCACATCTTTTCAACCAGCTATTATTGGAAACCAAAAACATATATATGTCTGAAAATGTGCTCCTTTTTCTACTCACGAAAGACATATGAGGCTATTATAATCACATGAGAAAAAAGGAATGAAATATAAGTAAATGAAGAATAAATATCAATATCATGCATAGCTCCCCCTGATCTCAATATATCTCCAAGAGACAGGCTAATCTCATGGACCTATGTGCATGAGGATGAAAAGAACTCATAATATGTTGGTGAAAAATCTATCATATGCTCCCCCTGAGGTTATGCACCCCTTATGAATTCTGCAGTCCTCTATAAGTATGTATGAATAATCATGGACTACAGGATGAAATGCTTTTCACTAGATGAAGAGTTGCTTCTCTTTTTTCTTCCACATGGTCTTGGACTACTTCATCTCCTCTTGGATCCGCTTCTTGTCTTGCTTCACTAGTTTTTAGCTAGATCCTCTTTGTTTTTCTACCTTTGATGGTTTTTCACGGAGTAACATTAGAGCAAAAAATCTCTTGCCATATGGCCAAATCTATGACAAATAAATGACTCCACATGGCTAAGAGGATCAACTCTTATTTTTTTCATGCCAGATCTAAACCTTGCATGAAATGTGCTTCTCCTCAATTTGTTAGACCTGCAATCCATTTCATTATGGATGAACAAGTGACATGAGTAGAAATAACCATAAAATTCATAATTATACTTGTTGGCAATTCTTCTTAGTTGTTGATATTGCTGGAATCTCTACTAATGTGGTCTATACATTTTGCTCCAACAATTTTCTACAATATGCCCAAACTTGGGACAATTGTAGCATTGTATCCCATGCATCAAGGGAATGAAAGGACTTTGCTTCCTTTGAAATTTAATGGATTTGTCATGATCATCTCTAGGAGAAAAGGATATTTTGAATGTAGGAGCTCCTTGATATTTTCTTTTCTGCTACTGGTTTTGTTATTGCATCGGCTACTGGTTATGATTGTTTTCCTGTTGTTGGTTCTTTTGTTTGATAATTGGATGCTAGATCTTCTTCTTGTTTCCTTAGATCTCACTTTTTCTATTGATATTGTTTGCTACGTTTTTCTTAGGTTCTTCTTTTTTCTTTTTTCTTGCATGGAAACTAGACTTGCCCTTTTGAAATCCAAGCCAAGATTGATCCAATGGTGATCTTTGGATATCAAGAAAATTATCCAAGGCTATAATGCTCTTCTCCATATTCTATTTCTTTCTCAAAGAAACCACTTCAACTTCTATTTTCTCTACATCTTCTACCTTCACCTTGTATTTCTTTTGCATACCTTCCTTAAATTTTTCTGATTCATCCAACTTAATCTTTAAGTTGAAAATTTCTTCCTTGACTTTGGCCTCCTTCTCATGAAAGATCTGTAATATTTTTTATTGATCCTTGAATGTTGTTTTTAGTCTATAAATATCATCTCTAAGGCACCTAATAACATTCTCATCTTCACCATGTTCTTTAGCATGATCTAAATATGAATCCTCAAAATTTTAACTCAAAAAAAATCATTAACAATTATACCATTGGATTCATTATGTTCTAGTCTCTTCTCATCATCTGTTGAATCATGTGCAGTAGAAGAATGTGACTCATGTGACTAAGCATATTTTTTTTGAAGGTCCTTCTTATTGTTATTCTTCTTATTTTCCTTATTGCTAATGGTACCATCTGCAAAAATGTATTCTAGCTCGTCCCACATTTCTTTGGGATGTTTCACACCAACTAGTCTCTTCATATCATCATCATGAAGATTCTTGTAGATTATCCACCATGTTTGTGCCTCTTGTTGTGAAACTTCATCTGTAATTGGATATTTACCACAACCTTCACATAATAATATTCAAATCTTATATCCACAAGATAATGATTGATATTTTACATTTTTGTGCAATACCTTGTAATTTGTAGTAGTGGTGACAACCATTCTAGAAAAAAGAGAAAGAAAAATAAATTTCAAACAACAAACCCCAGATCTACTCTTCAACGATCAAGTTGCAACAAGAGCTCTGCTCCGATACCAACATTCGGAAACCTTTGAGCACTACTAAGAGGAGGTGGGGTGAATCAGTAGTGTGATCTATATACGAGTTTTTTCAATTATTACATCACTCACTCAATCACACATATCTTAGTAGATATTCATTAAACATGTGCATCACATAAGCATAACTAAAAACTCTAAGCATCAATATAAACCATAAGCAATGCCCACAATCACATCATCACACATAAGACACAAGACTTCTAGTGGAAACCCTTCGAAGAGGAAAACCACCATTGTTGTTGCAGCCTGCTACTCTACTCTAAATTTCTATTAGTTAATAAATTAATCCTTTTCATAGCTTACTGACTCCCATCATCATGGAGACATGACCTCATATACATAATGCCAACACCCATTGAATAGGAGACTCGATTCTATTGATAAACTCATAAGACTTTGTTCACCATCTACTAAAGGCCACCATAATCAATGATCCCCATCCAACTACCATTAGAATATCCAACCACCATTGGATGAGAAAATTGTTCCTTTTGTTGAAGCTTCGCTATCCTTGTTCCTCTCTCATGAATTAACTTCTCCTCTACCACTATGTGCATCTCCTTTCTTATATTTTCAAACTGGATCCCATAACACTATGCTCAATAAGAATTTAGCTTTTTATAAATGCTCTCAGTAGAAAGATCTCATCATCAAATAGAAGATAAAAAAGTAAAATTGTGGCCACACAAATCTGATATAAAACTCTCACATCAAAATGTAACTGTTGCATACAACACTAAGGCTATGTACAAAAATTAATATCATCTCCTGTAAAAACAAGTGTGAGAGTATACACAAAAGCTATATCATGTAGCATATAACACTCTCCAATCAATCTCTTCACTAGAAACTCCAATTCTGATCTATATTGAATCATTCTTTCAAATATGCACATTATTCAGTCATTGCCAGTCATGTACTGAAGCATTTAGACTCTCCAATAGGTCTGAAGCATAAAATACTTCTCTAATACCCTCACACTCTCATAAATACATCCTCAACTCAATCAACCATCAAATAGCTGCAGGATCAAGTAAATAAAACATGTAGGGCGAAATTGAGCTTGTGGCTAGGATCATAGGTGCCAAATTTGGACCAAATCAATGCACTAAGGTCACTGCTAGTGTACTAAATGCATTCACATCATGATAGGAACATTTCAAATCATTTGCGATCTTTCTCACTAATTCTGGAACCCTTTGGGAATTTCCAAGCTAATTTTCTTCTGAACAACACAAGGAATGTGGAGAAAATCTCATAAAAACCCTCATTTTCTCCCTTGACATTGTCTAAACTAAACTGGGGCTATAACCTATCCCTTGACCTTATCTCCATGTGACTTTGGGTTCACATCCGCTCCCATAATCCTATGTGCATGTGACTATGGATAAAACTAAGTGAAACCATTGGTCCTTCATTTTAGGACCCCTACCATCTATTCCATCCTCTTCTCTAGCTCATGTACATGCCTCTAGACCTATAACATGGCGTCTGACACATCTACAAGTGGATAAAACATGCCTCCCAACTGCCACTAGCAAGTTGATCTATAAGGGCCAACAAAAAAGTTTGGAAAGTATGCCAACATGTCCTCCACTCTCCACCAGGTCTCTAAACAATTTAGAACACATCTCAACAAACCTGCAAACCTTTGTAGCACCATCATCAAGCCATCACAACACTAGAATTCATCTCCATGAAGCATAAGTATGGAGACCTAGATGACAACCTAGTTGAAAATTCAACTAGTGCGTTATGAACAATCTCTATCATATGTATATCTACTCATCACCTGTAGCAGCCTCATCTACTTGTAGTAGCATCAACAAACATGTCCATTAATGCACATCTCAACACATGCCAACTCCTCCAAGACCATCATGCTACCATCAAGCTCCATCAATTACAACACGTACTGACACACACCATGGTCCATCGATCGACATCATCATGAGGTTGAAATAAGTTCATGACCTCTAGAGTTTACATCAATTCCAGCACATCCATCTCACTGTCAATACATCAATGGAAACGTATATGACTGCCAAGTCAACACCCATGACACATGCATATGACAAGTATGATCATTCCCATGACCTTGTTGACATTTATGCCAACAAAACAATGCCAACTACCTTTCTCCTTCCACCTTGAAGGATATGGCTCGCTAGTGGTTCATGAGCGTTGAAGGTAAAAATACAACCATTAGGGAGCAAATGTGGCAAACTTTTAACAATACATATCAAGATTATTTTAGAGAAAGGGACACCGAAAATGAAATTTTCAGAACGACTCAAGGGGAAATGACTCTTTAGAGGACTATGATGAATGGTTCTAACCAAGTTACAGAAGAGAAAAAAATTGTAGTTTGGGACTAGACTGCTTAAATCTTGTACTATTGAGAATATTTAGAGAGGATCTAGTATTGCATTAGTCATGTTGTAGTTATTAACTATTGGACTTAAGTGTTATAGACTATTATTGAAAAATGTTTACAATAAATAGTGTTATGGATTAATTTGATTTTGATTGGATTACTATATTGTTTCTCTTCCATATATATCATTTTAGAGTGGAAAAAGTGGAGGAATAAACTCATAGGACCATTTTTACTGGCAAGTCCTAGTTTGGAAAGTTGGGGTCTAAAACCTTTTGGGAGTATTTTGAGGCACCAAAAATCCATTTTTTGGGGGTAGAACACTGGAATTTTAGCTTTTCCACCCCTTTCTCCTATTCTACTCATAGATACATTTCCAATTCAATAAGAATCACCTCACTCAAAGTGTTTATGAAAAATTTATGCCACTCAGAAGTTGACATTCCTATTTTGTGTACCATAATTCAATAGGATGCCACACCAATCCCATTACTCATGGAAAAGGGGATAGCCACATGATAATGATGAATATGACTCTAGAATATTAAATGTTTTAACTTTATTTAATAGTTGAAGGAGTCAACCTAACCACTGGTAGGCTATCAAGTTATGCTATAACTGGGCCTCTAGGAGGAAAAGGGGTTCCTTTCCTTTCAAGGGAATTTTATTCCATAAACAAGAAGATTAACAGAGGATATGGAGAGCGCACATAGAGAATAATTTTTCACGATAGTAGACCATAGGAAAACATCCTTTATTTGTACTTGTATCCATTTTTTATTCAGATAAAGATAGAAGAGCAACCTCACCTCCCACTTAAGTTTTCTCCTGAAATGGTTTCCCAGGGTATCTCTTGTGATAAATGTGGTTTGTGATTTTTTATTTCATTTTTCTCTATTTTTTACATAATTATATTTTTTTTTCATTCACAATAAACAAAAATTTATAGATCTGGGAATCTAAGGAGAAATAATCCCTCATAGTGTAGATTTCAGATTTTTAAGTTTAATTTTATTAGATGTGTTTTGATCAACTGTCAAGTGAAATATCCATGGTAATTCATGGATCATACTAGTATCAAAGCAGGGTTTCATTGGGTATATTTTGGATATTTTCATTTGATATAGATAAAATAAGACAAAAGTCATAAAACTTGAGTCATGGCTAACAAACCTGTGAATATCCCTCCTTATCCTATAAAGGATATATTTTCATAGTTGGAAGCACAAATTGTAGATATACAACATAATGTGAATCTCCTTATTGTAGCATTGGATAATACGCTCAAGATATTTAGAAAAGATGGTTGTTTTAAAGTAGAGGTGCAATGACAGGGGATATCAAAAGATTATGAAGAAACAGAGAAGGATCTAAAGAAACAACCTAGATAAGATTAACCTAATTTAAGTGCCATGAACCATTCATAGTCCCCATTCAAAATGGTAGCCAATGTCAATATGAAGCAATATGAAGGTTATATTGACACTCTAAAGCTAAATCACTAGTTGGAGTAATTAGAATTTTATTTTAGTTTTCATCATATAGTGGAAGAACAAAATACTTCATTTTGTAACTGAAATTAGAGGGCCATGACTTGTTGATGCAAATTGATTAAAGTTATTTAAGAAAGCAAATTTCTATGGGAATTTGATCTGTATAACCTATATGAAATTGAGTCAATACATCAATAGAAACATTATAATGCACCATCTTCTCTCATTTACCATGAAATCTATTTGAAGCCCTAAGTTTGCTCATCCAATGCTAAGAAAAACACCTATGATTTTATGTGAACCACAAATTCCTCCACTATGATGCTAACTCAATGAAATCAACCAACTTTGGTCACCTTCAATGGCTCCATATATCTAGGAAATCTACTCCTATTAATCCAAATTTTTCAGTGAAATCTTAGATGCTTGTACACCATAGAACCCTCGACCCCAGACAGAAATCCATATACCTTAGTGTGGGGTCCAACCTAGATAACTTGGATCTTTATGATATGTGATTTAGGGGTTGCACATCGACCCACTTTTGTTCATCGCACCAAATATACTCCTAAGCTCAAATAACCATTACACATCTCATATGTGGGTCCCATGTTGAATGCATTAACTAAAATTTGATCCATCCATATGAGGGTTCAGTTAACATTTAGTCACATGCACCCTGGCTGAGTTGGATTATGGACAGATAGATCCCTTCTAGCATGAAATCAAAATCTACTTCCTACTTGGATCACCATTGATCCTTTCAATGATAAATGATGGATATTATTGAGGCATAGGCCTATAATTCTTCTACTCTCACCTCGAATCACATAAGCACATTCAAATTCATGTATTTAAAAAGGTTTACACACATGTCATAAAAAAAACCAAGATGTACAAAATTGAAAATTTTATTATATGAAGCTCGACCATTATAGAATATGGCCTCTTAGGGTTTAGTTGCCCTCTCAGTCTAGTCTACATTCCTCTCTATATTTTTACACACTTACCAGTTACACATATAAATAATAGGAAATATATCAAGGATCAGATCATTTAAGATCCAATCTACTCTAATCATATGACTAATATCTCTTAGGTTTATCAAAACACACCCTATCATTTACACCCAATTCAATGAAATCGTGTCTTCTTTCTATGAAATACCTTCTAGAGGCTTCCAAATATCAATTTTGTAACAACCCCAGGTTAAGAATCCATGTAATAAAGTTAATAAAGGAAAAATAATAACCAAGGTAATGTGACATGTATTCCAAGCTAAATCTTGGGAAAAAAATCCTAGTGGGTGTTCATTTGACTTATTATGGCTAAGTGGAAATTTCTAAAGGAAATGGAAAAGGCTTTGGAAAGGTAGGAGGAATTAATTGGACTTGATTTATGAACATAAAGGAAATAGGAGAAAAAGAAGGTGAAAGGTCATCATTTTGCATGTGAGGAGAAAACTGAAGGAAAATAGAGGCCTCATTGATAAAAAGGCTTATGAGGATCAGTTCATGGATTTTGTTAATTGAAGCTTTTGTAAGTTCAGTTTTGGATATCTCTCTATTCTATCTCTCTCTCATACTCTTGCACACTTAGAGAATTCTTGGAGAACTTTAGCATTGGAGAAAGGAAGGAAAATGAAGTAGAAGAAAGAAAAGGGAAACAAAGATCAAGAAAGGAAGAGTTGGATCAAGAAACTATATCAAGATTCCTTGTAGATATTGAGTTTCACGTATGATTTCCTTGCTAGTTTTTACAAGCATGACACATGCCTGTGTGTATTCGGTTCTCTTGTTGTCATTGGCATGGGTTTTTCCTAGTGTGAAAGTGGTTTTAGTGTTCCCTCGCCATTTCTGGATAACCATGGTCTAATGGGGTTTCTCTTACTTGGTTGAGCTAGATTGTCAAATGGTTTTGAAACTGAGTGAGGTGGTCTCAAGAAAATTCCCAAAGGCCTAGAAAACCGTGGAAAGGTAAAGGTGGGATATGCAATAAAGCATAAGGGTGGAGATGCTAAAATTCATCACAATTTACATGGATATATCAGGAGGCATTCATGCTTGTGTATTCCAAGTTATCCTTAGAATGGTATATCATGGGACTATGATAAATTTTGGTAGTGTATGTTTGTTTTTTGTGCCTAGGAATCCGTTCGGGGGATATATGGTAAAGCCTGGTTGTATAGTTGCTTTCTTCATGCCTAGAAATACTTGACTGATTTCGGTGGGATATGTTGTAAAGACTAAGAAGCATGGTCCTTTGTCTTGTGAGTCCCACATTCATGCTTGGGATATGGCAGGTGGGTGATTGGCTAAAATAAATATTTATTTCAGCCGAATGTATGGTTGGGTGGTACGTGGAAGTCTATGACTTGGTTGGTTTTTTCATATGAATAATAAGAATATTTCCTCTTGAGTTTTATGAGAAAATGTGCTTATCACTATGTGATTTTAATGGTTGTTCTATCATTGTTAATATGTTGGTTATAAGCATGGTTTCATGACGAAACTTGGTTATGCCTCTAATCATTTTCTAGTTAGTAATTGAAATGCTAACAAATGCATGACCTAAAATATGATATTGAAGCTATTGTGAGATGGCATCGGACCTTCTCAGTGATTCTTGGATATGTATGAGTCCCCTATGTTCAGATGTGTATTTATGACCTATAGAATACATGTTCATGATGTGTTGCATGGAATGACTGTCATGGTTAGGCCTTGTTAGGTCAATTCCTTGATAAAGTTTTGAATCAAAGGATTCTTCTTTGTGTCATTAGTCATTTTTGAGAGTTACAATATGTTCTGGGTAGAGATCTAGATCCTAGCCCTAAAAAAGTGCCTCGGATCTCATGGTTGTAGGTATAGAACTTGGTGAAAAATATTGCAGTCTCTCCCTTGCAAGCTTGTGCATGCGACTAGAGGATTACATTAAAATTCCACCATTATTTTGCCAACATATGGGAGTCCAATACACAAAAACATAGATTTAACTCAGGGTCTCGGTGCCTGGAAGATTTGGTTTAGCCCATAAGGGTCTTATAGCACCCGAGGGAGGTCAATAAGGTTTTGGTTTTGTGGATTCCACTTCCTTAGGTGATCTAGGAGGTTGATTCATATCATAGTAACTCTTCATCACATATTTACCTCAATGGACCGATAAATGTGGTAGGAGGGTGTTATAGAGTGATACCAGTGCATGGTTCAACACTTGCACTGGATGCAAAGAATGTGATTATTATGTATGCATGTTAGTTTTCTATGTAATTGTTATGGATGCATTATGATAATCATTGTTGCATTTTGTGTCATCATGATGCTAATGTGTTTTCTGAGATAGAGCAAGATAAGTAGGTCACCAAGGAAAAGTTGCATTGCTAGACCTTGGGGTAAGTATAGATCATCATACAAGCTTGTACATTTGGCATGTAGGTATGTTGGTTAATGGTTGTTATATGCATTATGGTTATATACATGTTTGTCATTCTATTGTTGTCATGGTTACATGAATGATAGATGCTATTTGATTAGTGTGTTCCTATGCACATGTGCGTCGATTAGTCATGCACAATAGTAACTTCTTGTTAGATGTATTGTGGTCATATGCATGATGCCATGGTCATTGCATTTAAGATCTTGATGTTATGTGTATCATGTTAACCCAGATTGGACTGTACATATTTTTATAGTTATGATATCCAGGTATGAATTGACATACTTGTGATATCTTGTCATACTAATATCGACTGACTTGTGCAATGTGATAGCCTCCCCAAAGATACATTGAGTTATGAGTTTGATTATGTTGTCTATTTGGTTTATCTAACATGGTATGTTTACAGGTTGTTTGAATGTTTGATTAATTGCATGATATGGGTATGTGTCACTATAAGATTGCATGAAGGAATGATATTCTTTTAATATGGTTGTACTAACACAATACGTGTTGAGATAACTGATATGTACTTGAGTGGAAAGAGGGTACTAGTTGTAGTGTTATGATTAATGATTCTGTGTTGAATCTTGATTATGACATGGTTGTAGTTTTGATAAAGGCTCATTTCAAACTAAAAGATAAGGTTTCTTGATCTTTGGAACGTGTGAATGACATGTGTGAACAATTGCAAGGAATCATGCTTGGTAATATCATGACAAGGTAACATTTGATTTGTTTGTATAGCTAATAGCTGGGTGATTGACAATACATTATAAAACTCGATTGTAGCACAAAAAAATTTAAAACAAAAGAATTGGGTGAGAATTCATTTTTCTATGTTGGAAACCACAATTCTAAATGAATGGGTGCTTTCCATGAATACATGAAGTCTTCTTAACCTTGATTTTCATTGAAAATATTTGGTTATGGGTTATTTTTATGAACATCTATTTGATTGGTCTAACAGTTGGTTTCCAGTTATGGATGGATCTATCAAGGAATGAGAGTCCATTGAGAAATGATATATGCATGTGTTCAGTGACAAGGCCACATACATGGCACAATAAGGTAAGATAACTGATATATTATCTGTTTATTTATGCACTAATAGTTTTGTGTTTATGGTAGTATGATGTAGGGGATTGCATGGAAAAGAGGCTACCATGGTATATTGCAAAAGGATTGGGTTGAGCTTTCCCTTGGAAGCATTGGGAACCCATGGGGATTTAGTCGTGGTTTTTGTTGTTAATTTTTTCTTTTGGTTCTTTGTGGCTTGTTTACACTTGATTTGTAGTTTTGTTTATGTATGGTGCATCATCATGATACTTTGTTTGTGATTTTGTATTTTTATTTTTTTTCATGGTTTCCCTTGTTGTTCTTGTCTTTTATGTTTTTAAATTCTTGGAAATTGGTTTGGGAAGGAGGAAGTTCATTGATCTTGGGGAGAGTTGAATGAAACCCAACAGGTAATGTAAGACGTGGATGAAGTCTATGCATGTGAGGGAAATTGAATATAAGAATATGATAGTTGGTTTGACTAGTTGGGTCCATTGGGATAAATGGATGGTGGTAAGATAATCATGAGGGAGGTAACAAGAAAGGGAAAGTAAATGTGCTTAAGGTAAAAAAAAGCCCTGGCTATGTTGGGAATTTTTGTTGTTCTCAATGTTATGCATGTTATGCATGGATAAAGGGAGTTATCTTAATGATATATACTAATTATGTTGCGATCATGATTATGTTGATGCCTACATATGTGTGTGTGTGTGTCATTATCTGACAGGGTCGCCAAGGATCATGATTGTTTTATGTTGATGATTAAATATATGTGTGTGTGTGTGTGTGCCATTTTCTGATAAGGTTGTCAAATATTGTTATTGTGGAGGAGTGATTGCTTATGCAAGTGAATGACATGAAGATGTTCTTCGTATTATGAGGAATCAAGTGGGAAGAGAAGCCCTAACAGATCTATGATGTTAATATCATGTGAATATGAATTGATATTATGTGATTATACTATTCATATGTAATATTATGGATAGCTAACACTAAGGGATACATCAACGAAATAAATAAAAAAATGTGATCTGTGGCATGTTGGAAAAAGAATGGATGATGGAAAGACACTAGAAGAAAGGTTGCTTGGTAGAGTCAGTGTGGTCTTAGGTTGTGAAGTACTGGTGTTGTGTAAATGTAGCATATGAAGTATTGTGTATTGTTTTTGAGTTTACAACAACCCTCTTTTGTTTTCTATTAATAAAAATGAATAATAAATAATAATGAAGAGACCTTAAACAATTTGTTTTTCATAAAAAAACCCAAAACATAATTTATTTTTTTTTGAAGTTTAAGGTCAGAGTTTAGATTCATAAAGTTATTTGTAAATAAAAATATAAATGCATGATTTCCTTAATCCTGGCCATCCAACCACCCAAACAGTAGTTCGATCTGAATACAAATTATGCGTGTAAATATTATGCCCGACTACCCAACCTCACAACTGTCTCACTACTCGAATTGAAGACAAACTCGACTATGGTGTACTCAGGGTAGGGAGGAAATTAAAAAGAAAAAATACCCGACTTTCCTACCCCCCGATTGTACGATGATCTAGATAAAATATTATTTTTCTTCATTTGCATGTAGTCCTGTTTTTTAAATAGAATTTCAAATTCTTTCGTTTCACGTTCAATGGATTGTTTGTTAAATCAATAATAAATTTCTCTAGCCCTTTCTTGATTCACAAAAATAAAATACTTGACTTGCTCCATAGGAAATTAATGAGAACGTTAATTCACACCTTTCTTGCATTTCTAATAAAAAATCTTAATCTCTTAAGTTTTTCACCTACATGTTCTCTTAAGCCTGGTTCGGAGAATGTTTGAATTAAGGAAATACGATACCAATTTCAGAAATTTTGTGTAAGTAGGATGATATTATACAAATTCCTAAATTCAATTTCAAATTTGAAATAAAGAAAGCTTATATATGTTATGTTTTTGTTCACAGTTCATAAAACGGGGAAAAGGGGAAAATCTCCAACAACAAAGTAACAAATGGAGAAAATAAGGGAGAAACTTAAAGAAATGGAGAATCTGTTACCAGATGAAGTCAACTTCAACCCACTCATCATATTATACTCAACTTACAATACACTAAAAGAAAGTACAACGATCTTAGATGATTTTTTTTTTCTTTCAAGAAAAAAAATGGTTAAACAACATGATATCTTCTCAAACCAAGAACATTTAGTTTTAAGTAATCAGAGCAACAACGTTACACAAAGTAGCAGCTAGGGCCATAATTTTTCCTTATTGTGACATGGTTTCATGTATTTTCTCTCTAGATGATATTTCAACCTAAAGAATATCAGACCATCACAAAATTGTCATAGACTAGTGAAAATTGAAGTCCTATTGGCCGTATAAATGCTTTGTCCCCCAAAAATTCATCTTAATGTTGACTTCCTTAATAATTTTCAAATTACCTTCTTGAAGAAATCTGGAGATAATAATGATATAGTAATTGAGGATTGATTAAGAGAGGAAGACTAAGTTTTCAAGATTAGAGCCAAAAAGGAATATCTCGTAGCAATTTTCAAGAAACCTATTAGATTTCTTATTGAAATGCTACCTAGATTATATGGGGAACAAGATCCTGAGCATTGTAAAATGGAATTGATCCCAATAGTATATAACATTTTAAATGAGGGGAAATGCCTAAATTGGGCAGAGATTTTGTCATACAATATCACAGATTCATTAAAGTTATCATTATGATCTCCCCCAGGATATAAACATATTTTCTATATGTTTTCCTATCTGATAGATATTATCATTTCCTTAGTTCCATTCCCACTCATGAAATGGACAACCCATCTAATCAACAACTACCCATCTGAAATTATGCTCCTGCACTCTGGGAGTAAAATTTTGAATTTCATTTTTATGATATCTGCCATTGTTTTGATTCCTTTCCATGAAATCTTGTTTGGAAAAATGCCTCCCAAAATTAGTCATAATTTAAAATAACGCTTAGAGTCTAATGGTCGCTAGTTTGTGGAAGAGCATTTTCCTACATGAGAGTTTTTGGAAGTGAGGTTGGTCCTCACCTTCTACCTTGTTACATCCTCAAAAGTATTTCTCTCAGAAAAGTTAGAAATCAAGTTGTTTTAAATTGAAAAACAAAAAGTTGTTTTAAATGGACAAGCCAAAAAGTTAAGTAAATTGCGGAAGAAAATTTCACCTAGTTTTCCAATCAAGTTTGAAGAGTTAACAATCAGGGACAAAGGGCATGGATTTAAAGAATATGAATAACTTCGTGAAGTTTGGTTACATTCTCTACCTCATTATGACTATGACCCTAATGGGATTATTAGTAATCATTATATAATAGTCATATATATAAAAATATTCACTCAACAGGAGTCACCCTTTGATGAGATTTTGATAGATATTGATGAGTTCCAACAAGCTATTGGAAGAGGAAAACTCTTAGAAATTGAAACAAGAGACCAATTGAAAAGGTTTATGGAAAATATATTGGAAAAGAAAAGGTTCTCCATCTCAACATCTCATTTGAACAATTAAAGGATTCTGATTTTTTTTAAGTTTAATTTCAACGAGATCACTTCACATCCTTCTATTGTTTCTCAAAGGGAAGAAAGGGTTAAAATTGAAAAAATAGAAGATGTTGTTGTGACAGGTAAGGAAGCAAAGGTTATAGTGATGGAAAGTCTTAAATAGAAATAGGAAAGTGTAGGAATAGAAAAGATACCTGAAAAAGAAAGAAAACTTGAAAACAAAATTATTCTTATTCATTCTCCTGAGGAAACAGAGCATAAGAAACCAAAAAATACATTAGGAGAAGAAATGGACGTTGATGGGGAGACATAGAAACAAAAAAACTGGTGAAACCAACACCAAGATGAATGAGGGGACAATGGAATCTCATAAAGAGATAGATACTATTTCAACTACATCTACTAAGACCTCAGTAACATCCATTTCGACCAAGATTTCTTGGGGATAATTTATGTTCAAACCAGTTTCTAAATCATAGACAATTTTAGATAGAATTCCTTATATGATAGATTATTATTTCAATTTCCAAATAAAATCAATTATTAGAAGAACAAAAAAAAGTAAGCATGATTCCTTAGAGACTATGTCGGAATTCAGCTGGCAGACTCAAGGAGATGTGATAGAAAGTTCTCAAGAATCCTCGCAGGATTTAGGAGCTTTTCCAAATTACAACCAATATATTTTAAATGAGCTTTCAACTTCATACGTTAACAGTGAGAAAAACGTCAAAGTTTTAGAGAAAAAATTGGAGAAAAATGAATTATTTAATGAATAAAACTGGAAAAAGTATTATGCAACTCTAATTCAGGGATTTGTTGTAGAAAGGGAAGATCTACAAAATCATTTTTAGAGAGGATTGAAAGAGGTAACTACAAAACATGAACAACACATTCAGGAATTAAGGAAATCGCATGAAGAGAAAACCCGCATTTGGAAGGAAGAAGTTGAAAGTAATTCTGAGGTTATGATCACAACCTTGAAAGAGAAAATTGAATCTCTTCATAAACAAATTAATCAAAATCAAGAATAAAGAAAGAGTCTGGGATTTTTTAGAGAGGAAACATTTACAAAAATTTCTAATTTGAAGAAAAAAGCAATTAAATTCCTGTAAAAATATGGATAAGATCTCAATATTTTACTAATAAATTACAAACTTAAATGAAAGGATTGATTCATTAACAGAAGAACACAAATCTATTAAAAATAAATTTATGTCTATTCTTGACTAGGGAAAGGAATTTCAAACTCATGAAATTCAAAAAGTTTCAAATACAGACAAAAGGTTGATGCTTGCATCCTTGATTTGTAGGGAATATGAGGCCAAAGAAATCAGAACATGGATACAAAAATGAAAAGGACAATGTTTAACAGTCTAGGAAAAAGGACCAGACTTTATAGAAGAATTTGACCTATTAGGTTCCAAACCACTGAAGGAAGTTATTCGACGAGAATTAAAGTAGCCTACAAAAGATCTTGTTACCAAGCAACAAGTAGAAATCCAAAGTATTAAAGTTTGGAAACAACAAACTTTCGAGAAATTTCTACAACTACCTTTTGAAAAAATCAAGATTATTCCCAAATTTGAAATCAAGTATCAGAAAGGAAAGAAAAAGGTCCAAGGCTTGATTACTAGCTGCCAAATCAACATTAATTAGTTTCCTTCCATTCATTTCTTTGCAGTTCATGAGATATATTCACAATGGTAAAATCATATCGAAGTTCATGCAACCCACCTATTACTCAGTCTCAATTACGAAGATTCTGAAGATGAGGAAAGGTTGCCTACTTCTTAGCTAGATACCAATTGAACGAAGATAGAATTTTTATTTTTAGAATTAAGCATTTAATTTTAGAAAATATACCAATTTTATTGTTTTAAGAATTATCTTATATTTTTTAGTATATATAAACCCTTCTGCATTTGTGTAGAGGGTCGAGAATTACAAACTCATATTTTTGAATCAGTTTTGAAGTAACAACTTTTCTGATGATCATTTTTAGTTTTAAAGTCTGATGAGCTATGGGATTTATGTGAGGACACCATTTTAATTACTTAATGGATGTCTCTAGTATGATCTATGAGTTATGCTATTTAATTCTAAATGAATTTTTGATCATTCTGTTTAACGTTTCTTGTGACAATGTTAAAGTCTACATTCTTTTATTATCAAGGATTGAAAATTTGTTTATTTATTCATTATTGCTTGATCGTTGGAATATAATATTCAAATATAGGATGTTATTGCTCTCGTTTGTGAGATAGAAGTTGACATTCATTTCCTTTAGGAAATACATGCATATATATTTCAGAAAATACAAAAAATGCATGTGTAGATCCCCTAGAATCAAATCTCATCACATTGGAACCAACATTGTGGAAGCCTGATCTTCCCCATCAAATTTCATTTTAGATCATGGCACACATTTTTGGGAAGCCTGTCCATAAGATAGTATTAGATGAGGGATCCTTGACTTATATCATGTAGTCAAAGTGTTCATAAGCCACCTAATTTATCACCACCAACATCCACGTTTAAATTCTTTTCGGCATACCATGCAACTTTAATGGGCCTTTCCTACTTTTGAGTTAGGTGGTAAAATGATTTCAATTGAAGTTGAAGTCATCAATTGATCCGAGTTGTCTTAACTCCCAGATTTAACCAAGATATTTTACTTCTGTGATGTTGTTAGAATTGCATTTAAAAGATCCTAAATGAACATATATGCATGTTTTAAAGAAGAAGGAACATGACAAGAATCAACAACATAAAACACAAGATGTTGATAATGGAGTTCGTCCTAGAAGGACTACATCTCCGGGCCCTAGTTTTAACATGGTGTAGGCCGCTGCATTAAATGCTCGAAAGAGTGATGATGTAAATGAATGTGTTTTCTCTATCATGCAAGGAATATGCCCTCATGCAAGGGTGGCTCCACGAGATGTTCCACTGCAAGAACTCTCATTCACAAAAGGACTCCTATCACCATGACATAATTTCATGTATGATAGTAAAGAGCATCCCGCCAACATGGCATCAAAGGGATCTCAATTGAAACATACATGGTCACACATGATTATCCTGTCAACACGGTGACAAAGGGATCTCAATAAAAACATAACAATAAGTACATCTCACATCAAGAACAAAACAAGGTCCAACATCAAACATCAAACAGGGATCTACATAACACAATGCATCTCAAGAAAGATACAAAGAAGTACATGATCACACTACATATACCTCACATCAAGGATTTATCTAAAGAAGAGGATGATAAATTGTTGGATCTAGTTCTACCATCAATCTCGTGGCATCGAATATCATGGAAATGACTACTCGCACATCGAACACCTGCACTCCACTTTGAAAAGTGTCTGAAAAATGGAATCATCAAATGGAAAATCTAATTACACCATCATATTTGTGGTGTCAAATAGTGCAACATAGACTATCAAATTTCTGAATTTTGACAAAGTGAAAATATGGGGCTACAAGCGTCTTTTAGAGTCCCCCAACATTCTTTAAAGATTCCCTCCTCTGGGTCATCTGAAGATATCCTACTCAGATCGAAATTATTTCTATGACATCATGTTCGTGTCGCCAAGAGGTGTAGGATCGACATAAAGTTTGTCCAATTTGGACACTGGAAACATTTTTCCCTCCTGAAAATTGGGCTCAATCATGGTTTCGCCTACCTCTACTCCACGCTCATGGTTACACTTGCAATTAAAAAAATTTCACGAAAAGTGTATCAGGGTTATGCCTTGGTATCTGTGTTAGGGTTCCACTCTTGGTTTCATTACTTATGGTTCTACAATGCGCACTCTCCGTTCCCCGTTCTGTGTCTCCATCCCCTTGGGCGAATGAATTAAAGGGTTTATATAGATGTTGCTAGGCATAGCCACCAAGGCCAAGCCTCATGGCTCAATGGTGGTGGAGATTGCTAAGCTAGAGGAAATTAGGGTTCAAATCCCTGTAATCGTAGATAACCATTTTGTTTTTTTTTTATGTAAATAGAGGCACGATTTGAATGGGCATGGATTTTAATGGTACTAACTGTTACATTTTGATGTGATTTACATGACAAAGTTATGTTTGTAAAATGGGGGTTGGTGTATTGATGTGGTGTTGGTGTGTTGTGTGTTGTTGTTGATAACGGAGTTCGTCCAGGAGGGACTACGTCTTTGGGCCCTAGTGTCAAGATGGTGTAGACCACTACATTAAGTGTTGGAAAGAGTGATGATATACATGAATGCGTTTTCTCTATCATCCAAGGAATATGCCGTCACGCAGGGGTGGCTCCACGAGATGTTCCACTGCAAGAACTGTCATTCACAAAAGGACTCCTATCAGCATGGCATAATTTCATGTATGATAATAAAGAGGATCCCGCCAACATGGCATCGAAGGGATCTCAATTCAAACATACATGGTGACACATGAGTATCTCATCAACATGGCGACAAAGGTATCTCAATAAAAACATGACAATAAGTACATCTCACATCAAGAACAAAACAAGATCAAACATCAAACATCAAACAAGGATGTATACAACACAATGCATCTTAAGCAAGATACAAATTAGTACATGATCACACTACATATACCTCAAATCGAGGATTTATCTAAAGAAGAGGATGATAAATTGTTGGATCTGCCTGTACCATCAACCACATGGCATCAAATATCATGGAAATGACTGCTCGCACATCGAACACCTACGCTCCACTTTGAAAAGTGGCCAAAAAATGGAATCATCAAATGGAAAATTTGATTACACCATCAGATTTGTGGCATTGAATAGTGTTAAATAGACTGTCAAATTTCTAAATTCTGACAAAGTGAAAATCTAGGGCTACAAGAATCTTTTAGATTCCCCTGAGATTCTATAAAGATTCCCTCCTCCTGGTCATCTGAAGATCCGCTACTCAGATCAAAATTATTTCTATGCCATTAGGTTCATGTCGCCGAGAGTTGTAGGATCGACATAAAGTTTGTCCAATTTGGACACTAGAAAAATTTCTCCCTACTGAAAATTGGGCTCAATCATGGTTCCGCCTGCCTCTACTCCAAACTCATGGTTCCAATTGCAATTAAAAAATTATCTCGAAGTGTATCAGTGTTATGCCTCGGTATCTGTGTTCGGGTTCTACTCCTTGTTTCATTACTTATGGTTCTGCGATGCGCACTCTCTGTTCCCCATTCCGTGCCTCTGTCCCATTGGGCAAATGAATGAAAGGCTTTATATAGATGTTGTTGGGAAGAGCCACCAAGGTCAAGCCTCATGGCTCGATGGTGGTGGGGATTGTTAAGTTGGCGGCAATCAGGGTTCAAATCCTTGTAATGGCACATAACCATTTTGTTTTTTTATTTTAAATAGAGGCATAGTTTGAATGGGCATAGATTTTAATGGTGCTAACTATTACATTTTGTTGTGATTTACATGACACGATTATGTTTGTCAAATGGTGGTTGGTGTATTGATGTGGTGTTGTGTGGGTACCCGAGTGGTGGGTCAGCCATTTTAATGTCTGATGAGCTATGAGATTTATGTGAGGACACCATTTTAATTACTTAATGGATGTCTCTAGTATGATATATGACTTAAGCTATTTAATTCTAAACGAATGTTTGATAATTTTGTTTAACGTTTCTTGTGACAATGTTAAAGCCTACATTCATTTATTATTAGGGATTGAAAATTTGTTAATTTATTCATTACTGCTTGCTCACTGGAATATAATATTCAAATATAGGATGTTATTGCCCTCATTTGTGAGATAGAAGTTGACATTCATTTCCTTTAGGAAATGCATGCATATATATTTCAGAAAATACAAAAAATGCATGTGTAGATCCCCTAGAATCGAATCTCATCACATTGGAACCAACATTGTGGAAGACCGATCTTCCTTATCAAATTTCATTTTAGATTATGGCACACACTTTTGGGAAGCCTATCCATAAGATAGTATTAGATGAGGGATCCTTAACTTATATCATGTAGTCAAAGTGTTCACAAGTCACCTAATTTATCACCACCAACATCCACATTGAAAATCTTTTGGGCATACCATGCAACTTTAATGGGTATTTCCTACTTTTGAGTTTGGCGGTAAAATTATTTCAATTGAAGTTGAAGTCATTAGTTAAACCGAGTTGACTCAAATCCTGGATTTAACTGAGATCTTTTACTTCTATGATGTTGTTGGAATTGCATTTAAAAAAGCATAAACGAACATCTATGCATGTCGTAAAGAAGAAGGAACATGACAAGAATCAACAACATAAAACACAAGACGCTAATAATGGAGTTCTTCCAGGAGGGACTACGTCTCTGGGCCCTAGTGTCAAGATGGTGTAGGCCGTAAGTGTTGGAAAGAGTGATGATATACATGAATGTGCTTTCTCTATCATGCAAGGAATATGCCCTCACGCAAGGGTGGCTCCACGAGATGTTCCACTACAAGAACTCTCATTCACAAAAGGACTCCTATCACCATGGCATAATTTCACGTATGATAATAAAGAGCATCCCACCAACATGGCATCAAAGGGATCTCAATTCAAACATACATGGTGACACATGAGTATCCCGTCAACATGGCGACAAAGGGATCTCAATAAAAACATGACAATAAGTACATGTCACGTCAAGAAATAAACAAGATCCAACATCAAACATCAAACAAGGATCTATATAGCACAATGAATCTCAAGAAAGATACAAAGAAGTACATGATCACACTACATATACCTCACATCAAGGATTTATCTAAAGAAGAGGATGATAAATTGTTGGATCTTCCTGTACCATCAATCTCGTGGAATCAAATATCATGGAAATGACTGCTCTCACATCGAACACCTGTGCTCCACTTTGAAAAGTTGCCAAAAAATGGAATCATCAAATGGAAAATCTAATTACACCATCAGATTTGTGGCATTGAATAGTGTAAAATAGACTATCAAATTTCTGAATTCTGACAAAGTGAAAATCTGGGGCTACAAGAATCTTTTATATTCCCTCGAGATTCTTTAAAGATTCCCTCATCCAGGTCATCTGAATATTTGCTACTCAAATCAAAAATATTTCTATGCCATCAGGTTCGTGTCGCCGAGAGGTGTAGTATTGACATAAAGTTTGTCCAATTTGGACATTAGAAAAATTTCTCCCTTCTGAAAATTGGGCTCAATCATGGTTCCACCTCCCTCTACTCCATGCTCATGGTTCGACTTGCAATTAAAAAATTTTCTCGAAAAGTGTATCAAGGTTATGCCTCAGTATTCGTGTTAGGGTTCTGCTCCTGGTCTCATTACTTATGGTTTTGCAATGCACATTCTTCATTCCCCGTTTCGTGCCTCCGTCCCCTTGGGCGAATGAATGAAAGGGTTTATATAGATGTTGCTAGGCGGAGCCACCAAGGTCAGACCTTGTGGCTTCATGGTGGTCGAGATTGCTAAGCTAGGGGGGGTTCAAATCCCTATAATGTCACATAACCATTTTGTTTTTTTTATTTAAATAGAGGTGTGGTTTGAATGGGCACGGATTTTAATGGTGTTAACTGTTACATTTTGGTGTGATTTACACAACACAGTTATGTTTTTCAAATGGGGGTTGGTGTATTGATGTGGTGTTGTGTGGGTGCCCGAGTGGTGGGTCCGCCATTCCGGCTAGGTGGTTTCAAGCCCCACCACCCACGGTTGTTACAAGTGTCATATGGCTATGGTGGGGGCATGGGTCAAGTCCATCGAAGGTGCCCGCCCACCCACATATAAATGTTTTTTCATATATGTGGTCATTGAGGGGGGATTGGCAGTGCTCATGGACCATTGGCCCATTTTAATTTTAATTTTTTATATATATATATAAATAGACCGGTGGTTGGTGAGGGTGG
Organism: Pinus tabuliformis; assembly: GCA_031772625.1. Lineage (NCBI taxonomy): Eukaryota > Viridiplantae > Streptophyta > Pinopsida > Pinales > Pinaceae > Pinus > Pinus tabuliformis. The sequence continues at coordinate 608,429,445 of CM062807.1, forward strand.
TGGCCTGCCACCCATATTTTATATGTTTTTGATTTTTTTTATTAAATAGAGATATTTTTTTATTTTATCTAATATAAGGGTTATTAGAAAAATTAAAAAGGAAAAAAATTTCCCGCTCTCGGGAGCTAGGTTCCCATGCCGGTTGATGGTGAATTTTTAGGACTTTTAAACCTGGCCCACAACCCAACTTTGACCAAAAATTTGACTAGCTCTTTCTCCCTCACACGAGCTCAGATTTGAGTATCGTTTGCACTGTTGGAATCATGGCGACGAGCACATTGACTTGTTGCTATTTTTGGAGCGTTCTAACCACCTTAAATTTTGACCCTTCCTTAGTACTCTAGGACTTCTGCTTGTGTCTAGAGCCACTTGGATCAATCCTCCCCACTAAGGTGCTTTTGGTCCTCCAAAATCATGGAAATAATCTACCACTTCTTTGTACCTTGTCTACACTTACAAATGTTTGATAAGTCACCCTTCCTTCTCCTTCACCTTTGTCCTTTGGAGCCATAAGTGATGAGTCGACACCTGCAACCTCTTTAGACTTATAGTACAATTATGAAGATTACATGCTTGACTTACAAGACCAACTAATGACCCAATCATCCCATACTTAGCACGAGTTTATAACTCATACTCGATGGTCAAGTTTACATCAAAACAGAAACAATACCCCAACTATGAAAACAAGGACAAAATATATTGTTGCTTCAACGTGATGGAAAACACATCAGCACTGCAACACATGATTTACAAAAATAAGGCCAAACATTATTGTTTCTTTGACAAGTGATGGAAACACAATATCACTTTCATAGTTTAAAATGCAACATAAAATAATACCAGACATCATTGTTGCTTAACAAGTGATGGAAAACACATCATCATTTCTACATCTTAAAATGCAACAAATGACTTACAAAAGCACAACCATGACAAGGTAACATATCTAGAAATCATTTTTCACTTATCGATGTGAATTGGTCATCCCCCTGTGGTGGTTTTGCTTGTCAAACGACCTTTTCAACGGGTTCATGCACCAACACTTTGTCTTTAAGGTGTTGCTTTGGATGGAGCCTCCAACATGTGGCTCCTTGATGACAACTTCTGTTGCAATGACTGCAATAGTTCTTCTTCCTCCATATCTGCTTTACCTTCTCCTTTGCTTGTTGTTGAGAGGGTCTTTCACACTTCATCCTTTTGTGTGCTACTATTCTTTTCCAACACTCGGCAAATGTATGGTTATGTAATCCACACAAAGTACAAGTTTTTCGATGCCATGTTTTATGTTCATCATTAACAACATGATTATAATTGAAATTAACATTTGAATATCGAGACTGGTTATACCTTTCCTTGTTCTTTGTGGTGTCATTATGGCGATGAGAGCTTGCCTCAGCTCTTTTCCTGCAATGGACACTACCATGGGATGATGGGAATGTGTTCCCATCATTCTCTTTCATCAATGATTCGACGATGTCTCGGAAGCATCTGACACCTTCGAGCATTCTCCTTCGGTGTATCCCAAGCCTACAAGTCAAGGTCTCTACACAACCTCCAATGGTTGAGTTATGCCTTGTCTATTAACACCAAGTTATTCTTCCTCCTTGAAGCTCATCTTGGTAAGGAGCCTTATGTTTGTCCCTATAATTGGTATCTTCACATTTCCAGTAGAAATCATATTATGTGGATATGAAATTGATGAGAAATCAACATCTTTTACCTGCATTTTTGATTTGGAAAGAACTGATGAGGGCCTCTCATCATCTGTTGTTGGTGGTTCTCTCACTGTCTTAGCAGATTCCCAAACTTCTTTACTAACATACCCAAGTCCTGCCTGATGGGGTAATTCCTCTACTTTGATGGGGTTGATAATGCCTTGACCATTAATACCCAAACCTTTTCCTTCATACCCCATTTTCTTCAACAGTTTGGAGCCAATTCGAGTGGTATGATTTTCAAAAACAACGAAATCATCATCAGGAAACATACATGAAGACGGAGAATTTCTTTTTACCTCACATGGGTCACGATGCAACTTTTCCAAGGCCTCGTCCTTAGCTTTCAGCTATTGTAGCAAACTATGTTTCTCCTCTTTCTCTTCTTGTAGAAGCATCTTCAATTCAACATTATCTGCTTGAAGACTTTAGTTGTTGTGCTTCAGTTCTTCTAGGGCCTCTTCCGTGGCTCACAACTGAAGATGCACTCGCTTCTTTTCCTATGTATCTTTTTGTAGAGCTTCATACATTATTTCCACCTTTTGGGAAATTCAGAGAATGATTTCATACATCACTTTGTCATCCTCCATCATTACACATTCCATTGTTCACGCTCGCAATTCACATCCACGCAAAGTCCGCTTTGATACCAAACTTGATTCGAGTTGACTCATCCATGATATTTTTAGAATTCCATTCAAAAGAGCATAAATGAACATATAGGCATGTTGTAAAGAAGAAGGAACATGACAAGAATCAACAACATAAAACACAAGATGTTGATAATAGAGTTCATCCAAGAGGGACTACGTCTCTGGGCCCTAGTGTCAAGATGGTGTACGCCACTCCGTTAAGTGCTGAAAAGAGTGATGGTGTACATGGATGTGTTTTCTCTATCATGAAAGGAATATGCCCTCATGCAGGGGTGGCTCCATGAGATGTTCCACTGTAGGAACTCTCATTCAGAAAATGACTCCTATCAACATGACATAATTTCACATATGATAATAAAGAGCATCTCGCCAACATGGCATAAAAGGGATCTCAATTCAAACATACATGGTGACACATGAGTATCCCGTCAACATGGCGACAAAGGTATCTCAATCAAAACATGACAATAAGTACATCTCACATCAAGAACAAAACAAGATCCCACATCAAACATCAAATAGGGATCTATATAGCACAAGGCATCTCAAGCAAGATACAAAGAAGTGTTGGAAATAATACTGAGAGGGGGGATGTATCAGTATTATCAGATCAATAATTTTATTTCCCAAACATATTTATATACACTACTTTAGCTAAGTGAATTAGCGTGCACACGCGACTGTACTTAAAGAAACCAGCGTATATGTAGAGAACCTTTGATTTAGCAAATTTATCATGCATTGAACTTTTTAACTAGTATATCAAAGATTTATTAGACAATGTAGTAAAAGAAGAATAAAGCATCACACAGAAGAAACACACATGAATACGAAGATATAAGGTGGAAACCTAATGTGGGTAAAAACCACTAGCTGTTGTCATCTTTGTCTTCTTTTAATAATAAGAAAATATGTTTACAATCTTGTACTGGTGCAAACTTATACGAGTATGCAGGCTTCCACCTGAAGAAGGTTACAACCTTCTCTCATTCTCCAACTTCTATTGGAAGGGAGCTACAACCCCCTAACTCTTGTACTAGCCGATATGTTTACTAGCACGTAGGTGGTGACCTATAGAAGGCTACAACCTTCTTTCTTCCTCGAAGGACCAAGTTTCATAAATTTTCGAACTGGATCCATCAACATCATAATTGCAATTCAATTATCAAATACATCTGCATCAACCAATCACTGAAACTCAATCATCACTTTCTGAATCAACCACAATTGAATCAAGAAGTCACTTTGACAACCCATTGTCAAATCACAATCAGTTTCATCATTCAAAATATTGTCACCATAACCCAAACCAGGACTTAGAACTCCACAATAACAAACAGAAACAGCTGAAACATACTTTACAAGGTATACACTACTTCCAGGTGTCGAACCTGCGTGTATACAGGCTTTTATCGAAGCCTACCAACGTACACATCTGTAAATATTAATTCATAATTCTGCAGCTATTTCGGACTTCAGTTATACTTAGATCATAATATTTACAGAATAACACATGTGTCAGTATTCAGATCTATACTCTACATGATCAAACCACATAATGATAATTCATTTCAAGCCTTAGGATCTTGATCCATCATTAGATCTTATCTTTCATCAACTGCTAAGGTTCATGCTTGGTTTAGATGAAGCACAACACCATAAGCCAATAACCTGCATACTAGATCTCACACTTCATCAGATATTCGATACTTGCATACATGGCCTAATGATCTTCTCCTCCTTATATAGTTTTAGGCCTTTCTCAATACCATGGACCAAAACCACTTAGGACCAATACCTTGGACCCAATACCTAGGGTCAATACCTTGGACCAAATACCTTGGACCAATACCTTGGATCAAAATACCTTGGACCAAATACCTCAGACCAAAAACATAGTTTTCCAAGATATACGCGCTTTTCTTTCTATGAAAGTGTGTGCCTACGTATACTCTACTTATGTTCAGTGAAATTGTGTGTATATGAAGCTTGGTCAAGGTGAACCTGTGTATACCTCTCTTTATTCATTCTTTGTAGTCTGATCTGTAATTCTTTGTTGTTGACATGTTGTACTGTGATCTTTTATCTGAGTGAGTTGCCATCAAGGACAACACCTGTATCATAATTCCAACAATCTCCCCATTTGGACTTATGGCAACAACAACACCAAGTCACTCTCCCACTTTGTCATCAAGGGAAAAGGGTCATGCTCCCCCTTTGACATACATTATGACGGTCATGCTCCCCCTGAGTACATGATGAATTCTCTGATTAAGCTCCCATGCTGAGATGTACTAAAACCATCCATGCTCCCCCTGAGCACATGCAAAGTCTGCAAAAATATTTTTTAAAATAATAACATGACTGTTAGGCCACTATAATACTAGTGTAACCCCTTATTGTTATTAGTATAACCCACTTATTATATTGTTGTACCCATGTAGTGCCCATATTGTTACTATTGTGCCCCATAAAAGCCCACTATTGTTATTATTGTGCCCTTATATTATTATTGTTATGTCGGCTCTGATTATGTTATGACCCCTTAGACTCCTATATATAGAAAGGAGGTCTTTTCATTTGTATCATCCAAGAATTGTTCATTTATGTAATGTAAAGGAGGTTTCCCCCTCGAAGAGGCTGAATTCTAAGTCCTTGATCTATATTTTCTATCTTTTCTTGACCTGGTCTCATAACATTTGGTATCAGAGCTTTGGATTCTAGGGTTTCACTGCTCCAAACAGGTCATCGTGGCATTTTCACTATAACTTTTTTCCGTGACGTTTCAGAAGTTGAAAGAAAAACCCATTTGAGAAGAAATCACGCTGAACCTTGGATATGAATTTCAGAGCTTTTCGTGAGATATTTGTAGAGATATGATCTAAGGAAATTGGTCTTTTTGCAGACTCCTGAATTACATTCAAAACAGGTGACCTGGGGAAAATCATCATAAATTTCTCTGTGGGGATCGGATAGAAATTTTGTAAGAAGGTATAGAAAGAGGATGGACTGTAGTTTTCTGTATATCTTTTTCAGATCCATAGTTCAAATCAGTGACACATGGTGCTTCATAAAAGTTCCCTCTTCTGGAAAGGTCTATAATCAGGTCATCTTGTGAGATTGTGCATAACTTTGCCTTAGAGAATCCAATTTGGATCAGACTGGTGGCATTGGAAAGAGGACACAGAGGACTACTACAGATCCCAATTTCAGAACTTAAATATTTGAAAGTACAGAGTTATAGTCGTTTCAAGTTCGAGCTCCTAAAATCAAGAAAAAGAAAGATGAGGAAGTTTGATGGCAAGGATCCGGTAAATTGGATACTTCAGATGGAGCAATATTTTGATCTACAATGGTGTACAACTGTTACAAAAGGTATGTATTGCATCTTCATATTTAGAACTAGATCAATTTTTATGGTACAAAGGACTTTGTTCTCGTAAACAACTTGTTATGTGGTCAATTTTCATGGAGGAAATGATAGCACATTATGAGGATACAAAGAGCAACACCTTCTTTAGAGCAACACCACAACAATTGGAAAGTGTAAAAGGGCTTTTTGACATAGTGGAAAGAAAAATTATGGAAACTAGGAAGCGTACCCCTCACAACTATAAAGATGGAAGTGTTGTTTCTCCTAGCCTTCCACAGCCTAGAAGGGTTACACTGCAACAATTGGAAGAAAAAAGAGAAAAAGGGCTTTGTTACAATTGTGATAGCAAATGCACTAAAGGTCATAAGTGTGCTGAGAAGAAATTATTTTACGTAGAATATGAATAGGAGGAAGAAAAGGATCAAGAAACATCAAAAGAAGAAGATATAAAAGAAGAAATGAATCAGACCATATCTTGTAAAGCATTGGCAAGAATTACCACTCCTCAAACTCTCAAGATAGAAGGACATATCAAGAACAAAAATGTGCAAGAAGTGAAAGATCACATCGAGAAAAAAGCAATGAATCCAACCATATCTTGTAATTCATTGTTTGAAATTACCACTCCTCAAACTATCAAGATAGAAGGACATATCAAGAAGAAAAATGTTCAAGAACTGAAATATCACATCGAGCATCAAGAAATGAATCCGACCATATCTTGTAAAGGATTGGAAGAAATTACCACTCCTCAAACTCTAGAGATAGAATGACATATCAAGAAGAACAAGGTTCAAGTAGTGAAAGATCACATCGAGCATCAACAACAAGTTCTCCAACTTTTAAAGGATAATGCCACTTCGGTTCAAAAGCAAATGAAACAACAGGTAGATAAACATTGTAGTGAAAATTTTTTTGATGTAGGTGATTGGGTATTTTTATTGCTACATCTCAAGCAAGTTATTTACGAGAAGGAAATGTTGGCAATACTACATGCACTTAAAAAATGGCGACCTTACCGAATGGGAAGACTCTTCAAGGATGAGGATGTGGAAGCATTGTTTTGTGCTATTTATATTATCCAACTAGATTGGATAAATGAAGCAAGGGATGAATGGAAGAAGGACGAAGAAGTATGGCCACTTATTCAAAAGTTGTAAAAGATCCCAATTCAAACAATATTTCCAGAAATTGAAGAGGAAGGAAAAATCATATTGGAACCTGGAGCAATCACAGAAACAAGAACCCGATAGCTATGAAATCGATCAATTTTAGAGTATCTCATCAAGTGGAAGAACTTACCCGCTGAAGATTCCACATGGGAGGACAGGAATTTTATACAGAAGCATCAAGAACTACTAAAGTGTTGAGGACAACACTTTTTGAAGAAGAGGGGCATGTTAGGCCCCTATACTACTAGTGTAACCCCTTATTGTTATTAGTATAACCCACTTATTATATTGTTGTACCCATGTAGTGCCCATATTGTTACTATTGTGCCCCATAGAAGCCCACTATTGTTATTATTGTGCCCTTACATTATTATTGTTATGTCGGCTCTGATTATGTTATGACCCCTTAGACTCCTATATATAGAAAGGAGGTCTTTTCATTTGTATCATCCAAGAATTGTTCATTTATGTAATGTAAAGGAGGTTGCCCCCTCGAAGAGGCTGAATTCTAAGGTGTTGATCTATATTTTCTATCTTTTCTTAAGCTGGTCTCATAACAATGACTCTATAACTCAACTACGTGAGGACAACCTTCCTATCACCAATGACTCATACATACATCCATCTCCCAACCAAGTGGGGATATACCAAATTTGACTCATCCACCCAACCAAGTGGGGATATACCAATTGTTTATACCTGTCAAAAATAAGAAATATTACATCATCCATCCCATGTAAAGTGGGTATATAAATTACATCATTTGTCTAAGAGGACTCATTCAAATGTATAGAAGACATATCACAACCTAGAATTTTACATGACTTGAGCAACAACTGGTATAAATATCTAAATCCATAGCTGGACTCAGCAACCATAATGCCAACAATGCTGAATGTACGTGAAGGCCAATGCTCCCCCTTAACCGTTGCTACCTGTGCATTGTTAACAGGTCAAAGATTAAGGAATCTTTGTTAGTTAGATAAAATTAATGAACATAGCATATTAATCATCAATATTAGTCAGAGCACCCATATCATAGCATGCCCCACTATTTTTCTTGTTTGAAAAACATATACACTACTTGACCCACAGAAACCCGCATGTGTATGCGAGTACACTTCATGAAACACACATATAATAACCTTTCTCTAAAAAATTTGATTCAACAGCAGGATGATGCATCAACTACTCCCAACTTTTGTCTGAGATATTCAAATATCTCTCTGGGCAGTGGTTTAGTGAAAATATTAGCAACCTATTCTTTGGAGGGAACATATTCCAATTTGACCTTTTGTTCAAGCACTTGTTCATGTAGAAAATTGTATTTGATGGGTATGTGCTTAGTCTTGGAGTGCATGACTCGATTCCTTGAAATACTGATGGCACTGGTATTATCATGTAGAATGGAGATGGGTGGATTGCACGTGATCTGAATGTCTTGCAATGTTTGCATCATCAAAAGTAGTTGTGTGCAGCAAGATGTAGCAGTCACATATTCTACTTCAGCTGTAGATGACGCAATTGAACTTTGTTTCCTGTTGAACAAAGATACTGACCTGGAACCCATATAGAATGCACCACGACTAGTGCTTTTTCCATCATCAACACTTCTTGCCCAATTTTCATTTGTATATGAATAAAGAGTAAGATCTGTATCTTTAGGATACCATAAACCAATTTTTTTTCTTCCTTGAAGATATTTGAAATTTTGAAAATCCTTTTGATTGCTGGAAGGTGTGATTCCTTTGGATTTGCTTGCAATCTTCCAACTATTCCTACTGCATGCATGATGTCAGGTCGGGTACCTGTTAGATAAAGCAAAATGCCAATCATGTATCCATTAGTTGGTTGATGTACTACTGTTGATTCATCATCTGAGTTGAGACTATATCCTGTTACCATTGGGGTACATAAAGGTTTAGAATCTTCCATGCCATACCTTTTTAAGCTCTGTTTGAGATATTTGGTTTGTGAAAGAAAAATACCATCTTTATTTTGTTGAACTTGTAGACCATGAAAATAGGTAAGTTCACCAAGCAAGGACATTTCAAATTCTTGCTGCATTATTGAAACAAAATTCTGACTTGTGGATTCTTCATTTCTACCAAAAATGATATCATCAACATAAACAACAATTATTAACAATTTATCAGTGTCAATCTTTGTATATAGATTGCTATCTGCTGACCCTTTTGAAAACCCCTGTTGGTGTAGATATTTGTCAAGGTGGTAATACCAGGCCCTTGGAGCCTGTTTTACACCGTAGAGAGCCTTTTTGAGTCTGCATACAAGTTTTGCATCATTTCCAAGAATGGATCCTTCTCGTTGTTCAATATCGACTTCTTCTTCTAAATCTCCATTAAGGAAGGCAGGTTTTACATCCATTTGGTATACTTTGAAATTCTGAAAGCTAGAAAGAGCAAGAAACAACCTTATGGCTTCAAGTCTAGCAATAGGTGCAAAACTTTCTTCAAAATCTATACCTTCTTGTTGAGCATACCCTTTACAAACATGTCTGGCCTTGTTTCTAATAACTTCTTCATTTTCATTCAGCTTGCTTTTGAATATCCATTTAGTTCCTATAATATCTTTATGATGAGGTCTAGGAACTAATTCCCAAGTATTATTCTTTTCAATTTGCTCAAGTTATTCATTCATGGCCTTGACCCAACATTCATCTTTGCATGCTTCATTCACATTTTGAGGTTGGATGGAGGATAGCAATGCTAAATAGCTTGAGGTTTCTGTAATAGTTCATTTTTTTTGTACACCTCCCTCTTTTTCCCCTAAAATGTGAGTTTCTGGGTGATTTTTCTGAACATACCTGGATGTAGTCTTGTTCTATCATTATTTCTTCTTCTGGTGCTTCATTGGTTTCTTCTTCAGAATCATTGTGACTTGATGTGGGAAAATAATCCCCATCTTCTTTGTTGTCATAATCTTCGGTTTTTATCTACTTTTGATTTTTGCATGCTTCATCAACTGCAACATCAATACTTTCAAAAAATTTCCCAAGTCTTTTATTACTTTGGGAAGAGTAACAAAGAAGAATACCTTCATTTTCTCTGGGCTCAAACTTACCAATTTTTTCATCAGTCCTTTTGATATAACATTTGCTTCCAAAAACTTTAAAGTATTTTACAGTAGGAGTCTTACCATACCAAAGTTCATGTTGACTTTGAGTGTTGTTTACCCGAACATTTTCTTGGTTGAGAATAGTTACGACGGCAAATGTAGCTTCACCCTAGAAGGTTGCAGGAGTTCCAGATTCATCTAGCATAGCTCGAACCATTTGTTGAATAGTTTTGTTCATTCTTTCTACCACTCCATTTTGCTGAGGAGTCCTTGCAGTGGAGAACTACCTTTTTATTCCATGCTTTTCACAAAAGTGAAAGAATTCATCCATGGTAAATTCCCCTCCTCGATCGGATCTGAGGCATTTGATTTTTCATTCTGATTCATTTTCAACCAAGGCTTTGAAGGCTTTGAACTTTTTAAATACTTCATCTTTATGCTTTAGTAGACCAATCCAACACATTCTAGAAAAATCATCAATGAACAAAATAAAGTATTCTTCTCCAGGAGAGGACTTTTTCCTTGATGGTCCACATAAATCTTTATGGACAAGTTCAAGAGGCTTACTAGCTAACCCTTATTTTTCAATGAAGTGAGATCTGGTTTTCTTACCGAATTGACATGGTTTACATATTGTATTTTCAGGGACGCTAATATCTGGAAGATCATGAACAACCTGGAATCTACATGCTTTTCTTATTTGAGAAAAGCTTAGATATCCCAATCCTCTATGCCACAACCAATTTTCATCATTTTTTTCTTAGATAACATTGTTTTTGTCCTCTCTTGAGTATGTATAAGTTGTTTGGAATTCTTGTACCTTTGATCACGGTTTCTCCTGTACCATGCTCGCGAACAACACATCCATTTGATTGAAACACCACTTCATTTTCTTGATCACACATTTGACTGACACTCGACATGTTATGATTTAGATCGTCTACATACATAACATTCCCAGCTTTAACCTTTTCTTTCAAGAAAACAAAGACTTTACCTTTTATGATAGTAGGAGTGTCATTTCCAATTGAGACATTCTTTTCCTTTTCTAGGCATTATATGAGTGAAGTTTTTCTTTGTCACCTGTCATGTGTTTTGAGCATCCACTTTTGATGTTCCACTGATTTTCTTGTCCTTCTGCATATAAGGCTATACCACATGTTTCTAGTTGAGGTTCTTTCCTTCTCCATATCTTGGGATTTAACGGAGTTTTCTCCTTTTGAGATGTTTCCCGAAATTTTTTGTTGCATTCAGATTCTTCATGGCCAAAGTTGTTACAGATTGAGCATTCTATTTCATTTTCAGGAAGAGAAAAGTTATTATAGGAAATTTTCTTGATCCCTGTCACATTCCTTTGATTTCATGCTTCTCTATTCATGATGGTTCTGTAAGCAACACATTGAGCATATTTGTGTCCAAAATTATGACATGAGAAACATTGACCATTAAAGAAGTTCCTACGATTATCGAATCTATTGACCTGGTGATTGTAGTTTCTATTGATATTCATCTTTGGAGAAAACTGAGTATGATTTACCTAAGATTGGTTGTGGCTTATGTTCATACTTGAAGAAAATTGAGTCTAATTTATCCGGTGATTAGCTTTATGGCTTTGCTAATGATTGTCATATTGTTCACTGTTCTTTGCTGCATCAAGATAGCTTTTATTGGAGATTGGCGGCTTCTGTGATTGAGATGCTTCTTTAGTATATTCAAGACTTGTCTTTATCATAGGAGAACGTTGGACTTTGAAAATTTCATTTAAGGTTTCTGATCCTTTAGCAAATCTAAGATTGAGAGATTTCATTTCCTCAAGATCCTTTCTTAGACCTACAATTTCACATTCTAGTTTTTCATTGTGTTTTTCTTTTTCAGCAAGTTGGTATGTCAAGGTATCTATAATCATATTCTTTTCTTCTAAACAGATTTTGAGTTTAGAGATTTCTTCATGAATTTCATCTTCTTCTAAAGCATCCCAAAAATTATCATTGTCATAAGCCATTAGAAGTCTATAGTCATTACTATTTTCATCTTCATCATTATTTGATAAACCATCGCTATCTTCATGAGTATAGTAACTCTTTTTATTTATAACTTGTTTTCTATTCCATTTTTCATATTCCTTCCCTTTTTCATATTGATCTTTATGAGGACATTTGACAGCATAATGACTTACTGTACCACAAGAAAAACATTTGAAGGGTAGTTTACCTCTAAATCTTCTAGAAACTTGTTGAAGCTTCTTGACAAAGTTCACTTCATATTCTTCTTCTGAAATATTTCTTGATTCATTGAGTTCTTCATTTCCTTTTGCTGAAGCTTTAAATGCGACGTCTCTCATATCTGATGGACCTCATTTTCTCATATCAAAGGCATTTAAGATTCCATCAAGTTGTGTCATAGTGATCGTCTACAGATCCTATTTTTCTTCTATGGCAGACACTTTTGATTCAAATTTGGCAGACAAGGATCCTAAAAATTTCTCAACTAAGGTAATTTCCTTTATATCTTCACCCAGATTCTTCATACAATTGACAACCTCATCTATACGTAAGAAGTAACTAGCTATTCTTTCATCATTATGCATCTTATGAGTTTCATACTGAATTCTAAGAGTTTGAAGTTTAACACGTTTTACCTAAGAGTCTCCTTTGTAGCTCAGAATGATTTTGTCCCATATTTCATTGGCAGATTTGAGCTGCATAACTTTGACAAACACTGATTATGAAAGACCTCCCAATAATGTATTGACAGCCCTGGCATTGGTTTCACATTGCTTTTTACCTACTGTATCTGTAGGAGTTGCTGATGGAAATGTATATCCTCCTTCCATAATTTCCTAGACATGTGTTCCAAGTGATTGTACATAGCTCGTGGTTCTTATTTTCCAATAAACAAAGTTTCTCCCATCAAAGATTGGCGGTCTAATGGATCCCACGCTTTCTTAATTACTCATGATGATGGATCTCCCTTTAAGCGATCAAGCTTCGATCAAGCTTCTTCTGAAGGATCTGCTGTGATACCAATTGTTGGAAATAATACTAAGAGGGGGGGTGAATCATTATTATTAGATCAATAATTTTATTTCCAAAATAGATTTGTATATGCTACTTCATCTAAGTGAACTAGCATGTACACACAACTGTACTTAAAGAAACCAACGTATATGCAGAGAACTTTTGATTTACCCAATTTATCATGCATTGAACTTTAACCAATATATCAAAGATTTATTAGACAATGCAGTAAAAGAGGAATAAAGCATCACACATAAGCAACACACATGAACACCAAGATATAAGGTGGAAACCCATTGTGGGTAAAAACCACTTGCTGTTGTCATCCCTATCTTCTTTTAATAATAAGAAAATCTGTTTACAATCTTGTGCTGGTGCAGACTTATACCAGTACGCAGGTTTGTACCTACAAAAGGTTACAATCTTCTCTCATTCTCTAGCTCCTACTGGAAGGGAGCTACAACCCCGTAACTCTTGCACTAGCCGATATGTTTACTAGTACGTAAGCGATGACCTACAGAAGTCTACGACCTTCTTTCTTCCTCCAAGGACCACATTTCATAAATTTTTAGACTGGATCCATTAACAACATCATAACTACAATTCAATCATCAAACGAATCCACATCAACCAATCACTGAAACTCAATCATCACTTTCTGAATCAACCACAACTGAATCAATCAATCACTTTGACAACCCATCGTCAAATCACAATCAATCTGATCATTCAGAATACAGTCACCAGAATACAGAAATGAGAACCCAAACCAAAACCCAGAACTCTGCAACAACAAATAGAAACAACTGGAACATACTTTACAAGGTATACGCTACTTCCATGTGTCGAACCTACGTGTATACGCGCTTTTATCAAATCCAACCAGTGTACACATCTGCAAATATTAATTCATAATTCTGCAACTATTTCGGACTTTAGTTATACCTAGATCATAATATTTACAGAATAACGCATGCGTCAGTATTCAGATCTAGAATATACATGATCAAACCACATAATGATAATTCATTTCAAGCCTTAAGATCCTGATCCATCATTAGATCTTATCTTTCATCAACTGCTAAGGTTCATCCTTGGTTCAGATCAAGCACAACACCATAAGCCAATAATCTGCATACTAGATCTCACACTTCATCAGATATTCAATACTTGCACACATGGCCTAATGATCTTCTCCTCCTTATATAGTTCTAGGCCTTTCTCAACACCATGGAACAAAACCACTTAGGACCAATACCTTGGACCAAATACCTAGTGTCAATACCTCGGACAAAATACCTTGGACCAAATACCTAGGGTCAATACCTCGGACCAAATACCTTGGACCAATACCTTCGATCAAAATACCTTGGACCAAATACCTCAGACCAAAAACTTATATTTCCAAGATATATGTGCTTTTCTTTCTGTGAAAGTGCATGTTTACATATACGCTACTTGTGTTCAGTGAACCTACGTGTATACACAACTTGGTCAAGGTGAACCTGCATATGCCTCTCTTTCTTCATTCTTTGTAGTCTGATATGTAATTCTTTGTTGTTGACATGTTGTACTGTGATCTTTCATTTGAGTGAGTTTCCATCAAGGGAAACGCCTGTATTATAATGCGCACAAGAAGTACATGATCACATTGCATATACCTCACATTAAGGAGTTATCTTAAGAAGAGGATTATAAACTATTCGATCTGGTTGTACCATCAATCTTGTCGCGTCGAATATCATGTACATGAGTGCTCGCACATCAAATGTTGGCACTTATGCTCCACTTTGAAAAGTGCCCGAAAAATGGAATGATCAAATGGAAAATCTGATTACATCATCAAATTTGTGGCATCAAATAGTGTAAAATAGACTGTCAAATTTTTGAATTCTGACAAAGTGAAAATATGGGGCTAGATGAATCTTTTAGATTTCCCTTAGATTGCTCAAATATTCGCTCCTCTGGGTCATCTGAAGATTTGTTTCTCAGATCAGAAAATTTTTCGCGCCATCAAGTTCATGTCGCCGAGAGGTGTAGGATCAACATAAACTTTATCCAATTTGGACACTGCCAAAATTTTTCCCTGCTAAAAATTGGTCTCAATCATGGTTTTGCGTGCCTCTACTCCACTCTCAAGGTTCCACCTGCAATTACAAAATTGTCTCAAAAAGCATGTCAGGGTTCTTCCTTGGTATCTATGTTAGGGTTCTGCTCCTAGTTTCATTACTCATGGTTCTACAATGCGCGCTCTCTATTCCCTGTTCTGCGCCTTTGTCCCCTTGGGCAAATGAATGAAAGGGTTTATATAAACATTGCTAGGTGGAGCCACCAAAATCAAGCCTCGTGGCTCAATGGTGGCGGAGATTGCTAAGTTGGTGGAAATAAGGGTTCGAATCCCTGTAATCACACATAACTGTTTTGTTTTCTATTTAAATAGAGGCATAGTTTGAATGGGCACAAATTTTTATGGTGCTAACCATTACATTTTGGTGTGATTTCACAACACTGTTATGTTTGTCAAATGGGTGTTAGTGTATTGATGTGGTGTTGTGTGGGCACCTGAGCAGTGGGCTGACCGTTTCAGCTGGGTGAGTTCAAACCCCGCTGCCCATAGTTGTTACAAGTGTCATATGGTTATGGTGGGGGCATGGGCCGGGTCCACTGGAGGTGGCACGCTCACCCCTATATAAATGTTTTGTTATATATGTGGTGTTGAGGGGGGGCTAGCGGGGGTCATGGCCTGTTGGACTATTTTAATTTCAATTTTTTTTTTATATATATAAACAGACTGGTGGGTGGTAGGGGTGGCGGCTTACCACCCATATTTTATATTCTTTTTAATTTTTTTTATTAAATAGACATATTTCAATTTTGTCTAATATAAGGGTTATTAGACAAATTAAAGAGGCAACAATTTTTCCTGCCCTCGAGAGCTAGGTTCCCACGCCTGTTGAGGGTGAATTTGTAAGACACTTAAAACTCACCGACAACCCAACTTTGACCAAAAGTTTGACTAGCTCTTTCTTCATCATACAAGCTCGGATTTGAGTACCGTATGCACCATTGGAATTAGGGTGACAAGCACTTTGATCTTGTACTAGTCTAGGAGCATTTTGACAACTTTTAATTTTGACTCTTTCTAAGTCCTCTGGGACTTTTGCATCTATCTGGAGCCACCTGGATCATGAGTTCCCCATTGAATCATAATATATTAATCTATAAAAGTTTATTTTATGCTATGAAGGTTGTCATTTACTCAATATTTAGGGTTGTTATGCTCCCTCATGAAAGGAATATTTTCATTATCAACCAACTCACATACTCCAAGATAGAATCATATCTCCACAACATCCATATAGTTCATTTGATAATATATTATTAAAAAAAATTAAGTGTTGGAGAGAAGTTGAAATATTACCTGTTAATTGTGATATTTCCCCTTCCACCAACCAACCCATCTCCACATAATTCCACCATTAACATGATCTCTTTTATCACTAGTCAATCCCTTATAATTCCTCATCTTCATGTGGTGCCTAAAGAATACAAATCTCATTGGACAATCATGCCACCTATTGTGGATGCACTTACCTATTTTTGAATTTCAAACATATATGATAAAATTGGTGAGGGAATATTTTGACTATTTATGATGTTCCTCCAATAATAGGGGGTCTACTTAGTGTGAAGTCCCAATTAGACATCACAAGGTTTGGTATAGGAGCCTCATCTAATATGTGGGCTTCGTTTTCACCATATGTGTGTGTCTTACTCTTGGCTTTGAAACGCAAATAAATAAATGTGAGACCGAGTTCAAAATGTATAAAGAACTAAGACGAAATAAACCCTTCCAAAACATAATTCAATAACTTTACAATAAAATAATGAGGAAGAGTATGCCTTAAAAGAGAATCTGAGACTAATTATGACACACACAAGTAGGAAAGTGCTAGAAACCAACATCAAATTAGTTCACTACTAATTAATAGCATGTGCATGCATTGAAAAGAAAATACTCAAAGTGAACATACCAGATGCATGAAAAAAAATAGTTCATTAAAATTTAACCAATATATAAACACATATGCAAAAAAATAAAAGCATTGGATATCCATTACAAATGCAATTAATATGCGTAGGAATGAATGCATGAAGTGAAAAGGTTTTTCATTAAATGTTGAAAAATACAAGCACATGTATTGTAAGCCTCTTAAATTGTAATAATGTAATGAGAGAAATATCATCCCTAAAGAAAAAACCATAGCCTCAAAATCACTCATCGTATCAACTACCAAGAGTAGAAAAGCTCAAAGCTGGAAGGCTATAACTATGCTACAATATTCAAGTTTCAAAATTCCCTAAGAATGAGGCATGTGCAACATTTATACAAGTGAATAGATGATTTTTAGCTTCCCCCGTGATATTTAAAATTCCCTCATGGACTCATAAAACTCTCCACATTCCAAGTCACTCCTAGATGACACTTGTTATTAATCATTCACTTGAAATATTAAAATATAAGAAGATAAATGAAATAGGCTTTGAGGTTTCAACATGCAAATCATTATGACTAGCAACACTCCTAATAGATTTTCCTTCCAAATGGTACTTGGTCTACCTTGTTGAGGGTTTATAACATCAACAAGCGTAATATCTTCACAATAATCCTCCATAAAATTTAAAAGAGATTATTAGTTTTTCCATCAAGGATGACTTCAACAAGGCATCGGTTCACATTCAAATGCTCCCGTAATTTTGTTGCACAAATAGCTAACCCTAATCAGTGAAATGGTGGATTGAAAAGTAGGAAAGGAGGATCATGGTTGCCACAAGTTAGGGTGTAGACTTCAAAAGAACCTTACTATCCTTCAATTATTTTCAAAAGAATGTTAGCTTTCTAAAACCTTAGCATATTCATCCTTTATGCCTTCTTGTGAGTGTGATTTTTAAAATAAATAACATTTTCATCCTGAAATAAGCCACATTATGAAATAAATGACATTTTGAAGTTTTCATTAACCAATAACTGATAATGTTATGCTTCCTTTCATTAAAAAATTTTCTGTGAAGACAATACCTTTAGCATCATTGGTAGATATTGAAATGCATTGGAAGAGGTTGGAAAGTCAGGGTTCATGCATAATTAATCAATTCTTGGTTAGATGAACTGCATTGAATGTAGATGAGGTGAATCATTCTGAAGAGAGGGAAATAGAAACATTAAGGCATAGAGTGTTACACATGTGATGGAGAAAACATGTGATTGATATAATTATGTGAAACATGTGTTCAAGATTTGTTCAGTAACAACGAATCTAAACAGTGTCTTCACGAAGAACCTCACCATATAAAATTCCTTTGACATAATTATGACTACATTCACTGATGCGATACACCCGTTTGTGCATTCATAAACATTCAAACATCGCAATCAATGACATCTTAGGACACACAAGATTTATGGAAAGTTGTAGGATGCATCATCTTTTGTACTTGTTATAAACTTTCAAAGATTGTCATCCAAAACATGTCCAAGTATCACAACTATGTTG
Organism: Pinus tabuliformis; assembly: GCA_031772625.1. Lineage (NCBI taxonomy): Eukaryota > Viridiplantae > Streptophyta > Pinopsida > Pinales > Pinaceae > Pinus > Pinus tabuliformis. The sequence goes on from CM062807.1 coordinate 608,448,011, forward strand.
TGAGGCCCACTCATGTTAGTCTCTTTCAACATTGATTTCGAATTTTATAAAATTAAATTAAAAGTATAGTATGTTAGGTTATTATTCCCCACCGCAGTAGGGTAATAACTTATTCAAAAACTCATTGATGTTGATATTAAGTTTAGATTTATCAAAAATTAAATGATCTTATCTAATGTTTACCTTTGATTTTATTTTTTTTAAATCTAATTTTTGTACATTCTGATTGGTTAGAGTCTTATGATAATATGTACATTGACAGATTAATGGTAGTGTACAACCACAAGTTTAATTAACTTTGTATTTTTTGTTGTTGGTATTACCAAAAGTTTAACTTTTCTATGTTTCTTGTATTTGAGAAAAGATGGAATGCAATGTTGCATAGGGGTCACTACCCAAATCTCACAGACACATCAATGACGTAAATGTGGCCACGGTCACCACCCAAATTTTAGAAACACACCAATGACATAAATGTGGTCAGAAACACACCAATGACATAAATGTGGCCACGGTCACCATGTCAATTCGTACACTGCAATCATATCTCCCTTTCAGAGATATCCACGACTAACGAGTCAATCATTCTTATATATAAAAAATATTACAGAAAACTAGCGACTTGCTTAATATTTTTAATATCTCTTGTGTCGGCAATGTTGGGAACTATGATTTGACACGACGAATCAAGCCGAAATCAAAGTTGTTCTACTTTTGTAGTGTTAGCTACTCTATAGTTGTGATTCGACAACGATCCTTAATGATTTGTGAAAAATCCCACTGGCCTTATCAAATACACCATTTTATGACAATCCCAAAGCAACATGTTCAATGGTGGTACAAAACGCGAAGGATAATAATGGAATAACGTGTAAAATTAATGTCAACTAAAACTAAATTATATTATATTCTTTTTTTTATTTGTATTCATTGACTATTGGGAATAGTTTATATTAGCCATAAATAAAATGCTATATATAGCTATGTTCTTGTGAAGTAAAGTGAAGGAATTAATAGCTTAAGTGATTTAGCTTTTTAATAAATATCAAATATCATAAATTTGGTTAGATAGGGAAGTCACGATAAAATATTTTGTACTCGTGATGCTACAAATGGTTTCAACAATTTTTCAAGCCAACAATAAAGGTTTGTTTAAATGGTGAATTTTGTGAATTTTTTCTATTGTCAAGCACATGTTTCAACTAAAAGTAACAGTAAGAAGGTGCAATGGGCTTAAGTGTCTCCCCAAATTCATGTTAAATATTTTGCAAATTATTTTTTTTAACTGAAAATTTTAATATGCCCTATATTTTTTGTTTTTGTTGTATTTAATTATTTTGTATCTTTGAATCTTTATTTAATTGTTTTTCATTTTAAAATTTATATTAAATTTCAATTTCTAGAATGATAAATTTATAAAATTGTCATATATACTATCAAATAACATATTACATCATATAAAATAACAAATTACATCATATAAAAAATAAATTATCAAATAATAAATAATACATTTCATTTTGAGAAATATAGAAATTATTAAAAAATGTAATAGTTAGCTAAATTATTATTTTACACTACTTAGATTGCATAACTTTTAATATATTGGTTCTTGAAATACACCTTGAAATACCCATTTTTCACCGAGAAAGATTTCAATCATATTTATTTTCAATGTCTTTGATATAATGGTTAGTTAAATTATAATTTTATATTGTTTAAATGACATTTTTAATATCAGTTTTGCCAAATACTTTATTCATTTTGAAATGTCATAAGATAAGTAATGCAAATGTAAATTTTTTATATTTTTTACAATACATTGGAATCTAGTTATGTAAGTCATGGTCGAATCATCACTAGTGAATTTTTCCTAAAATCAGATAAAAATTAATTGAAATATCTTTAAATTTTTATGCATTCAAAAACTCATTATTAAAAAAATATATATATCATATTTTTGTTAAAAATTATGTCACCTAAAATTAATAAGGTAATTGTGTCTTTATTACATAAAACATTATAATGTCAATATTTTCTTAATTTATTAGTTCATTTACTGTGTTTGATAAAAATCTCTACCTCAGTGTTAGTTTCACTTGTGTAGAACATATACTTTTTGTTCATTTAGTATATTCATATATATTTGTGATGTTTATCTTGAGCATATTCATATGTATTTGAACAAATGTAATATTGTGTAAAAAACGAATTTGATGAGAAGTTATATATGTGTATATGTTAGCAGATTTCCAATGCAAGATAACAATTTTTTTACTACTTTTCGTAGAAACATTTTTTGGTTTGGAAGTATGGTTCTACAATTTTGGTTTCAACCTTTGATATCAATATATATTTTACCACTTTTGGTAGAAACATTTTTTTGTTTGGATGTATGGTTTTAGAATTTTGGTTTTAATGTAAGTACTAAGTCTGAGGTCATTAGCAGTTTTTTATGACTACTAAAAACACTTTATTCATTCATTCATGTATGTCTTTTTTGTTTCATACTCTAATTTAAAGATACTTAAAATAAGCAAGAATATCTACAAAATAGCCCGCGTTTAAATACAATAATTAATTCATACATTTCAAAATCCAATAATTGAACTAAGCTACACGGAAATACTAACTATACTACCTTGTTATAGTATTATCGCCAAAACATTATTTGTATTAACCTTCAACACATTGTTAAACGCAACTTGTGTTATCAACTCAACAAAGCATTATGTACATCACCTCAACAAAGCAATATGTACATCACTCTAACGATAAATATGTGTATTGCTTCAATGCATTTGTTTAATCCCCTAAAACACATTTGACATATATTACAATGCAGCAATTGTATTATTAATCCAATGCAATGTTTCTATCACTCTTTCAACGCAGTTTGTAATGTTGGTTGAACGCATTTTATCACATCCCTTGCGTTGTATTATATTATATTATCCCTAGTGTCGTTTTAATATATTTATGGGTGCTCCTTAATTTATATCCATCCTTTTTGTTTTATATCCCCCTCTACGTGGCCTTTATCATTGATTTTCAATTGAACAACGTATTCAATGCGCTTTGGTCAATGCATTGCTTGTAAATCCTCAACGCATTTTAATGTATTATCTGTAATGCCTTCCTTACATTGCATTTTGTTTTAATATATGTGCAATTAATTTTTATTTCCTTCAATGTTCTTTTATTATTATTGAATGCACACTTTAATTATGTTCTGTCAGCACCTTTGTAACTCACTCCTTTTACCACCTTTGCAATGCATTGTGTGTATAATTTTCCTCAACACCTTTTCCATGGTTTTTCAATGTAGCCTTTTCCATTTTGGGTTGTCTTGCATTTTCCTTTAATGCATTTTTGTTAATTGGATTTTTTTGGGTGTCTTTACCTTTTCTACCTACCTTATTGGTTACCATGTCTTTTGTTGATTACTTCTTTATTACTATGATTCATATTCTTTCCTAGAAACATGATTCCTCATTTATAGCATTTCTTACATTAAAAAGGGCATTATCAAACCCTAATGTTTCTTCAAGGTTTTATTTTCTTATGATTCTCCAAGACTTATGATGGAAAGCATTTCTATAATCACCATATAGTAAAACCTTGTATTGGTTTCCATCATGATAAACTTTACTTTTGTCCCGTATGTTTTGTATAGGCCATTGCCCATTGATCAAGCTTTTGGCCCATAAGAAGGGATTGTCAACCATATGTAAGAATAATTACCATCACACTATACAAGCTCATCCTCAAGATAATTAATATATATTCTAATAACATTTTTATGTAAAATTGCAACGCTTTATTGCTTTATATGAGGGAGAGATAAAGATGAGAGGTTTGCAACTTGACTACTGAAATCTCAAAAGAACAGTAAATAAAAGTTACAACCATCAACGTCAAGAAAGAATCTGAAAGAAACCTTCAAATGATTCACAAATATAAGTAATAAAGATAATTCTAATGCCTTCTCTTCAAACAAGTTTAATGCATAACGTGACAATTTGAAAACGTACCCCTAAGTTCATCACAATATATATACAAACCTTTTTCTCTATCCATAATCAAGAAGATATATTAGAACTTAAGTCTTGAATCATCATGAAATTGCTATGAAACAAAATAATATCCAATAGCCAACAATTAGGATTTTGGAGGTTGCATTAATTTGGCAACAAAAGCTCAAGATTGAAACCAATCCACTAGCTTGAAAAAAAATCCAATATCCAAGTACATAAATTAGCTTAATGGAATTGATGTACAATCCAAACTCCAACAATAATGATTAAAATAACATGACCAAACATGCCATGAAATTCCCATAAGGATTCATCCTTGAAAATGGGAACTAGGGCATCAGAATCTAAGTTGCAATATGGTGAGTAATAGAGGATGTATTTCTATAACTCACAATGCATATCATGAATATATGAAGCCTTAAAAGTGCATCGTTAAAGAAGAAACTTCCTAAAACCTAATGCATTCATAAATAATGAGAACCAAGGTGAATTAAGGGTGTTATGTTCACTCATGCAACAAAAATTCATGCTTGTGAATTGCAATGCATGTCATGGTAGTCAGGAGCTCAGGGGTAGGTGAATGAAACAAAACCTCGAAAAAACATAATGCATTGCAAAGATCACAAACCAAGATAAAGTAGTTATGGGCATCAACAACCATAACTTTTCAAACTAACTAGGTCATTTACGAGTTTGACTAATTCAAATCATAAGAACACCTATTAAACCTTAAAAAGAAAAGGGGGGCACAAAAATTTAGCCATTTAGGCTAAAAATATATTTCGGGGTTGTTTTATTGACTATAACAGAATCCATCCCTATAGGGAATATTATTAGGATACGCTTCCCTCACAATCTCTCATTCCATTGATTTCACATTACTCTGTTGATACTGAGTTTCCTTGAGATAAATCTATCTTGGAGTTCATGGCTTCAATTTATAAAACAAGGGAGATTATTCATCATGATGCCTCTACTCTCCCAATTTCAAAAGTGATGAATATTGGAAACAAAATATTGAATTGGGTAAGGGGGATTTTTTGGGTCATCCATTAAAGTGCCACCATTGGATTAATTCAAGTCTCTAAGTTGTCACAATGAACTTTCCACCAGACTCTACACTTCAAACCACACCCCCCATTAATGTGTGTATTGTGCCTCCATTATGTCTTGATGGCCATCATCAAGGAGTTGCGTTATCTCATGAAACCAAATATTTTTTTATCCTTAGGAAATTCCTAATAACAATATGGTTTTAAGATTTCACTGGAATCATCAACCTTTAAGGTCATGGGAATATATTTTGATGTAGCATAGCCTTGCAATGGTGTTCCATATGTTATTGAGAATGACACATGAGTTCATACATGTCATTTAGAATCCTTGGCATGAACTTTACCATGGGAACTACGAAACATGAACCATTAAAATATATTATTCTTTCTTTATATCTACATAGAACATCATAAAAATACTCACACACACATATAATATAAAAAATCAAAAGTATAAGTTCTTGTTATTACTTATCCATGTTTTTCTACTTTCACTATGTGTTTTAACAATGGTTCTAGTCCTTTTACATGGTTTTTGTAGCATGATGTGGAATTTTTCTCTTGTGACACATTCCATATATAAAGTATACTTTCAAAATGGCATACAATGATAAGACTTATAGTAATATTTCCATTTCATTATTGACCTTGTTTGTAACTTTTCACTTTACCTTAGGTATAAACCCATCATGTTAGAATACCTCACATGCCTTTTTCACATCATAACTATTATCAGCTTATTCACCACACTTGGGATGGAAGAGAGGCCCTACTCTTTCCTACATTAATTGAAGGTTGAGATACACCTCTCATAACTCTGGTTAGACACATTTTAGTATCTCATCACTCCAAATAATTAGCAATGGAGCAATGCATCAATATGTGATAGTGGGAAAGGAGGGAGGAAGCTATCATCATCACCTTTTTCCTTTAGCAAGGGACTTAGCTTAGCATCCATATTTATCCTCCCATATCCATGAGAATACTATATAATCAAAGCCTTCTAGTGGAGGGGGGGAGATAGAACTTGGAAAGTGCCCTTATGTTGGTAAAATATCTTGGGAATACCTTTTTGCATTGTTGTGGTGAGATAAATTATAATGAGTGAGCCAAGGAAGACAAGGGATCAAGGTCATTAGGATGGAGATTCTCACATCCATGATGTAATATTGTAAGCACTAAATTTATTTCTATATTAATTTCAAGTCATTACCCCAAATTCTTAAGTGCATTTGGTTTCATTTGATCGAACTTGAATGAAGTTACAAGTTGTTAGATAAATATTATGTTTATTTTTTGGTAGGAAATATATTTTCTTTATCTATGATGTATTTATGATGTACGTGCAATAAAAATGGATAAGGTCTCTAGGTATAGGATTCTAAGCAACTTCATTAGCCAAGATCTACACCAACAAACAAGGGTAAAGGTATGTGAGTTTCATTTCCCATTTCTTCATATATCAATGCATGAAAGCATAGATATAGGGAGTTGATTAAGAAAAAATTAATTATTTGAAAAATCTGAGGGAAATATTTATGGACCAATAACTTTATGGAAATTAAGAAAATAATTGTAGACAAAACTGGCAACCATAATGGAGAAACATCATTGATTTATTCTCATCCCTTCAAAAAGGAGTTGTCTTTAGTGCGTCTTTTTGGACTTTCTGGTGTAGGAATCCAGTGGAAAACATTGAGGTGAAATCTTGATTTGTGTTATTTGAACTGGTTTTTTTACTCTGTATATGGATTCAGCACCCCGAAAAACTCCTAGGGCACTTGGATTATGCAAGTTTTACCCATCAAACTTGTGATTACAATAAATTCCTGCAAAATTTTAGAGAAATTAGACCAAAAAAACCCGCCTAAAGAGCTTCCAAAAAGTCGCCCTAAAGAAAACTCGCTTCAAAATTTCTTGTTTTTTTCTATTTCATAAGAGTTTTATAGTAATTGTTATCCTTTTCATCTCTTTTATGGGTTAGATCCATGCTTAATTATTCACATATGATCTTGGATTTTTGAAAAATATCACTCTAGAATGTAATAACTCTATCCATTTGCTATTAGAGTGATTATTTTGTAGTAATCATGCACTACACACTACAGTAGATTGATATTAGAATTTTAATCACTCCTTGCTCACCTAGACAAAGTGACAAGGCTTATATGAGGCATATTTGATTGAGATTTAGGAGTTTAATTCATTTTTTGAGGTTGTGTCTATATTTTTAAATTGTAAAAGGGATAGATCCCCATTGGATTAGTCTTAGAACCATTTTCCCTCTTCATATCTACGTAATTTCGGAGGATTTGGCACTATCTCATCTCATTTGAAATGGTTTTTTTTCTTTTTTATGCTTGAATATTGATTAAGACCTTTTATTTCAAGCATGCATATAGAGTTGCATTTTAAAGAGAATGCAACCAAGTAAAATAAACACATAAAAGAACTTAGAAGCTGAAATCAAATGAAACCATGAGATCAAAGGCACAAAAAAACTTGATAATGGAGTTCACGCAGTGTGGGCTACGTCTCGAGGCTCTTCTCAATGTGGGGAGGCCTCCTTCATTAATTGGCAGCAAAATCAAAATACAAACAAATAAAAAATAACACCTTATACCTCCACTTCCAAGGATGGCCTCAAAATGTAGACCTATACTGAAAAAATAGACTGCATAGTTGGAATCTTGGTGAAAAATCAAGAAAAATAATTATAAAGCTGACCCTGTTCTGGTTCGGTCAAAATATGGATCCCTAGGAATCTCAAATATTCCCCAAATATTTCTTCTCATTTCAGCTACCCATATGACAAAACAAACTTCACCATCATGGTCCTTGCAAAAAACTGAGTAAAATGAGCATAAACTTAGCCTACTTCTTCTTTGGTAATTTCTGAGGCTCTAAGGAATCTAAGGATTCCCTTAAATATTCCCAAGGAATAGTCCTCCTTGTCTCAAACTCCATATGCGTAGGTCTGTGTCTCTTGCTCCATTACGCGAACTTCTCCCTTAGTGTTGTGTTGCATATAGGTTAAATAATATTCGGCCACCGTAAATTCCAAAAGTGCATTGTTGGCATAGTGGTGGTGGATGGTGTTTCACCGGCGGAGGTCATGTGGTTGAACCCAGCTCTACCCACTCCTATAGTTTAAGTCTGGCAATAGTTAACTATTTTTTATTGATGGTTTATAGTTTTTGTTCAGTGGCCCCAATAGACCCACGAGGCAGGTTTAGCACCCGCTGCTGGTTTGTTTTTATTAATGTATATATCTAATACATACCACTGTGGTTGTTGGCCAGTCGGAGGGGTTGGTCACCCGGTCGCTTGGTTTTCTTTTTTAATAATATTTTGAAACCATAATGGCACATTTTCCTACTAATATTTTAAGGGTTATTAGGCATTTTAAGTAGGTGACAAATTTGTCACCGTCGACCACTGGAATGGTCCAAATTGTCACCTCCTTAGTGAATTTTTGCATGCTAACTGTGTTGACATGTGTCACATCCTAATTTTCTTCCCTTGTCTTTATTTCCACATCACCTACTGATGTCAAAATCCGTAGCATGCCAAGTGTCCCTTCCTGCAAAATTTTTTGTTGTTTTTGAAAAACTTTAACAGGCCATAACTTCTTCATACGATATAAGTTTAAGGTTTTCTTCACATCGATGGATTCAAAACGATGAGATCTTTGATTTGAGATTGATTTCACTACATTTCGAGGTCTTTGAAAATGTGGTGTTTTATGATCCTCCTCGATCACTTCTCCCCACTAATGAGCTTTTGGGCCACCAAAATCTTTACTAGTCCATTGGAAAATGAGGGAATTTCTCCTTCACTTTCTAATTTTCAATGCAATGGGACTTACTTGGATGCATTCCCTTGACACAAATATGAAGGTACTCCATGTCTCACCATCATGAAGTCGTAGTTCTCCTATCAAGAATGATATCCTTAGGTAGCTTGTCAAAGTATTCGTGTGCAAAGTTACCCACTGTAGGAACCTGTCCAACCTCTTTGGTGTCCATGATCGAAGGAGGCTCATAAGGATTCAAGTTTTCAATGTTCACCATTGAGTACATCTGCATGTATATTGGCAAGTCAAGATGAAAATTATTGTCTCCAATCTTCTCTATTATCGTGAATGGGCCATATCAGATTAGTCTCAACTTATTTCCTTCCCATTTCATTCTTTCTTTATTGATGTGGAGCCACACCCTGTCTCCAACTTGGAATTGGTGATCAAAAAAGTGCTTATCATATCGATTTTTTTATTGAGCTTGACTTTTCACCAATTTCTCATGCACTTCTTGGTGAATCATCTGAATTTGCTAAATGAAATTTTGTGCTTCATCCCTATCATCTTGCTCACTGGAATCTTTAACTCTCCGAGAGACCATGTCTAAGGGATGCTTTGGAAAATATCTAGAGCATATCTTGAACAGTGAGTGTCGAGTGGACAAATACATTGTCATGTTGTATGCGTGTTGTACATAAGGATTTTTTTATCCGACAACTTGGGATGCTTGCTAGAATATCCCCGTGGTAAATGTACCATTGTGCAGTTGACAAACTCTGTTTTCCAGTCAATCTGCAGATGAAATTACATACTCCTCTTCAGCTTAGTGTCCATCATTCTCCACAAACTCATCCAAAACTCTCCAAGGAAATGAGATTCTTGATCAGACAAAATAGATGTGGGCAACCCAATGTGGACCCATAAACATTGGAAGAAGAGATGAGCAATCTTCTCTACAGTGATTTTCTTTTTACAAATCATCAAGACACACATTTTTCTAAATCGATCCATAATGACATACAAATAGTCATGACGTCTCCTAGACAAAGGAAAACTGCCAACAAAATCCATTAACACACTTTCACATGGATGACTCGGAATAGGGAGTGGTTTGTAGAGCCCCAATTTTCTATTAGTAGGCCTGCAAACTGAAAAAAACACACATCCCTTTACATATAAAGTCACAATGTTTTTCATGTTATGCCAATAACAAAACCTATGCAAGTGACACAAAGTTTTCCTTGTACCAAAATGATTCGGCACATGAGAGGTATGTGCCTTTCTGATTACTTGTATACTTTCATTGGTGTGGATATAAAGCTTTCCAATATTGTACAACAAGTTTCCGTCCAAACAATAATTGTCTACCTGCGATCCATGAGTCACCTTTGCATAAATCTCCTTAAAATATTCATCATCAAGATACTATTCAACATAACTTTCAAAAGACAAAGAAGTATTTTGCAAAACTATAGATGCAGAAATAGGAGGGTGAGAAATCATATATGTCACTTTGCTACTAGTGCCCTTCTTGTATTTTATTAGCAGGTGAAACTCCTGAAGGAACCCCATCCACCTGAAATGACGTGCTTGTTGAAGCTTGGTTTGCGAATGGAGGTGAAGTTACTACTAGGGTTGGTGATATGTTTGAATGATGGTCTCCTTTCCAATCAAATAGTACTTCCATTTATTCACACTTTGGACCAAGGCATACAACTCCTTGTCATATGTGGGACTGTTCACAACAACTTGGGAGAATATCTCTGAATGGTAACATATAGGTTTCCTATTTTGCATCAATATGGATCCCATGGCATACCCACTAGCATCTGTATTGATTTTAAAAGGTTGTTGGAGGTCAGGTAAGGCCAAAACTAGTGTGGTATTGATCTTCTCTTTTAGTGTATCAAAGGCTTTATGTTGCCTTCCTCCCCATTGAAAGGTTTGCTTCGCACTTCTTAATGCATGCAAGGGGGATGAAATGACAGAGAATTTGGTAATGAATATTCTCCAGTATTGTACTACACCCAAAAAGCTATGAACCTTTGTAACATTGGTGGTTTTAGGTCACTTCACAATCACATCAACTTTAAAAGGATTTATTTTTAACTTTCCAACTCCAAAAATGTGACCCAGGTAAACCAAAGAGGTCTTACTATATTCACATTTAGACATTTTGACAAACAATTTTTCTTTTTGAAAACAACAAGCACCTTTTTAACATGACTCACATGATCTTCCCATGTTATGCTAAAAACAAGAATGTCATTAAGATACATAAGTAAAAAATCATCAAGAAAAGGTCTACAAATGTCATTCATCACCCTCATGAATGTGGTTGGAGCATTGCACAATCTGAATGGAATCACCATCCATTTAAACAACCCATGTTTTGTCTTAAATGTAGTCTTCCATCCATCCTATTCTGCAATCTTGACTTGATGATAGCCATTGTGCAAGACCAATTTTGTGAAATAGACAACCTTTTTCAATTTATCTAATAAATCATCAATGGGAGGGAGATGGTACTAATTCTTCTCCGTTATTTTGTTGAGTGCCATATAGTCCACGCACATCCTCCATGTGTCATCCTTATTTGGCACCAACATGATGGGTGAGCCGCATGAAGAATAAATTGGTGCTATGACCCCTCGGTTCAACAATTCCTACATTTGTTTCTTTATCTCCTCCATCTTAATGGATGGCAACATATACATACCAATATTTGGTAAAGGAGCATCTTTTTGCAAGTGAAGTTCATGTTGGATATCGTTCTTAGGGTGAAACCCACTTTGTTCTTGAAAATCCCATTATAGTTAGAAAAAAATTCATACAATTCTTTTTAATGAGTGGGATCACAACCTTGGAAAGCTTCAGATGTCTCCACATATTTTTCTCTCACAACCATGAGCATGCACCCTTTGCTAGAATTGATCAATCTCTTCATCTGACCTGCACTTATAAGACTTGCACTGATCTTGGCATGATGAGCTCTAACAATGTGCTCCACCTCATATTTCTTGAGATTATACTTTCTTTCAGAGCGAAATAAAATTTATTTCCTATCATAAAAATATGAACTCCCCAATACAATTCCACAAATATCAAAATGTACAACATCAAGGTCAACCTCATCTACTAGTTTGGATGAAATCACAAATCTAACCCTACACTCTTTGGTTCACTGTAATTTGGCTTTTTCGGAGACCCAATTAAGAGGGTATGGTTTAAGATGAGGCTTGGTATCCAACCCTAATTTCTTAACCAAGGATTCTGAAATCACGTTTGTGTGTGAGCTTGAATCAAACAAGGTTTCCACTTTAGTATGTTGCATCACAACTCTAATGTGGAATAATGAAGTCCTATTTCATTCATTAACAAGAGACTCATTTGAAGAACTTGTACTTGCATGAAATTCAAGAATTTTCATTAGGATGAAGAGAAAGCTGGTGCCTTGTATGCCCACTACTGTGATCTATGTCTCGTCATCAGATTCGGATCCAAGGTCCTACTACATGGTTGCCACCATCTTTTTCTTGCTCTTTCCATCAGATCTCTTTGGATTCAACTATGGATGCAACTTCCAACAATGTTCATCATCACAACCTTCCTTCTTGCAATCTGTGCAAGATGGCTTTGCTCCTTCTTCTTTCTTGGTTGTAGTTTCCTTGTCCTTTTCCTTGCCTTTTCCTTTGAACTTTCCATTATGAGGTTTGAAAGATAATTTCTTGGGTTGACCTTCTTTGTAATTCTTGCCCCTTCTTTCAAGGTGAATGACCTTCATACTGGATGCATCAATAGTAATAGGCTCAAATAACAAAAAAATATGTTTGATGTAACTATGTAAAGCACCAATATACTTTGTTACAATTTCTGGTGAATCATCTGAAATGCCCAAATTTAAAGCTTGTTTTCTAAACTCTTCTATGAAGCTTTGTACATTTTGACCCTTTCCTTGCCTCAATATTTTCATTTCATTAAATCATTTTGTTGATAACCCAAAGGATATAATTCATAGTTTAGTGCAGAAACAAAATTTGACCAAGAAGAAAGGAGATTACCCAAGTTTTTGCTACCTTTCTGTACCCTGCTCTCCCACCAAACAAGAGTAGTGCCACTTAGTCTAAGAGAAGGAAATTAGATATTGGCCACATATTCCTTGATCTTTTGAATATGGAAATATACCTAGATCTATCTAATCCAATTATTTAACTTCTCTACATTGCATTCTCCATTATATGTGGGCAAATCAAACTTTACATCTCGCTTAAAAAATGGATTTTTAGATCCATTCAAGTGATGCATGTTAGAGTGATGAGAAGAATAAGAACAAGAAATGTCACTAGAGGATGGAGAAGGAGGGCGCTCATCTCCTCCACCTCCATGGTTTACAGAGGCATGATCTTCGGGCTTTTTCTTCTTAGGCTTTATTATCTTCTTATATTCTGCAAACAATTTTTCTACTTTCTCTGCCATAGTGAGGAATATCTTGTGATAATTATTCTCTTCCTCCAATCGAGCTTCCTCACCTGCCATGTTCTATATTCATGTTGCATGCCCCACTTTGGGATCAAAGGATTTGAGTTTTCCTTCAGCTAATTGGAGCCTTTTCCTAGTTAGCATTCACTCATGCAACTCACATCAAGAAGACCTATTCTAATACCATACTTGATCCAAATATTTTACTTGAAGGATGCATACAAAATTGAATTTTAAAGAGCATGTAACCAAGTAATATAAACACATAAAATAATTGAAAATCAAATGCAACCATGAGATCAAAGAAATAAAACAACTTGATAACAAAATTCACCCAATGTGGGCTATGTCTCCGAGCCTTCCTCAATGTCGGTAGGTTTTCAAGAAAATACCAAATGAAACCTTATACCTCCACTTTCGGGGATGGCCTAAAAATGTATACCTATGCTGAATAAATAGAATGCATGGTTGGAATCCTAGCAAAAAATCAAGAAAAATGACTATAAATTCAACCCTGTTCTAGTTCAATCAAAATCTGGACCCACAGGAATCTCAAATATTCCCCAAATATTCCTTCCCATGGTTCGAATGGAGTTTGACTACCTCCATAATGAAACATAATTCACCATTGTGTTCCTTGCAGAAAACCGAGTAAACTAAGTATAAACTCATCCTACTTCTGCTTTAGTGATTCCTGAGGCTCTGAAGAATCAAAATATTCCCTACAAGATTCCCTAAAATATTCCTTATAATATTCTCCTTCTCTTGAACTTTGTTCATGCAGGTCTGTGTCTCTTTCTCCACCATGCAAACTCCTCCCTTAACATTGGGTTTCATACTTGTTAAATAATATTCGGCCACTGGCAATTACAAAGTGCTCCGCTAGTGTAGTGGTGGCAGGTGGTGTTTGGCTGATGGAGGTCATGGGGTCATCCCTTGCCCGACCCACTCCTGTGGTTTAATTTTGGCAATATTTTGTTGTTTGTTATCATAGGTTTATAGTTTTTGGTCACTGACAGTGGTAGACCCACCAGGCGGGTTTGATACCTGTCGTTGGCTTGTTTATATATATATATATATATATATATATATATATATATATATATATATATATATATATACCACCATGGCCCTTTGCTGGTCAGTGGGTTAGTGGGAAGGGTTGACCACATGCGAACCAGTCGACAACTATTTTTTTTAAATAATATTTTGAAACCATAACGACCCATTTTCCCACCGAGATTCTATGGGTTATTAGGCATTTTTGGTAGAATAAAATTTCATCATCGACGGCCACCAAACTGGTCCAAATTATTGCCTCCTTAGCGAATTTCGGCCTGTTGACTGGGCTAACACATGTCACATCATGATTGGTTTGTCATCTACCATGTGTCACTCTATAATTGGCTCCCCTCGTCTATACTATCACATCACATGTTGATGTCAAAATTTGTACAGATGATGTTAACATCCGTACTATTGATGTCAACATGCCAAGTTCCCTTGCCTGCAAATTTTTTTGTTGTTCCCAAAAATGTCAGTGCATCATAACTTTGCATTATTGGATTTAGAATGATGAGCTCTTTGATTTGAGACTAGTTTCGCTGTGTTTTGAGGACTTGTGAAAAATTTTCCTTTCACAATCCCCCTGGATGAGTGATCCAAATAGGATTTTAGATTTCCATAACTTGATATGGTTAGTTAATTAGTACTTCTTTCTCAATTTGATTAAGGAATATGAAGGAAAACATAAGTTTACTTACTATATCTTGTTTTATTATAGTTTGGATGTGTTTCCTTGTTGAAAGGACTAAGGGATTAGATCCTATAGTAATATAAAAATAAAAGTATATTTATAATAATAAAATAGTTGGTTATTTTTTAATATAACATATTCTATATCCCTAAATGGGATATCCATCGTAAAAAATATGTGGGGGCACAAGGTTTTCCTTCCACTATCGATAAGGGAAGGAGGATGTGGCATCAACACTCTCCTAATATTTCAATAAACATATTCCATCATTAAATTTATCAATGTTCCATAACTGTAATTCCTTCTTGATGGTCATGTTTCTTGCATCTAGTTTAATGGTGGATCTCCACTAGAATATAAAGTATCATCAAGTTACTAAATTCTCTCATATGAGGAAGGTTAACGTCGTTTTTGATCTTGATAATAATCTACTTATTATTCATTTTGGGAGGCAATAAACTAAGATGGCCTACCGATCCATCTATATATGTATGAGGAAGGTGGTTAAGAATTTGTATGAACTTGCTTGTTGTATCTTCAATCTCATAATGCCTAGTATATTTTAGGGGTGTCATGCTAGGTTTTAGGTATTTATTTGGTGATTAGTATTCTCTCTATTGTATTAATTATTTCTCCAAAAAATTCCCCATCATGTATAATAAATTATGTGGTCTTCCCCATGGAATTCATTTATAAGAGTCATCCTCTCTGGTTCATTAGAGCTCTATTGGATTCATTCCCTCATTCTTTTTTTTTCCTTACCTTCATCTACCCTTGTAATCTATTCTTAGCTCCAAAATATATCCCCTCCACCACTACACTATATTTCCCTCTAGTCTCATTGGGCTCCTCCACTTTTTCCATCCACCTCCTACTGGCTTAGATTCATTGAACTCTCACTAGCTGCATCTATTCCTTGGCATATTCTTATAGCTCCTATCTCTAATGGTAAGAAACATGAGACAAAGGGAGTGGGATTGATATGGTGTTGCATACTATAGGGATATTTGTATCCTTCGAGCCTAACATTGTGTTAAAATATTCACAACCCATAATTGAGAATTTACTCTGCCAAGAGTACAAGAGGAAATCACTCAAGTTGAATGTGACATTGAAAATGAAATATAGTGCATCACTGGCTCTTAAATTATTATATCGGGTGGTGGGATGGGATCCAGACACTAGCCATTCCCAAGGCCCCTTTAATAATTATCTTTCCATAGTCAATCCTTACTAACACCTCAAATTGTTTTTGGGCCGTGTGTTGAATTTCTAGGGCACAAGCTAGAATATGTTTTCTTTCAGTAGATAACTACTTATAATGATCAATAATAATTAGATTCACATAGAATTTATTTTAGTATCATTAAGTAGTTATACAAAATGAAAATATCAACAAATAAACATGAAAGAGTGGTAAAATAACATTGAGACAATGAGACAAGAGACACAAAAATTAGACCTGAGGCCGGGGAAAACCCCATAAGGGGAAAAACCATAAAGCTTTCCTTATGTTTGAGGGAGTTAGTCACAACATCAAGAGAATAACCAACCAGTAACTGAGATCAAATTCTAATCTAGATTAAATTCCAAACCCTCTTTCTTCTCCTTCTAATTTTGACCACTTCATCCTTTCTTCTACGCTAGGAAAGAGATAATCAAAAGAGAATTTGATGTGCCAAATGAGGAGAGGTGGTATCCTTTATATAGACATCCAAGGGGTCTGAATGGCTTCCTTTTAGGGGCTGAACCAACTTAGAAAAATAAGAGGTCCGCTTGAAATAATTTTGGAGGAAAAATATAGATTTAAATTTTTCAAAATTTTCACATAATGAAAATACCGACCAAGACTATCATAATTTCCCACACTTCATCTTAGGTAGGGATGTAGTTCTCATTTTCTCTCTCAATATCAATCTCCTGTAGCAATCCATAGGCCTCATGACCCACATCCTAAGGGATAGATCATAAGAAAAAGTCTCTCTCTCAGGAAAGATCAATACCCTAGACCAATCCATAGGTATCCTAGAAAATAGCCTAAGGGAGAGATCATCAGTCTCATCATAATAGCATCTAATCACTCAATGGGGCCAAGACAATCATATGCACAGGGTACATCCCGCTAACCACAAATAACGTCTCTTAGCCCACGACCTAAGGGAGGAACCCCTATCTCAATCATATACACAAGATGCATCTCTCTGACCATAAACAATGTCTCCTAGCCCACATCCTAAGGGAGGAATCCCTATCTCAATTATATGCATTGGATACATCACCCTGACCGAAAACAAGGTCTCTGGGCCCACATCCAAAGGGAGGAAACTAATCCTTCCCGACCAAACCATAAGTCTCTTGGACGCATCCTAAGGAAGGAAACTCAATATCAATCTCCCTAACCAATCCATTTGTCTCTAGGCACACAACCTAAGGGAGAGATCACAAACTCAGTTCCTCATAACTAACCTCCCCGACCTGACTCACTAGTCTCCTAGCCCACAACCTATGGGAATGAAAATCTTCCCAACCAATCCATAGGTCTCCCAGTGAACAACCCAAGGAATATTAAGGGTGTTATATAATCGATGCTCCCTATCCAATGAGATTTTCAAACATTCAATTCTTCTCACATATTCATCAACAACCATCTTAGCAACAGAAAAGTAGCCATGGTGGATTTTAGAACTTTATCAAACATTTTGGAAGACAACAACATCTAATTGTTCATTCAGATTCATCCAGGGTTTCTCACATAAGAAATCATCAACAACAATCATTTAAACTCATAGAGAATAAGTGGCTTCTCATAAAATAAAATATCAGCAATAGTTGTCGAATCCGGCAAATAATAAACGACTTCTCACCGAAGAAAATATCAACAAACTTCTATTCAACAATAGATCAAAAACCAGCTTCACAAATTAACTACATTTCTAGCTTTAACCTTTCTACATGCAATAGGACCATCTATCTCATTCAAAGAAACAAAACACCTGGAATACATTTAGTCTAGGTAGAGTCAACAATTCCATGTATCAGGTGGTTCAACAAGCTAATCATAGGGATATGACACAACAAAGTCTCGCAACTTCTTAAAATTTTCCTTAAGAAAGTGTCCAAGGACTTATATTCCATTATGTCACAACCCCAACACAGGTTTCATCATGCTCATACTTCTAATCTTTCAATCAAATCCCACTTACACTAGATGGAAAGGACCTTAGTCCTGGTCAGAGACATATCACCAATACATAGCAAAATAATCATGAGCTCAAATTCAACATATTGATATAAGCATCACTCTTCAAAAACATATTTCCATCTTTATAAAATGTGCTTCAATCAAGTTGATCCTATTTTCTCCTTCAATTCCAAAGCCCATCCAATCATGAGTTTTCTTGTCACTTGTTCTTCCATTCATTATCAACAATTTTCCATAGCTTGGAAGTTTTTATTATGTTCCTACAATCCTCATTAGGAGGCCATGGAAGATCGAATGGAACCAGGTAAGGCATACAAAGACAAGAGACTGATAATGAAACAATAATAAAAACAATCTAGAAATTACTTATCTCTAGAGAGTGCCTCAAATCCCTCTTGATCATAACTTTCTCAAATCTGCTCAACTTCATTCTCATCACAATCAAAATTATGGAGTCCATGTCATCATCAAGTGGTCCACATCATCAATGAGTCCATATCATTACCAAGAAGTCTACATCATCAATATCATCATCAAGTATTCCACATCATCAATATCATGATTAAGGAGTCGAACTTGTCCACATCATCATCAGAGAGTCCATACCATCAAGGAGTCCATATTATCATTAACAGGTTGACCTCGTCCACAACAATATCAATGATTCTATATCATCATCCATAAATCCACATCATTAGAAGTTCATATCGTCAAGGAGTTCATTATCAACATTAAAGAGTCCACATCATCCAAAAGTCCATATTATCAACAAGAAATCCACATTATCAGGAACTCTATATTATCATCATCAAGTAGTCCATGTTTCTTCTTTCAAACAAACATAATCAGTTCTAGTATTTGGTCCATATGCCTCAGATGTTCCTCCAAACCTACCTAGGGTTTACAAACCATAAAAAATCCAATGTTAGTAATAATTAAAACAATAAAAGAAATACAAGATACTTATCTTTTTTACCTCAAAACTTGATGTTCAGACCTAGTCTTTCTTTAGTGTAAACCATCCTTTCAAATTATTAGAACACCATAAATTTATAATTATGCCTTTGACTGTAATCATAATAAAGGAATATTGGATCAAATTTTAGAGATAGACTATCATAAAAATCATAGTCTAAAATCACCTACCTTGTTTCAACATTGTTTCCAGTGTGATGTGATGCATCAGTGATTTAATTTTCATACCTTGAGAGTGATTCATACTTCTTGGTCATACCTCAGAGAATTTTTGGTTGATATAGATGACACAATAAGTTCACCTTTAAACTCATCATAAAAAACCTTATAACAAACTCAGACGTATTTAATGCCATGTTTGAATGTCATTTGAATCAATGATCTTGATCATGCTAATAAATCTAGCCTTAAAGGAGTTCCAAGACTAGGTCAGCTTCCTCCACAGTATATTATGAGACTTCTCTCTTTGCATAAGTGACAAAACCTTCAAAAAGATAGATGCCTCGGGAGATCACATAAGATATAGAGGGAGAGCCATAGAATTCTTCTTGAATATAAATGTCACATTGAGGATTAGATCTCCTCAGCATAAAATTTAGATCCCTATCATAATGCTATAGTATGTGACAAATCAAAAAAATTTCTATAGTGAAATAGATATGACACTATACAATTGGTTCCATAAGTATTTCACATACCATGCATATCAAAAAGTTTATACACATCCATTGACAGTTTTGCCTTAACCAAGAATAGAGCCACATATATTTTTGCACGAATCTTAGGAATATTGTACATATGATGATGCCACAAATATGTTAAAAAGATGCATAAACTGGAGAAAAAAATCATCACATATTTTCATAAATATCATAATAGACCTTCATGCACTTTCATAGGGTTCCTCTAGACCGCATGATTTCTATATCAAATTAATATCACAAGTGACATAAATTAAAAAAAATAGAGATAGATACCTTGCATGAAACTCGACCAAAGTTACAGACTTTGGCTTTCAACCTCATCAGTTTGTCACACACTTTACATCCCCCCAAACACATAATTGGCCTTAACTCACATTATTCTACAGGTAATGACTTGCATATGTATATAATATTTTAGATATTCTTTCCTCAAAACTTTAGTGCAACTACCATCACAAGGCTCCATAGATATTAGCTTAAATGCCACTAGTGGTTCACACAACCATAAATAATTAATGTCACACATATTGATGTTGGAGGCTCACAAAATTACAAAGAATCAAACTTCTCAGAGGTGAATATTAGATAGTTAAGCTCAGATCATAGAAAGAGATTGAATGAAAAAATCCTCCGTTTCACATAGTTTTCTGTAGATGATAACGCTTACTCACATAGATACAATACAGTGATTGTAAATTTTGTGGTGAAGTAAAATTATAAGTGCAGACACAAACGAATTCCTCTAGCCTAATAATGGGTCTAGCCACAACAGATACATTCTATGGAAGATTTCCTTGGGTTATATTAAATCAATAGGGCCTACGTCTTTGTCACTTATCCTGCTTGATGATTTCCTCACTTGCTCGCTCCAGCAATCTCTCGCTTCCTTGTTCAAGTTCCTGAAACAAGTGAACAACAACGACACACCAAAATAATAATAGACAAATTGCAATTCAACCTGCATAATGAGTCAAGAAGCATTAAGACATGGATATGTAATATTACAAAACATGTAGGAAATCAATCAATAGTTTTATATATTAATATCAAAGAGAGATTACAACCATTCATCTTGAAGTTACAATCCTCCTCTGACAAGACCACATTCCCACACACTTCTTCTAGCATTCCGTGATGGCTCCAAACAATAATAGTTTAAAGGCTCTTCCCTTTAAGCTTCGCTCCAAACCAAACACACTTCTCCCTCACACAACTAGATGGCTACAAATAGTAGTAGCTTTCTTGTCTAATCCAAAATAGTGTACTCACACTCAGCCAAAACTATAACTATGACTAGCATGTGCTTGGGATGAAGGGAGGTTCGTATAGGAAATATGAATGGGAAATGGATCCTCTTCTCATGGGAGAAGGACTTATACCTTGAGGTAGTTCCATCATTATAGGGGAAAGGAGCCCAAACTGTCATCCTCAACCTCATCCAGCCAAACCCTTTACCAGACTTCCGTTGCCAAACTTCTAGAGCTGGAAGCTTCGGCTCTAATTTAAAAAAAAATCCATAATAGGAATGGCGCGACTAGAACACAACTCAGTTTCTCCATTCGGTGCGAGGATTAGTGCTAATCTTTGCACATAGGTGAGGGGAGACAAAGGCCATTAGCGTCGGTCTTGTAAACTGGGAAAAATAGAAGTTTCAGGGGAAATGGTGCAAAAGGGAATTGATATGTTCATGAAGAGGGACATAATGGGAGTTTCTTCATGAAGGAAAATCATGCAAGGTTCACCATAGAGGTCCTAAAGGATCAAGGAATGGGGAGTACAAGGACAGTGACAAAATGTTTTGGAACAGATGCCCCCTAAAGCATGAAGGCCGAGTAGGAGTGAGGGATGAAATTCTTTATAAATCAATGTGGGGAACCGATCTATCGTCAGAAAACCTACAAGCAAGTATAGATACATATACATAAACTGAGATCTATGTCAAATGATACATGAATCATGGCATGGAAACAACCATCCAGATAATATCATGTAAATGGATCCAGGTATGGGCGTAGCCATTCGTCAAACAGGATCATAATGAAACCGAGGTATGGTTGTAGCCATCCAATAATGAGAAGGATCACATATGATAACTCATGATCTGGTTGCATCCAACCATCTGAAAGAGACATGCATAGCATCATAACCATGTCACACAACTTCAAAACCTAGACTTGTGTGATTTGAGTCCAGGGTCTTGTGCTCCAACACGACCTAATCAAAGTATAGATCCTAGCATGCGAATAGATGTGCTAACATTGAAAATGCTAGAAAGTTGCTTGATTACCAGTCAATAATGTAAACTATTAACAAGCAAGAGAGAAACCACCAATAATGACAATGGTCCTCAAGGTACTATTAGCACAATCCATGGAATGTGAATATAGTAACTGAAGTCGAACACCCACGAAGTCACTCTATTGAAAGCCAATGATGTGAACTTGTCATCAATTGTGAAGAACTTGCCATTAGGGCATGCAAGCTCTAAGGGACTTGAAAGCAGTCCCTCGGTCAACTTCCCAGATAATGAGTTGAATTCGATGGAAAGTGACCATGTTGAAGGAGGGCCATAATGAATCCCACATCATCAATTTGAGACGAGAGGAAGAAAAATGATTTTGGATCATACAGAGAATCAGAGGTAAGTGTAACTACAGAAGGACAACCCTTGAACATATCGGTGACACAAATGGAAGTTTGGCAGCTTTTGGATCCATAGGATCAGTGGTCACGACGACATGGAAGAGATCAAATGGAAGGAAAAAATGAATGGCCCAAACCCAGGAGGGTCTATGATGCAAAGTAGGATGTCCCAACCAGACACGAAGCAAAGAGTTTCATGTTTAAGAGTGAGCTGCCAACACGACTGATAGATTTCAAAATTTTCCACCACCATTTCTAGCAAGTACCCCAATTATTTTTTAATCGCAAACTCGAAGGAGATAGCATATGCTTGCACTGTAAGTTCATCCTTCATACGAATATGACCTAGTAAGTTTAATGAGCCCTAGGAAGGAGAAACTCATGTTCGTCATGGTGATGAATCCGGTGTCATTTAATAGTTTAATGAGTCTGACAAAGGTGTAACTCGATATCTTTTTCATGTTTAGAGAGTTCGAAAAAGACACATAAAACAAAACTCCAGATGGTCCCTTTTCATACGTTTGTGTCTCTCAAGCTTGAAAAGGTAGAAAACAATACTTGAGAGAACCACTTGACCATTTCAGTTAAGTAGTACCTTTTTCGTAAATAGTGCATCCCTGCCAGAAAAAGGGGTAAACTTATACTAGGTGCACAATGTTTCGCATCCGTTAACAAGTTCCAAATGACAAGGGCTTGGTCATCTTTTCATTTTTTAAAGGGTTAGAAAAAAGCTAAAAGCGGACCCCCCATTTTTATTCTCTTTTAACGAGTCAAAAAGGGAAAAAAATACTCGACAATCGTTTCATATGAGTCTAATGAGTCGAGAAAAGAGCTGAAACGTGACTCATCGTCATCATTGAACATCCATCACCTATTGCTACACAAGTAAGGCAAAGCGCATTATCGAGTCCTTGAGGTAAAATAGGTCAAAAAATATTTACAAAACCTGATATTTTCATAGAAAAATGAATAAAAAGGGGAAAAGTAAATATAATTTTACCATTTACCATTTTACCTTTGTAGTGAAGACTTTTTACCCATTTTTGCCCTAGTTGTTCCAAAGCAGATTGTGGGCAATCCAAGAGGTCAATCAACTAGCCATTAGTTTCAGGTAACAACCGAAGCCTTGAGCTCCATTTTCATTCTATTCATTTATGTTTTAGCCATTTTTTTGGATTTTTGGGGAGGTTCTTGAGAAATTTTTCACCCTCGGTCAGTGAAATTTCTCGGCACGAGATCGCGTCGGTCGAGTGTGATTTGCACAACCATCTGCGCCAATCAACACAACTATTTTTAAAACAGGCGTGTCAGCGTCGTGGATAGGGAAAAGCCATTTTTATCAAGAAATAACTGTTTCAACTTGACTTTTATATGACAATGATGATTATTGACTTAAATTAATGGCTATTGCAGAAGAGAAATTGCCGAAAATAGTGGATTGGAAGGAAAGAGAACATGAAGATGTTGACACCTAGGCACTGAATGAAAATTACCTGGAGGATTTGAGGGCTTACGAGCTCCTAAAATTCTTCCTTTGACTAGGGATGTGTGCCCAATGGGCCCAGCCCGAGTTGCTTCGATACTTGATAAGCCTTTGGGACATTAATCGTGAGATTTTCGTCATTAGGGACCAGGAGCTGGAGTTGACAACTTCAGATATTTACTTCATCACTGGACTGTCTCGCAGAGGTGAGCCAGTGAACTTTTATGGGTCACGTCCGATCGGGGCAATCATATCTTCCCTGCTTGCCAAAGACTACCGTGAGGCCCTGAAATACAAGACTAGGAAGATATAGATTTACAGTGTGCGAGATTTGACACTGAGGGTGCTCCTATTGACTATCAATAGAATAGCGGGGTCCCAGGAAGAACATGAGACTAACAAGTCAAATTTCGTTTATGCTATTGACTGCACAGTTCCTACGATCTTTAACTAGGCAGAGGCCATGAAGATGAACATCAAGTGCTACTTGTCCAAGGCCAAGGTAGGGAATCTCAAGCAATTTGGCTTCGGATCAGTACTTGTGACCTTTTCCTTAGAACGAGTGTCGTTGATCTAATATCAGTTGACTAAGGTTCATCCTCCTATGCCACGCGATTCGTGGATGGCCCACTAGAGTCGTTTGATGCCCACGATCACTGGGGGTCAGCATATGTCATACCGACCTGCATTCTTCTTATGGCTACAATGATAGAAGATTGTCGTGGAGGATTGTTTGTACAATAGTAGTGATTTCCATGGAGATCCAGATATTCCCTTAACGGATGGAGAGGACTGAAGGTAAAAAATCAAAATTTTTAATTTTAAGATTTTTTAATTGTTTTTGGTATATGTATTCCTACAACATTTCTCTTGTCTATGTAGATGTTTGACCAAAGTATCGAGAGAGGATGTCCTCGATAGCTAGGCGTGTACCTCACCCTATCGATGTTGTTAACTCTTATCAGGAAGGGAGTGACATCGAGGAGGAGATCACGAGGAACTAGAGGAGTTAACTCATGGTATTCTAGAGTATGCTCGGATAGGAGACATGCCCCATCAGTACTAGAGGCACCCCCAGTGGGAGTCTCAGATCGGATCTGTCAACTACTGAGTCATGTTGCATGCGTTGTCTCATGCTACGATGACCACCCTCTTGAGTAGTTCCTAGGTCTAGCACTTACATATTTTTTTAGGCTTGCATGCCATAGATGTTTGAGGCCTGTGAGCCACTGATGTTATTATAGACACACATATTATTTTCTGGGGTTCTGTTGTATCAAACATTCTCACCATATATATATATAGATATATATATATATATATATATATATATATATATATATATATATATATATATATATATATATATATATATATATATATATATATATATATATATATATATATATATATATATATATATATATATATATATATATATATATATATATATATATATATATATGTTGTACTTTCCTATCTATTATCGTACAAATGGTTTGTCTTCTCTTTTACATGTTTCGTAAATGTCTATCCAACATGTAATTAGCTAATGCATATGTCAATGTATTCAGGTATCTAGGAATATTATGATATGTAATATAATCAAAATGCCTTTCCAATAGACGTTTACGGAAATACATTCGTAACATTTGAGGATTCCTGATGGAATATTACCTCTTGAGTTGAAGGACAACAAGCTGTGAATCCAGGTTGATAACCAATTCCCTGATGCCCGGAGTGATGGCTTTTGAAAACAGTTCGATGATCGCACTGTATTCAGCAATGTTGTTGGTTGTACGACCCAACAAGATACCTTGAAGGTCAATCAACTCACCATTAGGGTCATAGATAGCCCATGCCATGGATGATAGGTTCTAGGTACTATGACAAGCACCATCGATCAAACCAACGTGAGGAGTTGCAGACATCTGCAAAGTAGGAAAAGAATAGTAAACATGAAATCTGTTCGAATACTATCACATGAAACCACAATGTAGAAAAATGCATCACACACTAATGTACATAAGTAACCATGCAAGATGACCTAAGCATAGTATTTTTTGAGGTAAAGCTTGTTTCTGGGCTTATCGAGAGGATTTCCTTCATAATCAATAAGCTCATAGGCTCCTTTATGCAAAATGAATTTTACAATATACGACCCATGCCACATAGGTTCGAAATTACTTGCCCCAAGCTTATCGTTAACTTGGTTGTATAGCAGGAGCAAGTCACCCTTAGAGAAAGCATGAGGGGAGATCGACTGATCGAAATGGGATTTGACCCATTTTGTTTATGCTTCAATGACCAAGGCAGTGAGACAACGAGTCTCGTCCAGTTGTTCTAAATATAAGAGGCGTTCCTCTTGAGGTGATGTTTCGGGGAGGAGTTCAACGGCTATCTTGAGTGAAGGAATCTCGCATTCGATCAACAAAGTTGCTTCCAAACCGTAGAACAACTGGAATGGTGTGAAACCAGTTATGTCTTTGGTTGAAGTTTGGTAAGCCTACAGAGCTAGAAAGAGCATGAGATGCCAATTTTATTTGTGCATGCCAATAGTACGATGAAGCATGGTGACCAAAACCTTCTTCACGGCCTCAACTTGGTTGTTGGCCTAAGGGTAATATGGGGTCGAGCCATCGTGGTGCAAGCCCAATGTAGATGTCAGTTCTTCCATCATGTAATCTCTAAAATGGGAACCATGGTCTGTGACAATGGATTGGGGTACGCCGAACCTGGAAATAACATGGTTAAAAAGGAATTGAGTCATCGTCTTACCATCTGCACAATATGTAGGCATCGCTTTGGCCCATTTGGTGAAATAATCCATAGTGATGATAATATAGCCATGCCCCCCAGCCGAACGAGGGTTACATGTCATATAATTGATGCCACATTTGGCAAAGGGACCAATGGTAATCACAGGGTGTAGGTGAGCGGGTGGGGCACAAATCGTGCGTTAGTAAATTTTGCATTCTTGACACTCATAGACAACAAGAATGTAGTCTTTGAAGATAGATGACTAGAAATAACCAGCATGAATGATTTTCTGTGTTGTAGCATAACCAGACATATGACCACCACGTGCCCCAGAGTGGCAATCATTGAGAGCTCTTTCATCTTCCTTGATCATGAGACATCGACGAAGAACAAAATCGACACTGACACGGTATAAAGTATCACCAATAATGCAGTAGGGTTAGGAATGATGTTGAATCCTTCAATGATCATCCTTGGTCAATGCGGACGGAAACGTGGGGGTTTGGAGATACACAATGATATCACCTTACAATGGATCAAGGGTGCTAATGAGGAAAAGGGTCTCATCTGGAAAATGTTCATCTGCACTAGTAGGGACAGCTTTGGAGGGAAGGGAACAAACTAATTTAGTGAAAACAAGAGACTTATTAGATTTGGACATAGTGAAGACGAAATCGAATTCTTGCAGGATAACTATCCATTTACAGTACTTGCCCCTTAGCAACTGACAAGTCAGGATATAGGTCATAGGGCTGCATTTAGAAATCATTGTAGTCATACGTAAAAGGATATAGTGTTGAAAGCATTGAAAAACCTGAACAACAACCAAAGACAACTTTTTGACATGTGCATAACGTGTTTCAGTGTCGAGGGGATTTCGACTAAGGTACTAGATCACATGTTCGCTACCTTCATCATTGTCTTGGAACAAAACCATAGCAATAGTGCTAGGGGCCATGGATAGGTAAAGGAAGTAGTCTCGATAGTAGTCTGGTGGATGCAACATAGGAGCATTTATGAGGATGGCCTGAAGATCATCAAAATATTCTTAGGCCAACTCGTCCCATGCAAAGGGCATTCCTTGTTTGAGCAATCAGATAAATCTTGTGGCTAGCCTGACATAGTTGGGTATAAAATGATGGAGAAAGTTGGCCTTTCCTTGTAGGCTCTGGAGTAGGTGTAGTGAATATGGAGTGGGTAAATTTACAATGGCCTCGACTTTTAGTGGATCTAGGTGAATACCATCCTTGGAAACAATGAATCCGAGGGTTCGTCCTAATTCCACGCAAAAAACACATTTGTACGAATTCAAACAAATTTTATAGTGTCTGTAGCATAGAAAAATCTACTGAAGATGGTTTGGGTGATCTTGGCAGTTACGAGAATGGGCAAGAAGGTCATCCAAGTAAGGCTAGACAATGTTGTGAATATCATGAAATGCATAGGACATTGCCCGTTGAAACATGGCTCTAGAATTTTTGAGGCCGAAAGGGAGCTTCTTATATGGGAACATACCCCATGGGTAGATAAAGGTTGTCTTCTCTTGGTTAGCCAGTGCGATATTAATCTGGTTATAACCAGAAAAACTATCCATAAAGGAAAATATCTAACTCCCAGCACATTCATCAATGATTTGATCAATGAAGGGAGTAGGGTAGTTGTCCTTAGGACAGGAAATATTAAGATCTCGACAATCCACGCAAACATGGATCGTGCCTTGTTTTTTAGTCACTGGGACAATATTGGACACCCAGTTTGTAAGGGGGATGGGATAAATGAACCCAGCTTTGAGAAGCTTTTTGACTTCACCCTTAATAGTAGCGACCTTCCTAGGGTGAGCTGGGCGAAGCCGTTGGCAAACGGGCTTCGCATGCGGATAGTTGGTATTTTGTGCACCACAATGCTAAGATCGATGCTAGGCATCTCTTCATAAGACCAAGCAAACACATCACAGAATTCCTAAAATAGATGAGTATATGTCTTGATCTCATATAGAGAACAAGATACCCCAATATGAACATGTTCAATGATACTGGGTTTGATAGAAATGTCAATCGACATCGTTTGGGTAATATTACCTAAATTTCCTTCCAACCATACTTCATGAGTAACAATTGGTGGCAAAAATGGAGAAGAGGACTCTTCGAAAGCGGTAGAAATAACTGTCGGGAGAGGAAGGAATGAGGAGCGATGATGAGCATTAATCCATGGTGGTTCCTCGAGAGACATGATTTCCATGATACCTTCATCAACGAGGAAGGTCTCAGCCAAGGGATGAAATGATTCCAAAGTGCCAAGCCATGGGGATTGAGAGTACATATCAAGAGAGGTCTTTGACATATGAGAATCAGAGGACGCAGAGCTCGAGGCTAAAACAATTTCCACATAATTTACTTCGGCGAGACTAAGCAGCATAACCTTGCCCTAAGTATCAAAAAAAATATGGCATAGGTATGACTCGGGGATCAGATTTGATCGAGATCATGTTGACAGAGGTAACATGAGGAGGTGGTAGTGGAAAAATTCCCATTAAGGTAGAATTTTTGAAGAGACCCACCCCCACACTCTCATACAGAGCATCAAAGTGCTTGACGTATTGAACATTTCCATTTGACGAGGAAGAGGCAAAGAAAGAAAGCTGATCAATGGTGACAATCTTCCCTTGATGGGGGAAACAAATCACGTGAAACAAAGAGGAGGCCATGGCATGAGTCCAACTTCGGCCGAGTAGGAGATTATAATTGAGATTAACATCAAAAATCTCTACTTCGACTTGCATTGTCTTGCCTTCCAGGGTGATGGCAAGGTTAGGTAAGACACCGAAGGGTCACGAATCATGCCCATCAAAAGATTCCAAAGTGTTAAGAGACTAGTTCAGTGTAGGGGAACCAATAGCCTTCCAACATGCAGTTGACATGATGCAAGTGGAGGCACCTTCATCGATGATAGCTCGGTGGATGGTCTTCTCATTAATGATTACCTGAATAAGAAAGGAAATCTGATGAGGGAGCCGTGGAACATGGTTCTCCAGATTGAAACATATCAAATTAGAATTGGCGGTCGATGCCCTCGATAGCTGACAGTAAATATTTTGTTGGCATTATGAGACAAGTGTTGTCCTTGATGGAAAATCACACAGATGATAAATTATAGTGCAGCAAAGTTATTTTCAAGTTCACGCACTTTCATGCAGAGAAACGTTTCTTTCATATGGTGAAAAGTTCATGCACTTTCATGCAGAGAAAAGTTTCTTTCATGTAGAGAAAAGTTCACGCACTTTCATGCAGAGAAAAGTTTCTTTCATGTAGAGAAAAGTTCACGCACTTTCATGCAGAGAAAAGTTTCTTTCATGTAGAGAAAAGATCACACACTTTCATGATTGGTTCATGGTATTAGTCCGACAGTTTTTGATCCTATGGTTTTGGTCTGTGGTATTGCATCCAAAAGTGTTGATACCAAGTATTGGGTCCATGGTATTGAATTGTTATGGTTTTTGGTCTGTGGTATTGTGAAAGGCCTAAGGCTATATAAATGAAAGGAGATCATTTGGTTGCACACTTATGAGTTGAATATCTTAAGGTGAGCTAGATCTGAAATACTTGTGATCGGTTGGTGAGTGATAGCGAGATCTGAGTGATAGCTAGATCTGAATGGGTCGAGATCTCCATGGCGCATGATCAGATCTGTAGATTTGATAGTCTGGGGTATGCTTGAAGACTGAAAAACTATCTATACCCGCAGGACCACGGAGCTACACGGTGCAGGTGCGGATACCCACAGAGCAGAAGAGTGCACAGGTGCGGATGTAGCCGTAGGACCGCAGGAGCGACACGGTGCAGGTGCAGACACTCGTAGAGCAGAAGAGTGCGTAGGTGCGGATACCCGCACAGCAGAAGAGTGCGCAGGTGTGGATACCCGCAGATAAGAAGATTGTGCAGGTGCGGATACCCGCATATCAGAAAGCAGCACAGGCGCAAATGTTCACAGTTGTCTAGTGGTGAAGTTGCGGACTCTACTTGAAATTTGTTTTAACTGCCTTTGACTATTCTGCAGGGCTCTGGGTGCATAATTGATGTCTGGTAACTGGTATTGAGTTCTGATAACAACATGATTATGTTTAGCTTCAGTATTGATGGTTGAATGGATGAAGTTCTTAATGACTTATCTTTATGTGATCTGATGGACTAGATTTGGTTGATAAATCACATATTATCCTTGTATATGTATTGATCTGGTGTTTGGGTGATTCAGAAGATTGAGTGATTATGTGCTTCAATGATATTAATGGGTCCAGTATGAAAATTGGATGTAATGTGGCCTTTCAGATTATGTGTTGTGCTTTAGGAGTATCGAGTATGAAAATGTATGAAACGTGGTACCTGGAGGAGAGAAGATTGTAGGCCGGCGCCTACGTACTAGTATCTTAGCTAGTACAAGAGCTAAGGGGTTGGTAGCTCCCTTCCAGTAGCAGTTGAAAACTTTGGAGCATTGTAGTAGGTAGCAACCTGCGTACTAGTAAATGGATTGGCTAGTACAAGAAATATGGGGGTTGTAGCTCCCTTCCAGGAGAGACTGGAGAACGAGAGAGGGTTGTATCTCTTTGCAGGTAGTAGCCTGCGTACTGGTAAAGGACTGCACTAGTACATAACTTTTGTAAAAGTATTTTCTTATTAAGAAGAAGATTGAGATGACTTGCAGCAGGTGGTTTTCTCCCACATTGGGTTTCCACCTTATATCATAGTGTTCATGTGTGTGGCTTATGTGTGATGATCTGTTCTATTTTACTGCACCTGTTTACTCTTAATATGGTTAATAATGTTCTAATGCACTCATTGAAGATCAATTAACTAAATCATAAGTTTACTAAATATACGCGGGTATTCTTAACTGAAGTAACATATATGAATCAGAGTATGGAAATGAAAAAGTTTTATTGACTTAATAATACTGATTCACCCCCCCCTCTCAGTATTATTTCCAACAATTGGTATCAGAGCAGGTCCTTTTGTAGAAGCTTGATCGCTTGAAGGTGATCCGTGGAACAATGGGAAAGAAGCTTAAGAAGAAAGTGCCTAAGAAAATTAAAGAACTACTTCAAGCTCATGAAAATGAAGTTCTTGAACTAAGACGTCAGTTGGAAGAAGAAAGAAATGCTGAAGAAAACGTGAAGAAGCAGTATCTTGAAAAGGAAGAGCAACATCAAGTTGAGGTAAATATTCTAAAAGGTAAATTAGAAGAAAAGGATAAGCTTTTACAATCTCAAGATAGTACTAAAGTCTTGGATGATATTCTTAATAGTCAAAGGTCTCCTGCTATCAAAATTGGTCTTGGTTTTCATGAATCTATTGAAGGTGAATCTAGTTCAAAAAGTAAGACAAGGGACTCTACTGCAAAATCTGAAATGCTCAATAAGGAGATGAAAGGTCAATCTCATCATCAACCAAGGAAAGGAATTCTTCAAAGAAAATTTTTTACTCCTCCTATGAATAATGTTGAATGTTATAATCTTGGACATGTTGCAGCCAGATGTAGAAGAAGAAGGGTTCAAGATCATCATGCAGAAAGATCATCACATTCAAGGTACTTTAATGGATATTGCTTTTCTTGCAATATGTTTGGTCACAGAGCTGTTGATTGCTATAGAAGAAATATGAGACATGTAAGATGTTACACATGTAACAAGCTTGGACATATAGCTATGGAATGCAGGAACAAAGTATGGGCACCATACCAAAAGGAGAGAACATCATCATCACACTTGAAGATGTGGAAGAGGAAAGAAGTACAGTCAGAAAGAGGCGGCATAGCACAACATACAGACATAACAGAATCAGAGGGAGCTAGAAGTGTAAAACTTTAGTGTCCTAAATCTCATACGCATGTTTCTTAAAGAGAAGTCACGTATATACACGAGTTGGTTATGGCATAGTCGCGTATATGAGTGTTTGAGGAAAGGTAGTAGGGACATGTTCAATAAAAGGATCAGTTATGATTCAGTTTATTATTTGCGTTGTTTGATAATGGTTACAATTTGCTGATGGTGTGTGGAAATGACTTGATGGTTAGAAGTGTTTTGTTTCTAACTTGATAATGATGATGTCTTGATACTTCTTGCTGATATGCATGATCAGATCTGGCACTAAACAAGATGGCACAGTTTTAGGGGGAGCATATGTTTTTAATGCATTGTTGGAATTATGGTTAATAGTCCTTGGTGATGATGCTTATATGGATAAATGATTCATCTTGATATGATATGGTTATGAGTTGTTCAGATGATTCTTGGGATTACATAGTTGATATTTAGATCAGATTTGTGGTTGATTATCTAATGATGCTTACATGGTGATCTTCATAAGGATAAGGAAAAGTACATAGCTTGAATTCACATCTTCTTTTCTTGATGATGATTCACTCATATGTTGTTGTCGTCATATGCATAAAGATCATATATTACAGTTATGATGCAGGATTCCTATTGTTCTTGGCACATATATGGATGAGGATTGTTGGCTGGATACATGGATGATTATTCAAAGTTGCATTGTTGGAGACATGATGATGATGAGTTCTTACCTATATGACGATAGGTTGTTTCGTACATATGTTGATTGATGCAGATATTCCCAATTGATGATACTTGGCTCATGCAGATCTGGATGGCTATGGTGTTTCTCACATATGATAGAATGTGAATGATTCTGTATATATAGAATTCTGTTCAAAAGGATGAGTTGATATGGACATATCTTGATGATTCATGCACTGATACAAGTTGCTGGTCTATTTGTTGTTGACAGATGCTATGGAGCAGATCACACAGTGTCATTGCTGATGTTTGTCATGATCTTATTTAGGTGTTTGGTCTCTATTATAAATGTCATGTATATCATTTGATGTAAAGGTCATATCAAGACTCATGATGTAATAGCGTGTCTCTATCTATTGTAGTCATTTGATGAGATCTCTTCAGGTCATGTAACGGCCTATGTTGGTTTCCCCACTATGCTTGGGATGAATGATGTTATTCTCTTATGTTATCATATGTAAACTTTTGGTATATCACCATTCTGATGGGAGATAGATGTATGTACGAGTCTTTTGTGATAGGAAGGTCATTTATGATGTATAGAGTCATGTTGTTCTTGTAGAACATCTTTTTACAGACCTTTCTTACAGTCAGGGCGAGCATGAACAGGCATATTTTAGCAGAGCAGAGATTTCAACATGTTCTCAGAAAGAGCATGGATAGATTGGTGCACCATGGCATATACAAAGGGGGATCTCATTCAGAGATTTCAGCAGGTACTGAGGGGGAGTATGGACAACAAAGGAAGAGAATATCTTGGTCGCCCTTTGCCCATGATGTCAAAGGGGGAGAGTGATTTGGTATTGTTACCATCAAGTCCAAAGGGGGAGATTGTTGAAATTATGGTGCATGTGTTGTACTTGATGGCAACCAACTCGTAGAAGATCAACTC
The DNA here is from genome assembly GCA_031772625.1 of Pinus tabuliformis. Taxonomy (NCBI): domain Eukaryota; kingdom Viridiplantae; phylum Streptophyta; class Pinopsida; order Pinales; family Pinaceae; genus Pinus; species Pinus tabuliformis. The sequence goes on from CM062807.1 coordinate 608,482,385, forward strand.
ACTTATATATATCTAGATGAATCTACAGAAGAGATATCAGATGTGACAGAGTGCATGGAATGCCGGACAACTCAAAGGAATCAGATGACAATTCTCAGGTTAGCTTTGCCATCAAGTCCAAAGGGGGAGATTGTTGGCATTATGAGACAAGTGTTGTCCTTGATGGCAAATCACACAGATGATAAATTATAGTGCAACAAAGTTATTTTCAAGTTCATGCACTTTCATGCAGAGAAACGTTTCTTTGATATGGTGAAACGTTCACGCACTTTCATGCAGAGAAAAGTTTCTTTCATGTAGAGAAAAGTTCATGCACTTTCATGCAGAGAAAAGTTTCTTTCATGTAGAGAAAATTTCACGCACTTTCATGCAGAGAAAAGTTTCTTTCATGTAGAGAAAAGATCACGAACTTTCATGATTGGTTCATGGTATTAATCCGACAGTTTTTTATCCTATGGTTTTGGTCCGTGATATTGCATCCAAAAGTGTTGATCCAAAGTATTGGGTCCATGGTATTGAATTGTTATGGTTTTTGGTCCGTGGTATTGTGAAAGGCCTATGGCTATAAAAAGGAAAGGAGATCATTTGGTTGCACACTTATGAGTTGAATATAATAAGGTGAGCTAGATCTGAAATACTTGTGATCGGTTGGTGAGTGATAGCTAGATCTGAATGGGTCGAGATCTCCATGGCGCATGATCAGATCTGTAGATCTGATAGTCTGGGGTATGCTTGAAGACTGAAAAACTAACTATACCCGCAGGACCGCAGGAGCGACACGGTGCAGGTGCGGATACCCGCAGAGCAGAAGAGTGCGCAGTTGCGGATGTAGCCGCAGGACTGTAGGAACGACACGGTGCAGGTGCGGATACCCGCATAGTAGAAGAGTGCGCAAGTACGGATATAGCTGTAGGACCGCAGGTGAGACACAGTGCAGGTGCGGATACTCACAGAGCAGAAGAGTGCGCAGGTGCAGATACCCGCAGATAAGAAGATTGTGCAGGTGCAGATACTCGCATATCAGAAAGCAGCACAGGAGAGAATGTTCGCAGATGTCTAGTGGTGAAGTTGTAGACTCTGCTTGAAATTTTTTTTAACTGCCTTTGACTATTCTGCAGGGTTCTGGCTACTTAATTGATGTCTGGTTACTGGTATTGAGTTCTGATAACAACATGATTATGTTTAGCTTCAGTATTGATGGTTGAATGGATGAAGTTCTTAATGACTTATCTTTATGTGATTTGATGGACTAGATCTGGTTGATAACTCACATATTGTCCTTGTATATGTATTGATCTAGTGTTTGGGTGATTCAGAAGATTGATTGATTATGTGCTTCAATGATATTAATGGGTCCAGTATGAAAATTGGATGAAACATGGCCTTTCAGATTATGTGTTGTGCTTCAGGAGTATCCAGTATGAAAATGTATGAAACGTGGTACTTGGAGGAGAGAAGATTGTAGGTCGGCGCCTACGTATTAGTATCTTAGCTAGTACAAGAGCTAAGGGGGTGGTAGCTCCCTTCCAGTAGCAGTTGAAAACTTTGGAGCATTGTACCAGGTAGCAGCCTGCGTACTAGTGAATGGATCGGCTAGTACAAGAACTATGGGGGTTGTAGCTCCCTTCCAGGAGATACTGGAGAACGAGAGAGGGTTGTAGCTCTCTGCAGGTAGTAGCCTGTGTACTGGTAAAGGACTGCACTAGTACATAACTTTTGTAAAAGGATTTTCTTATTAAGAAGAAGATTGAGATGACTTGCAACAGGTGGTTTTCTCCCACATTATATTTCCACCTTATATCATGGTGTTCATGTGTGTGGCTTATGTGTGATGATCTGTTCTATTTTACTGCACCTGTTTACTGTTAATATGGTTAATAATGTTCTAATGCACTCATTGAAGATCAATTAACTGAATCATAAGTTTACTGAATATACGTCGGTATTCTTAACTGAAGCAACATATATGAATCAAAGTATGGAAATGAAAAAGTTTTATTAACTTAATAATACTGATTCACCCCCCCCTCAGTATTATTTCCAACAGATTTCTACTGTGATGGGTAGCTTTGTAGTGCCTCGAGATCCAACATAGCTGATGACACTTGAGCCAAATCTTCAGCAATATTGTAGTGCTGAGTGGCTCAGGCATTGGGATTATACAAGGATTTCTGCAGCATACCATGAGAGCATGGCCATGTACTAGAATAAAGGTTAGGGTGGTCAATTTACAGAGGGCCAGAACTTGGAGTAGAAGAAGAAGGCGCAACTTATTTTTCTTTCCCATCTGCCAGAGCTAGAGTTTCATAATATTTCGATCGGGTGGCCACATTAATGGGCATGCTCATCTTGAACACTTGAGATCCAGATGAAGCAGATCAGGGTTGGTCTACCATTTGGGTCTGCTGATATGGAAATGGCTACCTCTAAGGTTTTACCAAGGGTAGGTAGATTCTGAGATGAACTGTTTGGAGCAACATTCAAGATAGACTTCTATTTGGAATAAGTTTTAGAAGCAGTCTAGGATACTGAACCAATAACTCCATCAACAAGAGGAACAATTGGTGACCTTGATGCTATGGGATCAGATGATGGTCGCGGAGCATTGTGTAATAACTCATATAATGTGCTAGACTGAGAGTAAACCAGATCCAAGTACTAGGCACGAGCGATGGCTTTCTCTTCAGTGACGCATCCACCCATATTTTTATCCCGAACAATTGGGGCTATGAATGATTTGGTAAATCATTCAGTGAGCAACTGTTCAGCTATCTCGAATTTTATCAAGTGACGTCTAAGTCTCCATTCATGGATATGATCAAAGATGTATGTCACAATGTCTTGTTTAAGCGATGTAAGCAAATAGGTGTCAGTTTCATAGTGAACCGATAGCTGAAAGGAAAGCCATGGCTAATGCATTGAAATCATGGAAAGTACTTCAAGGTAGCTCGATGTACCATTTCACTACAACACTCGTGAGGGCTCGTTGGAAATGAAGAAGATGAATACAATCGTCCATGTATGAGTTCGATGAGCACCAGAGGTGATATTTCATCACATGGGTGTGAGGATCTTCTTTAGCTTTTCCATCGAACTTTGGGCAATCACTTGGTATCTTGGAAGGCACCGGAGGCCAGTACGATGAATGAAGGATTGGATCATTCGTAAGGTGTGATACATATTGAAACTCAATTGTAGCCAAGAAAGGTAATTTAGTGTTAAAAGGGATGGGAGGTAGATAAGCGGGCCCATAGGGAGGAGCCCATCCCTGCTGGTAAGGATTTTGGCCCCACAGTGGGTGATCCTAGCCACATGGCATCTAAGGTTGCCCCTATTGCAGGTTACCTTGACCATAGGGAGGATTCTGACCTTGAATAGCTCAAAACTGTCTAGGCACAAGTTGCTGATAGGAAACTTATGGGTTAAAAGGCTCTTGAGCCTATTGACCTTGGACATATGGATATGGGATCCATTGTCGTGGAACATAGGGCTATTGAGCCTGTTGTCCCTAAACAAGAGGGTTATGGACCTACATTCCTTGGGCATAAGGTTGATACACTTGTTGCCCTTGGACATAGGGGTTTTGTACCTGGTTCCCTTGGCCAACAAGATTCTAAACCTGTTTACCTAAGACAAGAGGAGTTTGGGCCTACTGCTACAGGACTTGACCATAACCCTGCCCTTGCAAGGGTTCACCTTGTCGATATGTATACAAGGGTTTCTGCTACCCTGGTTGGTTTTTTTGTTGCGAGGGTTGACCTTGCAGTTGCAAAATTTGTCCCTAGGGTTGTAGAGGTTAGCTCGATGAAGGTATGGGTTGAGAGATATGTAGAGCATATTACATCTGTTGCTTCATGGCATGTTGCAACTGTTGTAAGGATTGACCTTGCAGTTGTTGCAGGTGACCTTGCTGTGGGATAATTTGCCCTTGTTGTTGCATGGAGAGCCCTTGCTGCAAAAAGGGTGGCCCTTGTGGTAACAGAGGTTTCCCTAGTTGCTTTAAAGGTTTTCCTTGCTGTTGCAAGGGTACTTGAATAGTTCTCAGGAAATTACCGAACTGAATCTCGCTGTAGCCAAGCTAGATGTACTACCTAGTTTGAATGGTGTAAGGTTGATTAACCAATCCTTGAGAACCATATGGAAAATAAGGATTTTGCTATTGGACCTGAGCCCCATAGGGCTGCTGATACTGAACATTGGTTGATCCAGACGGACCAACAGGATTATGGACTTGTTGGTACTAGACATTTCTTGATCCAGTAGGGTCAGTAGGGTTATAAATAATACTAGAACAGGGCTGGTTTATACCAAGCATGTGAGCTTGTAATCTACTCACATTAGTGGCACCTGTCACCATAGAGACATTCAGGTTACGCCCCCCATGCAGTGGTGCAATCTAGCTAGTAAGTAATGGGACATAAGAACTAACAGAGACAATCTTTGAAACTTTTGGTTGTGACTGACGCATAACTAGGATCGATGATACAAGAGTATTCAGAATGGTGGTTTGCACCGAGATTGAAGTAACAGCCTGTTGGGAAGTCATGTTCATGAAAAATATACTTGATGTAGGCCTGACGCCTGATGACCATACAGGATTATGGTAGAGTGATGAGGCACTATGTGTGCCTGAAAGTAAGTGCCCCAAAGACACATAGTTGGGTGGAAAACTAGCGGGAATACCTTCCGAATAAGGGAAACCCTCAGGAGGGAACTAAAATTTCAATTCTTTTCCCTCAACAGTGTGTGGAGTAGAAACTTTGGACTCATCCGGAGATGTGACTGGATCATCACCTTCAGGTTCCATGTTTGAAACAAACAACAACGAATGGCCAAACGTGTACTGGGGGATAGTTCCAAAGGAACACCTAGCTAGTCATACGGACTGTAAGGACACTGTGGTGATATCTCAACAACGTCAAATAGAGGGTTCGGAGGATAGATAACCATTCCAAGCTAACCATCAGTGGACAACGAGTTCTCTGGAGTTCAAACAGGATTTTCTGGAGATCCTGTGTCAAGATCAGCAGATGACCCTGAATCAAAAGTAGGTGGATAATGAGATGACAATGGTTGAACACTCAAAACAATTGTGAGTTCAACATTTTGGTCCTCAAGTGACTCTGATAACTCAAGAAATAGCTCCTCAGAGAATATTTCAGATGGAGGAGAGGAAGAGGAATTGGGTGAACCAGATGGTTCAGTCATAATGACCTTTTCTTAGTCGACAGAACAAATAACTTCAAGGCTTCAAAATGTCCTTTTAAGGGAACTCACGATTTGGTAAAAGAAACAAATAGGATGTTCTTAGATTGTGGGCAATTAGTTATTAAGACGCATAAAAGACTGATGTTCTTTCATTTTTTAAGAGTCGAGAAAGAAACAAAGATATCACTATCGATTTTGATTGGAAATGAGCTCAAAAGCGAAAGTGCTCGAATGATATTTTAAGTTTAATGAATCAAAAAGATTGAATGACTGCTTTGGATGATCTAAGTAAACAGAATTACCAGGCAACCGTGAAGTGTAGAATACCTCCTGGCAAGCCAAGAAGTACGAGGGGGCAATCTCCTCGAATGTTGTGTTCAGTGTATCATGTTCATAAGGCGGTCGACTTAGCTTCCTAAGGATAAAAGGGTTGCAACCTAGTGGGATTTCTCGTAATGTACTCGATGGTACGACGAGCACAAATCTGTACCGGCATTGTCTAATGTCGAAGCTAACGACAATTGCTAGGTTTAAAGATGGCGGAACATCTCTCTAGCCTAGACCTTCTAGATATACCGTTAATGTCAAATGCTCCTTAGGTTAATTAAATTCATTTCGGATTTGATCTTAAGTTATGTTTCAGTTTTCAAGTGTTAGCGATGCTACTCGAAAAAACCTAAAATGCAACTAAAAGGGACAAGACCTTTCAAATTCGATGACATGCCTACACTAGAGGGGGTAGAAACTACTCAGTCAAAGATAGTTGCATATATTAATATCAAAGATAGATTACAACCATTTGTCTTGACGTCGCAACCTTCCTCTGACAAGACCAGGTTCCCACACACTTCTGCTAGCATTCCATGATGGCTTCAAAAAACAATAGTTTAAAGGCTCTTACCTTTCAGCTTCACTCCAAACCAAACACACTTCTCCCTCACACAACTAGATGGCTACAACTAGTAGTAGCTTGCTTATCTAATCCAAAATAGTATACTCACACTCAGCCAAAACTGCAACTATGACTAGCTTGTTCTTGGGATGAAGGGAGGTTTATATAGGGAATATGGATGGGAGATGGATCCTCTTCTCATGGGAGAAGGACTTATCCCTTGAGGTAGTTCCATAATTATAGGGGAAAGGACCCCATCCGGCCAAACCATTTACCAGACATCCATTACAGAGCTTCTAGAGCTGGAAGCTTCAGCTCTAATTTAAAAAAATTTCTATAATAGGACCGGTATGACTGGAACATAGCTCAGTCACTCCGGTCGGCATGAGGAGTAGTGCTAATCTCCTTACATCGGCGTGGGGGAGACAAAGGTGATTAGCGCTAGTCTTGTAAACTGGGAAAAACAGAACTTTCAAGGGAAATGGTGAAAAAGGGAATTGATTTGTTCATGAGAGGGACATAATGGGAGTTTCTTCATGAAGGCAAAGCATGCAGGGTTCACTGTAGAGGTCCTCCGGGATCAAGGAACGAGGAGTATAGGGACGGTGACAAAATGTTGTGTAATAAATTTCCACAATTTTTCGTGACCATTGGTCCATAATTTTCATTTACAAGCTAGCATACATCCATATAAAATAGCACAAAAACTCACATTTATGTCATAGAGAATATTATAGAGAGAATAAATACCTCTCTATCCCTCAAGACAACTCAACATTGATTTGGCCTTGCATCTAGGACTTCCTTTTATAATTTTCAATATACTTCATCCCGGTCACAGAGACAACTCAGAGAGGCTCATATTGTCATAGTAGGGTTTACAACTTTAGAATTTTGGACCATATCCCAACTTCTCATTGATTTCTTTTTTCAATCGATAATTACTTATGATGATCAATAAGTATTAAGATTCACATAGAATTATTTCAATATCATTAAGAGGTTATACAAACGAAAAATATCAACCAATAAACATGAAAGAGAAGTAAAATAACCATGAGACAATGAGACAAGAGACAAAAATTAGGCTTGACGCTAGAAAAACCCACAAAGGGAAAACCTAAAAACATTTCTTTATGTGAGAGAGAGAGTTAAATTGTCCATCAATACATCATAATTTACAGCATCAAGAGATTAACCAAAATAGTAACTAAGATTAAATGTCAAGCTACATCAAATTCCAAGCCCTCCTTATCCTTCTTATTTTGGCCCCTTCATCCTTTCTTTTGCACTAGAAGGGAGATAATCACAAGATAATTTGATGTGCCAAATGAAGGGAGGTGGTCTCTTTTATATAAACTTCCAACAAGATTGAATGGTTTCCTTTTAGGGGCCCAACAAACTTAAAAAGATACGAGGCCAACTTGAAATAATTTTGGAGGAAAAATATAAATTTATATTTTTCAAAATTTTCACATTATTTGAGGGAAAAGTCTCTTCTATGGATAGAAGTGAACTCTTTATATCTAGTGGCTTGATATGAAACAACATAAACAAAACACTTGTTCTTTCCTAAGAGAAATTATAATATGTAGGAACGACTTACCTTGAGTCCAAAACAAGTTCTCCTCTTCTCTTTGCCTGTGAACTTTAGCTTCAACTCCGAATACTATAAATGGTACCCAAAAAAATTATAACAAGCACGATAACTATAAGATACACATAGCATATAGTAATATCTCTAATCAATGAGTCGATAAGGCATTGAAATACATATGCATAAAATAAACATAAGTATATGAAAACACTACTTTTTGCATTAATGAAATGTAGGAGAATTTTACAACCCTTTTACAGATTTTGAGTATGTAGATGTCTCCTACCAAACTTGTCCTTCCATACCACAAAGCAAGCCTTAAATCACAACTCAAGTATGGTAATGGATCCTTAGGTAAAAATAAGCAGCAACAATAGGGCATAGTTAAAAGTCTCCAAAAGCCAACCCAAACTCTATGGGAGGTAGTGAATTTTTAAGGTAAATAGGGTAGTTTTGGTTTTACCAATTAGGACTTAGATCCACATATGAGGAAGTATAAGCTCTAGCGATAAGAGACAAGACCTATAGGAGAGGAATTTGAGATCCCAATCAATAGTAAATGGTTAAAACCACCTTCGAAGATTTTGGAAAGAGGATTCTTATTTTTTGTATTTTTCCTCAAATTCTAGAACCATCGCACCTGCAACAAAGGACACATGCACTATGGAATAGTGTAGGTTTCATATAATACATGGTGTTATGGGTCCAAAAATGATGTTTTTAAGTTGATTAACCTAGAATTGTGGGACTTTTTGGATAGATAATGTTGAAGCTTTTGCAAAGGGATGATTGCAAGGTGTCAAGGATATTGATTGATCTGGTTTCCAGGTCATTTGAGGAGAAGTGACAAGATGACCTGTAACACACGATGAAAATATTGACCATGGGTACCATTATTTCCAACATCATGTGTTGATGGACAAAAATAATACCAAAGAATATATGCTTCTTTATTGATAATAATTGTAGGTTTAGTATGCTCCATGGAAAACAGGCTTGACAAAATTTAATCCCACCTTGGTTTGGCCCTTGCAACAAGTTGTTCTACAAGAGGTAATAGGGATCCTATCCTTGTGGAAGTCATGGACTCTTGCAAATATTAAATAGTAATTATGCTTTATGGTCATTTACTGTTAAGTAACAATTATTTTGGTGTTATGCCACAATATGGAACAAGAGGCTTCGTATTTGAAATAAACCTATTGGTTTTTTGGTACCTTATTAGTAAAGAATTTGTGTGGCTTTTAAGGAAAATGAATTTTTCTACCTAGTGTAGTTTGTCTAGTGAAAGAACAAGATAACTTTCAAACTATTGTGATGCAAAGTAATTATTTGAAGAATTGAAATCACTTTATTTAGGAAAAAATCTATCCAAATTTATATAGACATGATTTGATCATAAGTAATGATTGATAATAATTTAGGATTATGGCTATCTAGTGATAATCCACCCATACTTAGTTATGGTAAAACATAATTGATTATTGTTAAATTAACATTAGCCATAGTCAAACATGTTGAACCATAATTAACCATGGTTAAGAGTAGTCAACAATATAACTAAATCATGGTTAAAGATGGTATTGATATCCATTAAGGGTTATGTCACATTGCTACGTATATGTTGGATCGCCACATTCCTTAATGATTATGTCACATTATGACATTCAAATTCACTAAATTATGTCAAGTTATTACATTCATCAAGGGTTATATTGTATTGGGTCATTTTTCAGGAGACTAACAAGTTTGTAATATGGTTAATATATTTTTTACACTATTCACCTTGGTTGTATCACATGATTTCCTATGTTACTCAATGGTATGCCACATAATGATGTTCATTAAAATGTTTTCACAATAATAATTTTCTTATGGTTTACTTATTATGATGTTCATCTTGGTCGAGCTATGTCAATTCGTTGCAATCCTTAATAGTGATGTCGTTATGTTAGATTCTCCAAACAAAATATTAAATTGTAAATTTTATCCACTATTACGTAACATTCTGACATTCATCTTAACTATTTTATATTAAACTAGCATGTTTCTCAAAACCTTGAATACAAATATTTATATAATATTTTTCTAATTTTTTTTTATAATAATGTGTAAACAGTAGGTTAATATTTTTCTAAATTTTTTCCATAATAATAATTTGTAAACAATATGTTAGATTTAATGTTTTTATAATTTTTATAAATTAAAAATATTAAATTATAAGAAATTTAATAGGATTAGGATAAAAACTCAATACCTTAATTCTTCTTTTCATTTGTTAAGATAAAAATTGGTTTGAAGTTGATTAATAGATGTTGGATTCCCGCTCTCTCATCTTAGTTTTCTCCGTCTTTGTCTACACCCTTTGTTTCCTTTTTTTAGGATTAGTATTACTATTATCAATATTATTATTAATAATAATATAAATATTAGTATTATTAATATTAATACAGTGTTTAGTAATATTATAATTACTTTATTATTAGTTTCTAATATTTAGTTATTTATACATATATTGATATTATATATATAATTCAAATAAAACAAAATATGTTAAAATTATTTAAAAATAATATATATATATATATATATTTTGAAAATAATAATTTTATATTTATAAATTAATTTAAATATGAAACTACATCAGAGTAAGAAATTTAAGAATATTTTTTAATTATGATAAAACATAATATTGAAATATTAAAAAAAACCTTTAATTTGAAAAATATAATATTAAAAAATAAGAAAAATGGAATGACCATAATTGGGAATAAAATTTAAAGGTCAAAATATAATAGTATTATTTCCTTATTTTATTTTTCAAAACATTAAATCTAATAATTGATGCCATTTTTAAAAACTGATTTAAAAGCTACTAAAAAGTGACATTTTGGATTTGGCATATTTAATTAAAAAAAAAATTGTAATATTTATTTATTTTAATAATTTGTTAACAAAAAATAAAGTTGGGAAATATTTAAGTTATTAAAAAATAATAATAAAAATAATAATAATAACATATAAAAAGAGTCATAGAAAAATCTAAAAGGTTATTAAAATATTAAAAATTGATTTTTTTTTTAATTCAGAAATTTTTTTATAAGTATAAAGAAGAAGAAAAATATTATTAAAAGAAAATAGTATAGTTATAAATTTTATGGTGAAATTTTATGTTTGTGAATTTTCAAAATATATTGGGATGAAAGAATTTATTACTTTGTATATTAAAAAAATTCGAAAAAGAAAATCGATTTCTTTTATAATATTCTTATCTATTTACTATATACAATTTTGTTTTCAAAATAATTACTACATTGAACATCTTTATAATCTTTTTAATTTAACAAATATTATGATTACTTTGAAATACTACTTTAATGTTTTTAATATATATATATATATATATATATATATATATATCTATATATATATATATATATATATATATATATATATATATATATATATATATATATATATATATATATATATATATCCACCAATATTTATACTTTTAGAGTTATAAAAATCAATTCAATTTTAATAATAATTAATAATCATCGTGATTATATATATATATATTAAATAAAATTTTAGAAAACATAGTTGAGTAAAATTATTGTATAAAAATTATAATGAAAAAATAAAACTCAATATAATAGATCAAAATATCTCGGGCTGAGGTGCTTTCTATGCACATGGGTGGGAGGTGGGTCATTGTCATCCCACTTGGCTGTATAATTGGGAGATGTGGCACGACATCCCCTTAATTGTTTAACCATGCGTATTGATTATGGCATGACAAACACCACCCATATGTTGTCTAACACTCTACAAATGGTGCAGCACCTTAGCTCTCTAGACCTTTGCCAAATCTACCTCCTTTAACAAAGAACCTCAAATTCTAACACCATGACCTCCTCGCCTCGTGCAGCCAAGATAAATTTTCCTTCATCAAGGGTCCTTAATAATTCATTGCACTAATCCCAGAGTCGACCTTAGTTATAAAGCTATTAGGAAAGGAGGGGAGATTCAAATAACTAATTAAGGAGCTCTATAAACTATTTTTTTCAAGTGAAGGATCTAGGCTCTTATTGGTCACCTCAATTTAACCCACTCCTATGTGCTTTGCAATGCTTAGGATCTCTGTTATTTACTGGAGAAATTCAAGGTAAGGAGTGCTAGCTTGTTAGTGAACGTTAATCTGTGGTGCTAGTCCTTTCCCTTCTTAACTCTGACTAGCAATTCAAATCATTTTTCAAGAACAGTTTTTACAAAATGCTTCATCCATCTCCCTAGATCTCAGTTGAGAATATCGACACTTGAAACCATACACCATGGAAAGTTAGATTTTTCACCTTCTGGTTATTTCTTGATCCCTTTTCAGCTAGTGTTCATATCTTTAATCTAACTCTTGGTAGTGAATTGGATTTTACTTCCTATTTGTTGGTCACTAAGCCCTTGCTCCTCTATGGGACCTCCACTCTCTCTTGGATCCCTGGTCTTTGTGATTATCCTTTTCTCTATACTTTTTCTTTTGTAGCATGTTATCTTCCATTCTAGCCCTCACTTGATTTCTTCCCACTATTTGGAACAAGGTCCTAGCTAAGCTTTCCTAAGAGCTCTTCCACTTAAATTCACTTATGTCCCTTTTCTGACAGCCCTCCTCCTGGTCCTTTAGTGATACTCTCCTCCTCATGTAACTACCATTCCCTACCAGAGAGCTCATTTCTGCAAAGGTGAAATTCACTATCAAGAGTTTGATAATAAAGGTAGTAGAAGGACACAACTAAGAGACAACTCACTTTTTAGAGCTCACATCACCCCCTATTCAAGAAGAACTCACCCGTGCAAAATTGGAAGGAGAAAAACAATGGCACGTTCTTTCGAACATAGAGGTAATGACATATTTGGCTAAATGGACATATGCTTAATACTCGGCACATACATGGGAATTTTAAGCAATACATGCACACAATGGACCTATGCTGGGATATGAAGTTCATGCTCATAACTTCATATGCTAGCATAGGTCCATTGTGTGAATGTGTTGCTTAAAATTCTAATGTGTGTGATATATATATATATATATATATATAGATATATTTGATCAATGTGAGAAAAAAAAGGATCTCTTACTCTCCATGGAACATCTATACCAATACATAGAAAACCAGGAACAATGACTATCACACATAGAGAAGAACCTTGCAATGCCCCCTACTATTGTGTACTCACTGAGGAGCAATGAGGAGATGATCTAGGTTCAACAGATTCAAGCCCATTTTCCTGGTTTACTCACTCTTATTATGTATTTGATTTATTATTATCATGCTTCTTTGTCTTCCTCCCATGGAATTGAAGGACTAACTATCAACATATGTAGTTTGCATTTTGAACTTCTAGGTGGCATCTTCTCTTTTGCCTCTCTTAGAAAGATACATTTTTGGACATGGTCAAGCTTCCCCGATGACTAACCAATCTAAAACCTTTAGTTATTTCATGTAATATCATGTTTCGAAGGTAATACAAATAGATAGTCCAAAAAAAAATTATAATAAATAAAAATTTAAAGCATTAATAGATTCAAAAGATATTTTAATGAGGTGATTAATCTAAATCCTGAAAGCCAAAATGATCTTTCTATATTAACTAGTATTAAGAAGAAAATGAATATTGTCAAGAAATGAACTAATTCTCATGAGATCCATAGTGAAATTGGGGGTTGGTCAATTCCCAAAATTCCATGGGAGGAAAACATTTGTTACATGTGCGATGCTAAGAGAGTTGAAGATTAAAATTATTTTCTCTTAGATTTCCCATTTTATACACACATTCAGTCTAATTTCCAAATATTTTTCATACTACCAACCTTTTTCACCTTTTAAGTTTTCAAAATTATGATGTTTTAGGAACGTTTCTCTTATTTTTTTTAGCATAGAAATAAAATGTTAAAGATTTTGATTAATCTCTTACTTGATTCCAATAACAAAATGAGGGAAGGCATCTACTACCAAATCGAAGGTAAAAGTAGTAGCAATACCGCTTCATTCTACTATAAAGTATAAGGTTTTGTGAAATTTTCGTTTCTCGTATGTTTAGCACAAAATATTCCCTAAACTTTATACTCGATGGTGGAGTTAACACAAGATTTCTCCCATAAAACCCATAATTTATAAAACTTCTTAAGATCTATTAAACATATAAGTTGTACCATCACGTTAAATTCCAAAAAAGTAATATTAAAAAAAATAATATATATATATATAATTTTAAAATTATAATATCAGAAATCCATAAACAAACTTAATGGGTAATTAATATGTTATAAAATATTTTATAAACAAAAAATTTAAAATTCAAATCTTCATAAGTCAATCCCATTAAAAAAACATTAACATTAAAAAATTGACAATAAAATTTCATAAATATTATTTAAAATGAAATGTTAACTTTGAAATATAATATATTTAGGTTGATAGGCCTTTCCTATGCATCAACAATTGTCAACACTTTTACCCTCCTCCATTCGATCAAGTGAGACACTTTCAACCGTTGATTTTGAAGTGTGACTGCTTTTTCCAAATATCGGTTGAGCTTTTTCCCATTTGATGTCATACAGCGGGAAGCTTCTGATGCAGAGCGATTTGGACGTGGTGGCCGCTAAACTGAACTTGCATTTGCATGACCTGGATCTTTTGATAAAGAGCGGGGTATTGAGATACTCAAATGCAATAGTGCTTTCGATGCCCGGACGGGGTGCTGGGCGAGAAGATGTGGTATTTTTTATCAAGGATCTCTTTGCTAGACTCCAGATTGGCAACGCAGATTTCAAACGAAAGGCTTTGGAATCTCTGGTTCAGCTCTTGGCTGAGGATGATAAAAATGCAGTTCTTGTGGCCGGGGAAGGCGATATTGGCTACTTGGTGCATTTGTTGGATTCGAATATAGCTGTTATTCGAGAGCTTGCGGCCATGGCTGTGTCTGTTCTTTCTTTGACCGATGGGTGCAAGCATATCCTCGTTGTGGAGGGCGCTTTAGGTCCATTGGTTCGGCTCCTGGAATCCAAGAGCTCGTTGTGTAAAGAAAAGGCTGCGGCGGCCATTGGAGGGCTGACGAGCAATGTAGAAAATGCTTGGGGAATTGCAGCTTATGGTGGGGTTTCAGTTCTGATTCATATTTGCAAATCGGGAACCCTGGCTGCACAGGCCATGGCTGCAGGGGCGCTGAGGAATGTGGCCGCTGTGGAAGAGATAAGGAAAACGATGGCGGAAGAAGGGGCGATTACTGTTCTGCTCAATCTGGTTTCTTCTGGTATGCCATCTGCGCAAGAAAATGCAATAGAGTGCCTGCATGCAATGGCTTCCCAAGATGAGAAAATGCGTCAGTTGATTGCCAAAGAAGGCAGAATTCAAACCTTGTTACGTCTTTTAGAAGAACCCACTACGCCCAAATCGCAGGAGCTCATCATCAGAGCGATAAATAGTCTTTCTGCTTCTGTCAGCACTGCTAAGGCCTTGGTTTCTTCTTCAGGGTTTCTGAAGCAGTTGGCTTCTATTCTGAAAAATGGGCATTCGACTGTCCAGCAACTGGCTGCTTCCTCTATCTGCAATCTTTCATTCAGCAATGAAACCAAGAAGGCATTGGGTGAAGCAGGGTGTATTCCCCCTCTGGTGAAGATGTTGGAAGCCAAGCCAAGCACATCTCAGGAGGCGGCTGCTCAGGCACTTTCTGCATTGCTCGTTGTGCAGACCAACAGGAAGGAATTCATCAAGGATGACAAGAGCGTGGCCCGTCTGGTGCAATTGCTGGATCCCAGAAACCAGACTCTGGCTAAAAAGTTCCCCCTTTCTGCATTGTTGGCTCTCTCAACCAGCAAAACCTGCAGGAAGAAGATTGCCACAGCTGGAGCATGTCAACATCTGCAAAAGCTCGCAGAGATGGAGGTTGCAGGTGCCAAGAAGATTCTTCAAAGACTCGCAGGAAGCCGGCTCCACAACATCTTCAGCAGGAGATGGAGAGAATAACTGATCCAACAGGTACAGAAAACCCAACATCTACACCTAAACCACAAACCCTATTGCTGTCAATTATAAACTTTAATGCTCTCTTATTTCAATATCTGCTCTGGCTCTCCCTTCTCCTAAATCCAGTCCCTCTCCTTATCACCATAATTGGTGCTAACATCATCAGCTGCCATTGCATAAAAATTTCTAGTATCCAGCATGCGGGTTTTGCTCCTTGCCCTCTACAGTTACCATGTTTTATATCTCTAAATTCTAATTATTCGACTTTTAGGCCTTGTTTCATAATCACCACTGGGTCATGAAATTACCCTAAAATCAGATGCAGAAGAGTGTTAATTATTAATTTGGTTTGTTTAGGTCCGTGCCATTTATTTCAGAAGGCAAGGATTGTCCCAGTGTTTTCGGGCTTATATAATTTATTTACTGAGAATTTGTCTTGTGATCAAGAACTCTTGATCCAGGTGCCAGCCATTCTGTTGTTTGTGCATATTCTGGTATGGGTTGACACAGTTGGGAGAGGAATGCAATCCTCTGAACTCATATCATATATATTGCCAAAATATTATACCTGATATGATTGGATGGGTAGCTAATTCAGTAGTTAACACATTTTTTCCCAACGTGATAAGCATTATGCTTCAGTGTGTTTAGTAGTTCTAGCATATCTGTGCAATCACATCAAAGATCAAATAATCTGTACAAGGTTTTTGGACCAATTTTGTTCATAGTATCAGTTGTGGCTATAAGGGGTGTACTGTGTCTCAGATTCCTCTTTTACCGATATTGAAATAAACAATACAATGTACTAATTTAATCTGATTTGTCAAGCGCAAATGTTGTGCCTATGTTTCTTTGTATTGTTCCTGTCCATGGGTTTTGGACCAATTTTGTTCATAGTATCAGTGGTACTGGTGACTACATAAGCTTTATTGTCTCATATGCTTCTTTACCTATACTGAAATGAACTATATAATTTATTAATTTAATCTGATTCCTCAAAGCACCAATATAGTGACTATGATGTTTCTTTCATGCTTCTATTTCCAAACACACATCAAGAATAGACTCTCTATTGTTCATCATCCACTGTGTATACACCAAGAATCAGGATTCACTAACAGGTTAAAGTATAAATTAAGAGTATTTTGGCATTGAATTTCATATTTATCATTAACATATTCAGACCTACATTCTACAGTGACAAGCCACAATAACAGCGCATTATGTTGTATTTCACTAGTTAAAAGAAATGTGGCATTTTCATTCAGTCTGTTATATCATCCAAGCTTTTTATCTTTCATTAAATTAAGGAAATTTTATATAGATCAGAAAACACAGTCAAACATTTTTTCAGTTGAAAACCTAAATAATTACATACACTGGTACGTAAATAACAAAATATGAAGAGTAGGTTTGATCCTATGCATGCAATGGCATAAATATCTATCTTTACTTATATCTATTTACACTGGAACAACCTTTTCTCATAATCTAAGTGTTTAATAACTCTAGTTTCAAATTTACAGAATGATTTTCTATTTCTGTTTTTATGATCAAGTTGATTTTATAATTTGCAGTTCACTATTTGGCAAATCGATTGAAGTTGGTAGACGATGTTTTTGATATAGGACAAGAGAAACACAAAGCTATAACTCTATGTCTTTTAGGTAACTATGTTTGATTCTAGACTTGGGAAACAGAGAGGACTGTCTATTTATTAGGCACTTGTGTTTTTCATTGTCGGTAGGGAAGCCTGCACTGCCTACCTACATGTGTTAGAGAGGTTTTAGCTTTTTCGAACATAGGCTTTGTTCAGAGAATTTTTAATGTGGCATTGTTAAATCTATTTTGAGGTGTAACAACAGTATTTCACAGAGATGAGAAAATTTTTCAATTTACTCTCCAAGCCAGCGAAGCTTAGAGCTTTAATGAAAATTGATGCTTATAATATCATCATCGACCTTCTTGTTACCTCTTTGTTATGATGTATGATGTTTCATAATGGCCTAGTGAATATATGCTTGGCCATCTATAGAGGTTTCTTGATTTTGGGTAATTAACTTAACCTCTTGATTTTGGGTAACTAACTTACTCTAAAATGAAATAAGACATTCAATGTGTTCCCTGTAATATAGATATAAACAAAACATCTAAAGAAAAGTAATTGCACAATGATCCAGTCCAAAAAAACAAGGTTTTTCACAAACCAATTAACTCTTCTAGAAAAATTCAACAATTCCAATCTAATAATCCTATCAGCCTCTCTTTGTACCTTTTGGGACAATTGCTAGTTTTTATTATGTTATTCCACTTTGTCAAAACATGAAGAAAAAGTTTTATATGTTTTGATAATAACGATGGATAGATGACATTGGGAATTTGACATTTTTGAGGTTAAAATATTATTTGTTTTCAGAATAATGATTTATGATATATAATTGATTATAATATCACTTCAGAGTTGACATTTCTTTATCTAAAAATATTAAATATTTTCTTTAAATATTCATTATTTAAATTTTATATAATTTATTTTTAAAAATGTTTTAAATTAGATTTAAATTACATATTGAATTTGATATTTATATAAATTAAAAATATTAAATAATTTTTAAAATTTGAAATTTAACATTTGAATTATATAGTGTGAATTGAAAATATTAATATGGATAAATGTTAAAAATAATGAAAGAATTAATTAAAATATATAATTTAATAATAATTTGACATTAAAAAATTATGATAAAAAGTGGAATTCAATGTTTTTAAAAAATTAGAAAATGTTAGGTTAATTGAGAATTTTTTATTCAGAGTGTAAGTGAGAGATAAACGTATATCAAAAGAGATAGGATTTTTGTTAGAAAGATTAAACAAAAATGTTCTAGTTTATATGTCCCAAGATGTTAGATTGAAATGACAATTGAACTAGGAAACTCGAAAGTAAATATTTTTTAGAAAATTCACTTAACTTCCTTATTACTTAGTTAGTTGAAGAGAAGCATAAATTCAATGGCGAAGACCCATTTGCAATTCCAAAACTAGTTCATTCAGATTTGAGACAATGCACTAAGAAGAGTGTTATTGGGGAAACTAGTGTCTATTCAGAACTGCTAGTCCCACTAAGATGGGTAGCTATCTTAGAAACAAACAAACTAAAGTCACTTGTGTTTTCCTTTACGAGAGATAGATGAGAAAGAAGCAGAGAGTACCAACCTCAGTCTCTCACTTGGGCAACTTTCTTGTTTCCTTTCCCCTTTGACAGAATCTCACCACTCCTTCCTTACTTGTCCCACTTCAAAGAGCGCCTGTAGAGTCAAAGCAGTATAATACCATCAAAGCATAGAGATCTATCACTCTAAACAATATAGGATCAGATATATACTGACCATACAAATCCATATATCAACACAATATTCAAAGATACACCAGAATATGGAGGAAAACTCAAATAGATTTATTGATAGAAGTAGTAGAAGAGAGAATTACAACCACTTGGTCTGACCCAGTGCCATCCTCCCAGCATGAAAGCCATTTTCACCTCATACAAAGCAATATCACCCAACAATGTCTTCAAAGAGAAGCCAACAACACTTCCTTGCAAATTACAAAATTCCAGCCTGTTGATCTCTCGGATGAGGGATCCATATATAGATGTTTGCAGGGGGGTGAGTCAGTTTCTGGGATCTTGATTAGCATCATCTCTCTGATAGTTCTTGGTTTCACTTGGAGATTTCACGATCTCTTACTCATCCTTGGGTGAATTCAGAGAGGCAAGTGTCAAATTAGTGGCCTCTAGAAGATTCTCAAGGTCTCCACCTAGCAAACGGCTTGTGCCATTTGTACTCTGGCTCATCTCACCCTATAGAAGGGATTTCCAGTATGCATCACACGTTTTTCATGTGGTAGGTGAGAGGCATAACACCGTTAGCATTGGGTAGTCTATATGGTCTTGCTTTGACCAGTTCTGAGTAGTTTTTCATGGAGAAATTCTGGAAGATGATGTAATCAGCTGACCTTGCTCCTTTAGGGTATGGAACAACACTTTTAGGGGCTTAGAAGCCCTTGGTTTATGGACATATATGATTAGGGCTTCAGTGCCCAAATATGTCGATAACAGTTACCCCATAAAGCATGACGTCGTAATTCTTTTGATGTCAGGTGAAATCATTTATAATGAGGATCCGAGGTTTTTGGAACTTGAAGGTGACCTGTAATAAGATACAATACAATCCATTATATTCATAATATTTTCATGATCTAGCTGAGGCAAGCATTCCCATGCTCAGCTTTATAAATTTATTTTCATGTACATAGGATAGACAATCATCTATGTAGCAGACTGATGATTCTGGTACAGCCATCATCCTTTGGTTTGGATGATTATCTATGCAGCAATGATATACATTTGATGTCATTATTTTTCTGAATATAACGCAGCCCATATGGATGAAACTAGATCCGGGTTCTTCAAAACTCGTTCAATATTTGCCCGAAAGTACAAGTCGGTCCATGTGAAAAGATGTTCTGATGTCGAACATGGAAAGACATCACCTGATTACCAGCCAATGATTAAGCTATAAATAGGTGCGAGAGGAATCACTGATGATGATGATGACCCTCAAGGTACGATAGGACAATTCACGTGGTGTGAATGCATGAGTCGATGTCGAACACCACACAAAATCTTTCGGTCGAAGGCCATTAATGTAAACCTGTCGCCTGAAGTGTGAAACTTGCCATTGAAGCATGAAAGCTTCAAAGTACTAAAAAGGTTGTTCCTAGGTCGACTTCTTAGATAATGAGCTGATGTCAACAAGAAGTGACCCATCGTAGGAAGGCCTTAATGAATCCCACATCTACGACACAAAACGGAGCAAATGATTTTTTGGAGGTGAAAGCGATCTTATGATACAAGGTTCAAGGTGGCGGTCATGAAAGAATGAAGTGTAAAGGTATTGCAGCGAGTGAGACACAAGCTGGGTAGGTGAATTCTCTGAGCAACTTCTCTTGAACATATCGGTGACACTGAAATGGATTGGTAACGCTAACCCCAAAAGTGGATGGTACGGTGGACCAATGGTGATATGACTGGTGAATGGAATAAGCCAACCCAACTCAATCATGGTGATGGAGTGAAAGTGTCATGTTCAAGAGCGACCTGCTACGAATAAAGTTCCTTCAACTTTTCTTCCCAATTTTCCCTAGTCAGTTCTAACCAATACCTATTTATTTTTGTCAAGCTTGAGGAGGATAACATATTCTTGTTCTATAATTTTCCCTTCAGGCAAACCCGTTGCTATGTTTTAACGAGCCTAGTGACAGTGAGACTTGCTCTTGTCTGAATGGACAAGTTTTTCGCTATTGTTTTAACGAGTTTAACGACAAGGATAACTCAGTTCTTTTCAATTTTAGAGAGTCTGGAAAGAGACGAAAAGGAAACTCCAATATTCCTTTTTCGTAATATAATCCCTTAAGTCCAAAAAAGTATAAAACAATGTGAAAGGGATGACTTTTCGATAGTTTTAACAAGCTGAACAAGACAAACACTCGATCTTTTTGTGTAATAATCCCTCAGGTGCAAAAAGATTAAAATCTAGAGGAGGGATGGCGCTTCCAATCACTTTAACGCGCTGGAGAGGTCAATTTCTTGGCAATATTTTCATATTTTACGAGTCAGATGAAAAGAGGTTAAAGGAGACTCATTTTTTGAGGAACGAGTGATTTTCTCAGATAGCGGCTGATTCCATGTAAATTTTGGAACCTTTCAATCATAGAAGTGTAAAGAAGGTGGCTAATAGGATCACTCATCACATCTGTTCCTCAAAATGGGTAAACAATCAAACGGAGGCGTATGATCAGCTAAAAAAAGAGTGGAGGTGATGGTAAGAACACGACCAAGGCTCAAAAGCTGATAATAATGTGATTGCACTGGTTATTTACCAAAGGTGGGTTCATGTTTTAATGAGCTTAAACTCTGGTGGAACATATGCTAATTGATAGGTTTATTTTTTAACGAGCTTGAACTTCGTGTAAAATTTCTCGTGCCAGTCATATAATAAGGATGTCTCATCGATAGGTTCATTTTTTAGGGAGCTTGCACCATTCGAAATTTTGCTCCGACTCCCTTTATTATGTAAGCTAGGAACGACCAATCCTATGACTTTAAAGGGTTAAGAATCTACAGACTAAGAAAATAAATGGTCGCTTTTCACCTTAATGTAAAATGGTTTGCATGCCCCCAGGTATAGCGAAGTAGAGTTTCCAGGTTACCCTTCAATTTGCAGAAAAAGCATTTGTTCTATCGAGAAAGGCATACCTTCTGAAATGAGGTATCTTGTTCCTGTCTAATCCCATTTTCCTAAATGGATGGGTGTGTCGGACCAGTCATATATCCTCCGACGAAACCTACCCTATATCTGAAGTTTTCCTGCCAAAGCGGACCAGGTTGCATGCCCCCTGGGTTTCAATCACAACAACCGAATCACTCACGCTCATCATGTGGACAGACTAGAGATTGATGAGGCATTCCTTGCACAAAAAGACCTGTTAGGGATGGAATTTTACTATTAGCTATGTGTGAATGAGGGAATGAAAGCTGGTCTACGAGTTGGACCATTCTGCCTTCATGCGGAAAACACATCACTCGAAAGAGTGAGGAAACAATAGCTCCCATGCTATAATTGTAGTCATGCCCAAGGAGTAGATTGTAATCTAAAGGTCCTCGGACTACCATTACGTTCAGATAATAGTTTTCCTTCTCAATTTTATAGGAAAATTTGGAAGGATCCATAACGGTTGACTAGTTCCTTTGTCGAAGCCTATTAGATTTCGCATCTCAGGAAAAAGCGATGGCGAACCAAGCGCTTTCCAAGTAGTTAAGGAAAGGATACTCACAGAAGCCCCTTCATCTATGATGGTACCAACCATGACCATTCTGTAAGTTTGCGCTATGATTTGGAATGGTACATTAGATGGTAGATGGGTTCTTCCTAGTAGATTCCAATCGAAGGAGACGATTAGGTTGCTTGGATGAGGGATGGAATAAACGGTTGGATACATCTCTAACGAACTTCCTTCCTACGTTAAAGGAATGGAAAGATTGCCCCCATGTTCATCGGAGTCTGTGTTCACAAAAAGAATTTGAACGGTGACGTTCTAATTCTCTTTGGTGACTGTATCATCTGAAGGTAAATCCTCTAAAGACAAGATGGGGTCGACTGCCATATCGACTTGTTGACTTTGGTCTGATGTGGACTCAGAGGGTTTATCTTCAATGATAGGTGCTTCGACCAACAACAAAGGTGTGTCAGTCAGATTTTCAACTAGCAATGGACTCGGCGAGAGTTTCTCGTATCCAGGAGGAAGTCGGTGTGGTGATGCACTACAGTTATCCAAGACCCTTTTAGCTTCATCCAGGAAGGGACAACGCTGGAGGGCATGACCACCTTCACACAACCTGCAAGGAAATTTAGATCTTCCTTTTTGTCCAGTGATTTCATTTTCACTAGTTGACATTGTACTCTCAACATGATCGTCAGAGGTCGATGACACCAGATTGTGCAAGCGAGAGACCAGTCCCTTAAGATCCATTGGATGTAAGGACAATCTCTATGATAGTGTTCCCCTTTGCAGATGACACATGGAGATTTAGTTTTGGATGGTGCAGTATGTGGATTTTTGTTAGATGATGTACGGTTGCCCCTTTTTACCATTGGCTCCTTCTTCTTCTTCTCCTTCCATTTCTTCTTCTTCTCAGTTGCTTGGTTTTTATTTTTACTATCTTCACCAAGTGAAGAGGAAGAAGGAGAGGGAGAAACAAACAAAGTAGAAGGTCAGGGGGTAACTCTAGTATTGTCTACTTGTTGATTTGATTACTTATGAATCATAGTTCTTTGAACGACAGAGGTCAAGAAAAGCCAGACTGGTAGGCCAATTCTCAATCCTGGAAGGGATAATGTGGCCATATGAGGATAACCAACATCTCCCCAAGAGGAGAAAGGACTAGGATTTCCCCCGAGGGGACATCCTTGATTGGTGGACTCCATTTTCTCAACCTAAGATCAATTTTTAAGAGTCGAAAAAAAGCTAAAGATGACTCTAGTCGTCTTCGATTTTTAATGAGCTTGAAGTGACAAGTGCTCAGATGGACCTTTTCCTTTAAGGAGTCTGAAAAGGAATGAAAGAGATTACTATGGAAATCTATATAGAGGGATTACCAAACCAATTGCAAAACTGCAGAATACTTTTTACGGTATGGCAGTCAATCTTCCTGAATGCTTTTTTCAGTGCATTGTGATCGATAGGGTGACAGACGCAGATTCCTAAGGATAAAGGATATAGCCTATTGTGGTCTCCCAGTATATACTCTACGATACATGGGAGCACAAGTCCATACTAGCACTTGTCATCTCAAAGAGGAGGAATCACCCAACCTACGATGAAAGCGACAGTTACCAGGCTTTACGACGCTGGAATACGTCTCTAGCCTAGACTTCTAGATGTTGTGTTAGGTTCCAAAGCGTTTTTATGTTCATTGAATTTATTTTACAGTTGATCTTTCTTAAGAAGTTTGCGTTTAAGGTTCACCGCATGATGTAGATATACAACTCCTAAATATCCAATCTAAGATGATAAACAGTCATTTACTGTTATTTTTGCAATGAAAAATCCTAGCTACTAAAGAAAGACAAGCGAAATCCTTTCAACATAGAGCAGAGAGCACACATTAGATGCATTGTCCTAAATCAAAATCAACAAGAAGTCAAAATGCAAATTCACATGCATGTATTTGTTTTCAGCTTCCTTAATGTGTGAATGACAAAAAGAATGCTCAATACAAATCTGAATTATTTCTTCTTTCAAAGTGACAATACTAACGATTTTTTTTTCAAAAAAATGAAAGGGAGACAAGACGACACTTTGTGATTTTGAATTAGAAGCTACTTTCAACACTTGAAATACTACAAATTCAGATCAAATACAAGAGTAATAATGTAATCGACTATCAAAAAGAGGAGGATTATTTTCTTTGAATGAAAATAACACTTGCAACACTTTGAAATCAAAAAACGACAGTTTGATTAAGTTACTATTTTGTAAAGGAGAACTGTAAATGGTGAAAAATACATAAAAACATTCACAATTATTTGTACAATGGAGGCTAAGTAATGAAAAGGAAGGGGGTTTCCACAGTAGTCTATTGATCACAGATAGCAAAACTCCTAAATAAAGTTGAATTCAATGAAGAAAAAAACAAAATCTAGAGGCAGAAACAACCTTACCTGATCGTCGCACCTGTAACACAGCGAAACAGGGATGCCTCACACCTACTAGAGATGGGAGGTGTGATGCATCTAGTCTGCCAAAAGGAGACAATGCGGTGGTCTAGGAATGAGACTTTAACTTGGTTTTCGGTCATAGTTTGCAGCTTAGTTCAGGGATAGGTCGAGCTAATGATAGTTAGTAAATAAAAAGTATAGGGGCTAATCTAATGAGGTTACTTGAGCTACCTCTAGGGCACATAGGATGTTTGCAAGTCAGTTGTTCAGTTCATAAACAAACCTGGAGATTGACTAAAGCAATGTTGATCTACTTTGCACTTGCATAGCAAATTCACTTCGAAGGCTAGCTGGCTTAACTTCAGGCTCTGTCTATAGTTTATGAAGCAAACAAATAGATACAAGCAATCAAACTATTCGTTCCCCAATGGAGTCGCCATTTTGTTATCGAGAAAACTAGTGTTTATTCAAAGCTGCTAGTCCCACTAAGATGGGTATCTATCTTAGAAACAAATAAACTAAAGTCACTTGTGTTTTCCTTTACGAGAGATAGATGAGAAAGAAGCAAAGTGTACCAACCTCAATCTTTTGCTTGGCTCCTTTCTTGTTTCCTTTCCCCTTTGACAGAATCTCGCCACTCCTTCCTTACTTGTCCCACTTCAAAGAGCACCTATAGAGTCAAAGCAGCATAGTACCATCAAAGCATAGAGATATATCACTCTAAACAATATAGGATCAGATATATACTGACCATACAAATGCATATATCAACGCAATATTCAAAGATACATAAGAATATGGAGGAAAACTCAAATAGTTTTATTGATAGAAGTAGTAGAAGAGAGAATTACAACCACTTGGTCTGACCTAGTGCCATCCTCTCAGCATGAAAGCCCTCTTCACCTCATACAAAGCAACATCACCCAACAATGTCTTCAAAGAGAAACCAACAACACTTCCTTGCAAATTACAAAATTCCAGCCTCTGGATCTCTCGGATAAGGGATCCATATATAGATGTTTGCAGCGGGGTGAGTCAGCTTCTGGGATTTTGATTAGTGTCATCTCTCTGATATTTCTTGGTTCCACTTGGAGATTTTGTGATCTCTTACTCATCCTTGGGCGAATTCAGATAGGCGAGTGTCAAATGAACAACTCCTAGAAGATTCTTAGGGTCTCCACCTAGCAAACTGCTTGTGCAATTTGTCTGCTCTCACTCATCACACCCTATAGAAGGGCTTTCTAGTATGCATCGCACTTTTTGCATGTGGTAGGTGAGATGCATCGCACCCTTAGCACTGGGCAGTCTGTATGGTCCTGCTTTGACTAGTTCTGAGTAGTTTTTCATGGAGAACTTTTGCGAGATGATGTAATCAGCTGACCTTTCTCCTTTAGGATATGAAAGAACACTTTTAGGGGCTTAGAAGCCCTTAGTTTATTGACATATATGATTGGGGTTGCAGTGCCCAAATATGTAGATAACAAGGAGCTAGCATAATTTGTTGTAGGTCATGGATTTAAAAGATGTTGTGCTATTGAATGTTGAAATTTTTCTAATTGCTCACACGGGGTAGATATATCATCTTCTTATTTCTTAATAAAACTATGGTGATCGATAAGAATTTCCATAAAAGATGTGATGATGGCAACTAATTGATTATAATTTTATTGAAGAGAATATATTTATTCCTCCATCTTTGTAATTGATCTTGATAAGCTCGAGACTACAAAATATATACATTATCTACTTTAATATTTTTTTATGCTTTATAGTAAAAGATAAGTTTATTAAGGTTATTGTATGAAAATAATGATGTGTATGTTACTATTATTAACCTGTTTAATTATAATCTGATATAGTAAATATCATGTATGTGTTAACTTACGATTATTACTAAGACAACGTTGGCACAATTTAAAAGACTATCACCATTGCAAAACTAGTAATATGGTTGAAGATTAAAAAACTCTCATAGATCACCCAGTTTATACTCATATTGGAATTAAATATCAAAATAGTTGTGATGCTACCAACCTTCTTGATTGTTTAATTAAACAAAATTATGATGATCTTGAAACACTTCTTTTAATTCTTTTTGAGCATAACAATAAATTTGAAATAACTTTTAGTAATATCTTTTTACCTTCTTATTTACCATGTTTGGTCTTAATGGATGATAATCATCATTATCACCATCATAATTACATACTATTGTAGGAAGTTTGCACCATTTTAGAGTTGAGAAGAAAAATAAATTTAGGATCAAATTAAATGTTGGATGTGAGTAGTAGCATAATTTATTTTTATTTATTATTTGTACATTTATGTTAATAAAGAAGTTGATTGAGGCTCACTTTATGAATAATAGATTAATATGTAAGATATATATTAAGTATAAAGTCATTTAATGAAAAATGATCTTAGTAATGTGTCCAATATATACCATTATTTAGAACATTAACTAGATTAAGTTTTTTCAAAATGAGGAATTAGAAAGTCACTTAGTTCACCAATTTTAATGTAGATATTCACCATTTTTTTTGTAAAAATTGTCATGATAAACTTTATAAAACAAATTTATATAAACTTGAAAAAGAAAATATTTCACATCTTAATCTTGGATTCCTTACATTATCTATTTTAATATATTTTATGGTTTATATTAAAAGATAAGTTGGTTAAGGTTATTTTATGAAAATAATGATGTGTATGTAACTATTATTAACCCATTTAATTATAATCTGATATAGTAAATGTCATGTATATGTTAAGTTACGATTATTACTAAGACAATGTTGGCACAATTTAAAATATTGGAATTAAATCTCAAAATATTTGTGATGCTACCAACCTTATTGATTGTTTAACTAAACAAAATTATGATGATTCTGAAACACTTCTTTTAATGCTTTTTTAGCATAACAATAAAATTCAAAATAACTTTTAGTAATATTTTTTTACCTTCTTATACACCATATTTGGTCTTAGTGGATGATAATCATCATTATCACCATCATCATTACATACTATTGTATGAATCTTGCACCATTTTAGAGCTAAGGGAAAGTCGTTTCATAGGATTAAATTAAATGTTGAATGCGAGTATTAGCATAATTTATTTTTATTTATTATTTGTATTTTTATGTTAAAAGTGAAGTTGGTTGAGGCTTACTTAATGAATAATAGATTAATATGCAAGCTATATATAACGTACAAAGTTATTTAATGACAAATGATCATAGTAATGTGTCCAATATATACCATCATAGATCCATTTTAAGTGCAGATGTAGGGATCAAATTCCTTCATGTGCAAATATTTTTAGGGTGAAAGACACAATGTGTTATTTTTAATTGTTGAAACTGTATTTTTGAATACTAAATAGAGTATATATATGACCAAATAAAAATTTAAACCATAAAAAACTTTTATATATAGATATAGATATATATGAAGTTGATATTGACATAAATTAGTTAACATAAATCTTCAAATAGTTTCTTTGTATCTCTAGCTGAAATATTTTTTAAAAGTATAAGATTTAAACATCTAATTCACACATTTTTTTTACTTCTAATTACTTTACAAAATATTCATTTTTATATTTTTCTGTTTAGAACATAATTTTTATTTTAAAGGGGCACAGACAGACAGACAAACTTACACATCCCCCCATATTGGGTTTTAAAACGAGCCTCTCCTCTCAATTACTAATCATTTTAATGATCAAAATCGATCATGAATTAGAATAGTAACAAAGTAGTACAATTTGATTATTTTCAATTACAACAAGAAAGAGAGAAAATTGACTAAGAAATTTATTACAAATTTTTAGTTTTTATTCCTGTAATGTTTAAGGATATTATATTGAAAAGAACATATTAACATTCATCTAAAACTTAGATTCCTTAAATTATTTATATTATCATTAACATTTATATTTATGTATTAAATTTGACTCATGAATACTAGATTGTGTAAAAAAAATCTTACCTATAAATTTTTTTAACAATATATTAATATTGTTTTTCTTACTATTATTGACCATTTTAAATTGACAATAACTATTTTTCCTAAGTTGAGTACAAATTAATTATACTAGTACAATCTTGGCACCACTTCAAAATCTATAAGAGGAAATATTTTATAATTCTAGTTGTGTTGTTCAATGATCAATTTTTTTTTATAACTTTGAGTGCAACAAAATAGCGAATTTGATTTATATCAATTATAATAAGGAAAATTAAGTAAAACTCACTTCAAACATTATATCAAGTGTCTAGAATTTATTCATCAAGTGTTTAAATGGTTTATATTAAATAGAATACTAATTAGGTACTCCACTAATGTTTTAATAGACCAAGTTTAGATGTTTTTAGGCGCATTATTGAATTTGGTTATGCATATTTGATATGGTGAGAAGTCATGTTGGTCAAATAAAGCTTTAAAAACTTAAATATTTTATGGCATTGTCATGTAATTTGTATAACACATGATTACATTGAAATAGTAAATAATATAAAGCTCCTTCAAAAAGAATATGAAGAGAATATTTGATATACAACAAATATGGAAAAGTGTGTCCAAATCTATATTAATAG
Source organism: Pinus tabuliformis (assembly GCA_031772625.1). Classification (NCBI taxonomy): domain Eukaryota; kingdom Viridiplantae; phylum Streptophyta; class Pinopsida; order Pinales; family Pinaceae; genus Pinus; species Pinus tabuliformis. The sequence continues at coordinate 608,511,988 of CM062807.1, forward strand.
ATCCTTCAAAAAATATTACAGTCATGAATCATATAAACCTACTCTTAAGATATTGGCTCAAGTAGATCAAGAATGGCTTCTACACCATATTTATTTATCTTGGTCTTCTCACAATGTTCTTTCTTTGGCATCCATGCCCACACTATGGTATTAATTGGAATAGAGCCAAGTTTTGTGTCATCGGGATTTGGTACCCAATATTTCTCTAAAAATTTTCCATTGTATTTCCGTGACATAGCCTTCCACCAGTCAACATTTACATGAAGATTCTCACTTTCATTGTCCCTAAAGATATCTGAGATGGATTTTTCCATCCAAATCATCTCTCCTGCATCCTCATTTCCTGATCTAACTAGCAACATCTTTCCTTTCTCAACATCAATCATCGGGTTGAATGTTGGCTTTGGCTTGTTCCATTTGGGTCCAACATATATTGGTTCATCTATAGCATTATCAAAATATACATCCATAATACTTGAGATTAATTAGAGTGCATTACGATCAACATCAATAATGTGCCTTGTCTTGGGCTAGAAATCCTCAGAGGATGAATCACTTCCATCTATTATTCTGTGATCATTATAGATTCCATCTAATGTATCAAGAACCTTTTCCCAATACACTATTTTATTTTCCCATTGCTCTGTAATAATTGGTGAATCCCCATTCCCAATAGTGTCTTTCCACATTTTTATGTATGACGTTATCCCTTCCTTTAGTTCTTTTAAATAGACATCATTCGATTTGGAAGCTAAGGAAGATGGCTTCCCTATGGGAATTATAGGTTGACCTTCATCATCTATATTCCACAACTCAATTGGTTCTGACCACTCAATATCTCTAATTGATTCTTTGTACCTTACTACTGGAACATCATTGAGTATAATAAATTGGAGTTATTGGACATTAATATGTCCAACTAGTGCATTTTTTCCCTCAATGTATCAATTAAGGAAACTTTTGAAGTCATAGACCTTGTCAATAAGTGTAGGTAGGAACACTTGATTTTCTTCAATTATGTGATATGTATCCATCATTTCAGGTAAAGAATAAATATCTTTAATTTTTAGGTTGGAAGACATTCTTCCATAGGTTCCATCTATGTCTTCATGGGTGTGCCCCACATGCAAGAACCCAACCTCAATAGTGATGAATACACCATCTGTAGTTAAAAGTGATAGAAACATGAAAAGATAGTGATTCTTATTATCAATTGTTGCATTATCCAACTATAAGTACAAATGTGGAGGAACAGGTTTAAAATAAACATTTTGACCTTTTGAACTTACATGAGATATAAAATCATCCCTGTACCCTTGACATTTTGAGTAAATAGAGGTGTCAAGTAATGCATTTGTAAGTGGGTTTCCTGAAATTCCACTTTCATAAATTAGATCACCATACATATCCATTTGTGGGTATTCAAGGTCCCTTAAGCACTTTGCAATGGATGTAATAGTAAATTGTGATCCCGTTTGGACAAATGGTAGGGAGAAATGACCAAAACCTCCTGTCTTATGCCCATGTGTAAGCATACCTGTCAATGACAAACCGAAATTTCTTCCTACATTAGATTTTGATTTGACACATAGCCTTGGGATTGAAGTCTTTGTTTTGTCCATTTTATCATGGATAATGCTCAAATACTCCTTTGGAAACTGGTCTGACATAATTTTATGGGCATATGACAATATCTTCCACACATAACAATCTTTTTATGTTTCTTGAACCTACCTCATTCCTTTTCTTCGAACTCTTTTGTAGTTACTAACTTCATTTGTGCTTTCAACACAATACATTCACTGCATTTACTTAAGTTGGCGTTCTTTGAAAATGCCACATCTTGAAACTTAGTATTCCAGATTTTGCTTATTGTTGGTTGTCATATTGATGGGTAATTGAGCTTTTGAAGAGCCTCACTGATCTCTTTTAACAAATAATTTTGTGTGTAAGTCGAAGGAAGCAATCTTAAAGGAGCAGATGTTCCATCTTCTTCAACTTGACATGTTTGGTTTGGTGAAAAATCCGAATTATCCATTACAATTTTGTGCAATATTTCTATGGCTGCCACTATGTGAGCTCGTGCTTTGCATGTGTTGGTGTTACCATGAATAGCTTTGATCTGTCCATGTTGGAAATAATGTTGGTAGTTATAGAATGTGCTTTGAGGAATTTTATGTATCTTATACCATGCTTTCTTACAAATAATATTCCCATGAAATATCATGTCCTTTACATTTCTAGTAATAGGTGGTAGGCCATGGCCATGGCCATGGCCCTTTGACATGACTGTGTTTGACATGAGTGAATTCAAGACAAATTCTCTAATATCATTTGTATTTATTTGTCTCATACCCCTTCTAGCACCTACAATGGTCTTCCTATCCACATGTTGAAGACAATATTTTCTACAACATACATCTGCTGCCAAAAGAAGAATTTCTTTCTCTTCATCTATTTTTGTTTGAAATTTTGCAATTTTTTTTTTGTGGCCATAACTCGTTTAATCCTTTTATATGGCCTTGTTAGATGTATATCAATTGAGCTTCTATTTGTCTGATTACAAAGGTACCCATCCCATTTGTTTAAGGGATTTGTGTCCTCTATAACATCCCATATCACCATTTCTTTGGGTGGATCCTTGAACTTTTCCTTGATCCTTAATATAACATCTTTGTTGTCCACCAACTTATTTATTGGCCATCTAGCCAAACAGTGTATAGATTTATACCCAATTATGCATATCTCATAATCACCATCTATCTCTTCTAGAAAAACACTAAAATCCATTTCACCTACTGTTTCACCCTCAACAATGTCATCCCTGCGGACATTAACTAGCATTCCTTTAGCAATGCACATGGTTGTTCCCATGCATTCATGTGTAAGAGAAACGTTTTGGCATATGAATCTAACCCTATCTTGGGGAATATTTATGGTATGATCATGACAATGAGGCTCAAAATCTAATTCTGGAAAAATTTCATAATATTCTAATGCACCCCCAAGTGTATGCTCAAATCCTATTGGATGTGGTAGAGGAGCATTATATTTTAACACCTTTTGCAATTTTAACTAGTATGCATCCTTTCTTTGCCATCTTTCCATGCACTTTATGCCCAAGCTCTGTATTGAATATGGAGCCCTCGCCCACCTTCACTCCATGTTTCAGAAGATTTACCTTGTCTCCAATAGAATATGTAGAAGAAACATTTGTACCTATAAACGAATGTAAATAAGGTTAGTATTTACTCAAAAAGAAACCATTTATTATAGTATCAATAATATATAACACGTGCTTCAATATTTTGATTTACCTATGTGGTGTCTCAAATCCACAATCTTCCATGGATGTATGTCCCCTTCATTAACAACGTCATCAATCAAACGTGGTTGAGTGACATCAATTATGAAAATTACAACATAACCAGCATTAATCCTTTCTCCAACATAATAACTTCCAGACTCTGCAGATTCGACCCTTCCTAGCCCAATGACTTGATCATTAATAAGGAGATCAAAATAGTCCCCTTTTGCCAAAATTATATTTTCCATTGTACCTTGTATCAATTCTGTAACAACAATTAAATCATAACTTGTAATTAAAAGGATGAACTGTGTAAAGTGTGACTTTATATTTTCCCAAAAACACACAACTTACAAAAAAGTAATATAGATGAAAAAATTAAAATAGTATGGTAGTCATATTGTATGTAATGAAACATTGTTTCCTCAAATGAAAGCTAACAATCAATGTCATTCCTTATACTACAAACATAAGCATATTGCTAGAAGCAACATTACATGATCAAATAAATCTTGCACATGCTATATTTCCCTCTAGCAGAAACACAAACACATTGCCAATAATAATATTCTACGGCAAAGGAATTCCACCACATGCTAAATTTACTTCTAACATAAATAGAAGCATATTACTCACAAAAAGATTTCAAAGTAAAAGAAATCTTACACATTCTAGAGTTTATTGTAGCACAAACACAATCACATTGCCAAAAACAACATTGCAGTGTAGAAGGTATCTAGCATACACTTGATTTACTTCTAGCACAAACAAAAGCACATTGCCAACAATAACATTGTAGGGCAAAGAAAATCCAACAAAATCTGAAAACTTCTATCACAAACACAATCACATTTCCAATAACAACGTCGCAAGGGAAAATAAATTTAACACATGCTATCTTTACATGTAGCATAAATACAAGCATATTACCAAAAGCAACATTTCATGCCAGAAGAAATCTAGTGCATGCTATATTTACTTCTAACACAAACAAAAGCACATTACCAAGGTGAAGGAGATCTAACATGTGCTGGATGTCCTTCTATAATAAACAACCAAATTGAAAACAACAATATTGCATAGAAAAAGAAATGTAGCACAAGTTCTAGCCCAAGCACAAGCACAACATTTCCAATAACATTGCAAAGGTGATGGAAATATAATATTTGCTAGATTTCCTTTTATCATAAACAATCAAATTTACAACAACAATATTCCAAAGCAAAAGAAATGTAGCATAGTTTCTGGCCCAAACACAAGCACATTTCTAATAAAAATATTGCAAGGCGAAAGAAATTTAACGCATGTTAGCTTTACATGTGGCACAAATACACTCATACTACCAACAACAACATTGCATGCCAAAGAAATATATTGCGTGTTATGTTTATTTTTAAAACAAATCGACAAAGTGTAATGGTGATTCTCTATTGTGAAGAACCATATGAAAAGTGGTGTATTGCTAATAATAACCAGGATACCAACTCACCTTTCCCTTTATCCTACAAAAACTCCCAGGTGTGAAATCCTTTTTTTGCCAAGTGTTTGCTTGTAAAAGGGGAAAGTACTGAATAATTTTTCCTGCTAGAATTAATTCTTTGGGGAAAAGAGGGTGGAAAACATGAAGCCTCATCTCCTTACCAATAAAGTAAGGCTAACTAGGCCGGATTGATATCCATGCCCGATGAGCTATATTAGTGGTAAAATTTGTTGTTTGCACTATGATTGGTAATTCACCTTGAAAGAAACATGTGCTATCATCTTCATAATGTTAACAGTTGCACATCCATGACATCTCTGGTTCTTCCAGCTTCTATGACATAATCAATGTTGTTGAAGCCTTCGAGATTTCTAGATCCAATGTTCTTAGAAGAATGTGGCAGGCTTCAAAGTTAGTGTCCAAGCAGTTACTCACCTTTATCACAAACTGACCAACTAGTTTCCCTATTCTAGATTACTCTCAAGATCTCCTTACATGACACAAACAAAATAAGGTATTGTAAAGACAATCTCTCTTTGTTTCTAAAGGAAAACAATCTCTGTTTAATCACAAAAGACATTTTTTTGTTATTTTTGGAACAGTTTCCTTGAGAACATTTCCAGAGAAATCATAATACATGAAGAGTTTATATACTCTAAAAATCTTCAAAGATCACGTAATCACAATTGAGCATCCACAACAATACAGTTATGAGGCAGGCTAACCCATATTCATGTAATCAGTTTTCCTTTAGATGATTACATAATAAACAACTATACATACAAATATGCATTCTATAGACAATAATATATATACCCCTATCAAGGTCTTACAAGGAAAGGAACATTTGTACCAGGAAGATCCACCTGAAGAAATCAATTCCTGGTAGCTCAACCACTAGAGGTCATTGTGCAATCTGTAGGTACCAAGCAATAATCCCACATAGCAGTGTCTAGTTTTTGTTAGCATCTTATTAAAAAAGTTTCATTTCTCCCCATGTAGGCTGACCATACCAATGTAAAGTTTAATTGTTCAAAAGTTTAGGGCCTCCTTCGTAAAACCATGCATGTCATATTTAGTGACTATGGCATACTCTGAGGTAGATTAAGTAATAAATTTTGTGCATCAATAGAGTTTTGGCATTTTCTGGCTAAGTTAAAGCACCAACACCACAACTATTATGAATGACCTAGTCAAGTTTCAAGAGAGAGCCTCTTTTGTCTCATCTCTATATCAATCAATGAAATGGTGGAGAGACTAAAAACCTTCTCTTTTAATCACTCAAGCTAGAGAAAATGGACAAGTTGTATTCCTACCTAACCAAATATTTTCCTTGTTCTTGCTTCCTCATAAAAAGATATCAATCTAGGGGATATCTTGATGAAAAATGTACCTCTTGACAAACTATGTTAACACATTGTTTTAGGATATCAACCCACTGGCCTTTGTTCTGTGGTGACTTTCCAAACCCAATAGCTCCTCCATAAGATTACTTTCATATTGAATCTAAAACCATTTAACTATGATTAATTGGTAGCACATGCCATTTGCAAGGAAGGGTCACGGTTTCAAGTTTGGACCATTTAGTCAGGTTTACAGCTTAAATGGAAGTTTCATTCTTTGAGTTAAACTATCTTTGACATATATGATATAACTAACCTAGTCCATTTTTATGTCACTACTACAACAATCCATGAAATGTGCATGCAAGGTCTAAAATAAATGTTTAACTTGACTTCCATAGTAATGTTCCACATTTGAATGTACTTCCAAAAAGATTGCATTGTGTTTATATAATGCTTCATGCATCTCTAGTAAAAACTAAAGGCTAGATTCCAAACATGTTTGTTAGATGTTGCTTATGAATGCATAGATAACATTGGTGTATTTCATATATTCTCATGCATCTCTAGTAAAAACTAAAGGCTAGTTGCCAAATGTATTTGTCAGATGTTGCTTATGAATGCATAGATAAGATTGGTGATTTTCATATATTCTCATTACAATACTGAATTCTGGATCTAACTCTTCAATGGTCCATGGATTGAGTTTTAACTCGTTGAGGTATCTCTTACAATGGGCCAGTATCTTGAGCACTAAGGAATCAGATGAACTTGCAGCTGATTTTATCTCTCTAGAGGTAGCACTGGTGTATTCTAGCTGTGTAAGTGTCATTTAATGAGGTTACAACTTTTCACATATTACAAAAATATGCCAATATATGGCAATATCTTCTGTGTGCCAAGTGGTAGAGGGAGTAAAAATCCATTAGAATCAGAAGACACAAGGTACAATAAACAATGAAGATGACCAATTTTTCTATCTTACTGATGCAAAGACCCAGCTGCTGCCATAGAAGTTCAACAACTAAATTTAGACTCGTGATTATAATACCACTTTCATTATGATATCTATAAGTTGGTACCTAATCAACATTTCCCTTGTTAAGTGAGGAAGAAAGAGAGCAGAAGTCCTGAAGTACCCTGAGAAATATAGCACTAGAAATTTGACTTGAAAGAAGCATGGCTTCTGCCTCAGCAAAAACACTGGAGTTCATTCACTGCAACCTTGCTCAACATTTTTTTATAGCATTTGGCATTTTTGTTATGAAAATATGTCAATAGGGAGGTTCCATTTTCGCTAACGTAATCAATACATATACATCATGATTGTATACAAGGTGTGATAACCCTTCACATGCCAACAAAGATTATAACAATATAAACTCTGTTCAAGGAACACTGAGCAACATTGTTCATAAAATGCCATTTCTCACCTTAGCACAAGCACAAAACTGAATCATCTCTGTGGTGTACACTTGTGCTCAAGAAGCCACAAATGCACATAAATATGCACCCTAAATAGATGTGCTAATACCTTTCATTCATCCAATGAAGGTGGGTTGGCCCTCAGAGTTGTTTCGGGATTGCATGAAGAGAAGGTTGGTACTTTGCCTCTGAATTTTGGATCATTCAGCCTATCAAGAAAGGAGAAAAATTAAAGATGTATAGGAATGAGTTTGGCTATTGGGTTTTGTTTTTTAGAATGATCAAGTGATATGTGTTCTTCAAAACATAAGTAGAAGAAGGCCTATCTGGGACACTGATTTTAATAAATTCACAAGGTATTATTTCTATCTATTAGGAATCACATCCTTGGGTGCTTGAGAATAAATAATAGGATAGTCAGATGGATAAGCAAGTCTAATTTACATAACCTCACCCACAATCTCACTGAAATCTGACACAAGGTACAGTAGACAATGGAGATGACTAGTTTTTCTATCTTACTGATGCAGAGACCCAGTTGTTTCAATAGAAGTTAAAAAACTAAATTTAGACTCATGATTGTAATAGCACTTTCGTCATGATATATATAAGTTGTTACCTAATCCTCCTTTCCCTCGTTAAGTGAGGAAGAAAGAGAGCACAAATCCTGAAGTACCTTGAGAAATGTGGCACTAGAAATTTGACTTGAAAGAAGCATGGCTTCTGCCTTAGAAAAAACAATGGAGTTCACTCACTGAAACTTTTCTCAACCTTTTTTTTATAGCATTTGGAAATTTGGTAATGAAAATATGTCAACAGGGAGGTTCCAGTTTCACTAACTTAATCAATACATCTACATCATGAGAATATACAAGGTCTGACAAACCTTCACATGCCAAGAAGGATTATAACAATCTAAACTCTGTTCAAGGAACACTGAGAAACATTTTTCATAAAATTCCATTTCTCACCTCAGCACAAGCACAAAACTGAATCATCATTGTGGTGTACACTTGTGCTGAAGAAGCCACAAATGCACATAAAGATGCACCCTAAATAGATGTGCTAATACCTTTTGTTCATGCAATGAAGGTGGGTTGGCACTCAGAGTTGTTTTTAGATTGCATGAAGAGAAGGCTGGTATTTTGCCTCTAAATTTAGTATCATTCAGCCTATTTGGAAAGGATAAATATTAAAGAGGTATAGGAATGAGTTTGGCTATTGGGTTTTTATGTTTAGAATGATCAAGTAATATGTGTTCTCCAAAACATAAGTAGAAGAAGTCCTATCTGCGAGACTGATTTTGATTTTTTTAAAGTATTATTTCCATCCATTAGGAATCACATCCTCGGGTGCTTGAGAAGAAATAATAGCACAGTTAGCTGGATAAGCAGGTCTAATTTATAGAATCTCACTCAAATCTACTAGTATCATTTCCATGATTTAAATAATAAATGGAGGAGTCTTAATACTCCCATTCACTTAACATAAAAGAGACTAAGATGGTCAGAGGATAATACCACGAGTCTCAAGCCATATGTGTCCTACTAATAAAATTTGTATACCCCTATAAAGGTCTTGCAATGTAAAGGCATCGATTGAGAAGAGTCTGTATACTCCACACAAAATATTCCATGTTCTGAGAGTTGCACCTGAGCCTCAACAACTGTACATTTGTGAGGCATTTAAACTTGTATTCTTGTAACTCTGTTTTTTCTTCATATGATTAGATAATAAGAAACTATACAAAGTCAAATAACCTCTACATTCCAATAAGAAGACTCTATATCCCCATCTCCAAGTCTTGCAAGGAAAGGACATACATTGAGAAGAGTTTATATACTCTCAAAACCTTCCAAGATCACATAATCACAATTGAGACTCAACAACTATACAGTTACGAGGCAGACTAACCCATATTCCTGTACTTTATTTTCCTACATGACAAAGTGATAAACAGAGGAAATGAAGATTTTTTGAATATTTCCATCATTGATACAACCCATATGCAGTTCTAGGCAGGTAGAAACCATGTTTCTACCCCAAAAGATCAACCATATGAAAATCATGATGAAGATCATGCTTTCCTTGCTAATAATTCAAATCCCGAATACACTTTTGAGGTCACAAAAATACAGTTCAATAAACTAATCCTATTTTCATAGGCACTTAAAGTAAGAGAGTTGTAGACTTTCATGGTAATACACTTGGAACCTCAACATTTCATTGTGAGTTTGAGTAGGAGTAATATAACCCCCATGTTGCACTTTTACGTTGATCATGATCGTGTAAGAAATAAATGGAAGTAATCATGGTTTCCTAGAGTTTGATGTCAATAAACTTTTTCAAAGCCAACAAAGCGATAATGTGACCATTATGATTATATGAGTGAAGAAATAATTAATCTTATAGTTCAATACTTAAAGATCATATATCATGGAATCCAAAAGTCCTTCTATTTTTTATGCCTACGATATGAATTTATTCCTCAAGCTAGATGGGATAGGGAAGTCTCTTCCTTTCATTGTCAATACTCATCTAGAATACAAAGTTATTGGCATATGTGATGGATATTCCTTGGTAGACAAACAAAGGGTATGTTATAAACACACAATTATTGAAGCTTTCAGTCATACAAATCCATTTCCACCTGTAGATAACTTTATTGTTGACAATAACAAAGTTGGACAACCCTAGAAGATTGATTGAACCTGTAATGAAACCCTCAATGACATATACAACTACAGTGATGAGAATGAAAATGATATTAAGAAAATAATTGATGAAGAATACATGCTTGACCAAATAAATAATTTTTCTTTGGACCACATCAAATGCAAATATGATCTCTTATCCATGAACATGTGGACAATCATTCATGCACTAGATTTTTAAAAGGAAATGTAGCCAAAAAACCTCCAACAAATCCACATGAAGTCAATGCTGAGGGATAATTTTGGGGCATGGAAAAGGTGAACTCTGGTAGATCAATGATATAGGTCAAAACAATCTTGAAACCAGTAAGAGGACATTTTCTCAACATAGTCATAAACAAGATCTGGCTGCTTTTACCACTCAGCTTATGGGGTTTAGGGTTTGATGGTGATACAAAAATCGTTATGAAGTGTTGTGTTCTGTCTGCGTATCAATTTCTGGGCATTATATTTCGTAAACATACTCTAAGATGTTACTCATAGTGGACCACTATAAAACAATCAGGTTCCATATTTCTAATTCCATTCACTGTGTGTTCAATTTTTGAATGAGAAACAACTTTTTGTGGGTATTATTGGTCTTCTGGATCAACATAAATCACATTGGATATTCTATCAAGTTCGAAAAGATTCGTTGGAATCATTCTCATTACAGATGATAGACTAAAGCTCTATGGACTAGATTGCCATCTACTACTTATTTTGCTTACCCCTAGGATCTATAATTGCAATGTATATCTACCATGCATTTTGGGTATCCACTGCTTTACAATAGTGATTTCAATACTATGATTTGCCATCCCTGCATGTGACATTATTTGATGTATGAATTCTCCATATCCACTGTCTGGTTCCTTATAAATATTTTTGTCACTGTATATGTTGGTCTGGATTTCTATTTAGGATAGTGGCATCATTGTAATCCCAAACTAAAGTATTGATATCCATAGTTCAACACATTGGCATCTCAGTGAATCAGTTATCACGATGGTATGGCAAATCAAAGACCATGTTGAAGGTCTCATCACTGTTAGGTTTAGTCTCTGATTAGTTAGCATTGCATATAGTCTCACCGCACATGTAATTACGTATAGATAAGTTTTGATACTTATCAAATATATATAGTTAAAATCCTAAGCCAGTGATGATAGCTATGTTACAACTCATTTGACCGAGACAGTGTTATGCAGTAGTCTTGTTCACAAACATTGTGAACAAGCCTGATTCACATCTAGGAAGCTTGATTCATGATATTTTGTACCTTGTATATTTTTGATGAAATTTTGATGATAACTAATTTAAGAAGAGCAAGGATCAGGTGCAAAAAGGACCATTTGAAGCCAAGCTCTGTTCTTTGCAGATCCTTCTCTAAGTACAATTCTACTTAGCATACATATCTTCAGTAAACTTACCAATATTGGCATTAATAGTCAACACCAAAATAATAATTCACTGTTCTCTTTGAAATCAAGTATGGCCTTAAGGAACTTTAAAAGTTTTGGAAAGCAGACAAAATTTGAAAGGGCTTATGGGCTTATAGCTTATTTTATTCTTCTAATGGTTGAGCTCATTTGTAGGTGGTTCTCCATATGTCATAAATTCTAAACTCTGAAGTATTCAAGGGTTATACTCCATCTGTAACATTTCAACCCTCTAATACAGTTCAAAATTCCTGGTAATGTAACAAGATTAAAAGAGAAGGCCCAACCCTCCACTCAATGTGATTTAACTATGTTTTTGACATTACTCACTAATGTGCCACATTGCTCAACCGACATATATTTAAGGTAGAAGGAAAAATAGATCTATTTTCAACCTCTAGTGAAATCCAACCTCAAAATACAGTGGATTCAACACTTGTTGAATTTGGGGTTTAAAAAGGGAGTCTCCCACTCTCATTGGTGATCACAAACTCAATATTTGGCACTGTTTTAGTTTATGCCCACCCATTCAACATTTAATGCCGCTTATGGGTTTGGAGTTTGCAATGGAAGATCCTCAATATGACTAGTGATAGTAGCCAAGCCATGAGATAGCATGTGAAGAAGCCTCTCATCCCCCACACTAAGGGCTTGTAAAATTATACAATTTTGTCCACCTTATAATTATTTCAAAATTTGCAAACACATGTAAAGCCATTGTCTCTATAGGTGTGATAAGAGGTGTGTCCTTTTTGATGCCTAAGGTCTATTGCTAGACATACATTATTGGTTCTTGCTCAAAAAAATTGTAAGCCAAGATAAATGGAGAAATCAACAACTTAACTAAAACCTTTAAAGTTGAAAATGAGATTCCATCTTGTTATTATCTCAATCATGTTGGTATTTAAGACCATAACCTTGATTTTCCTGTGATCCAAATAGGAGCATGCTTAGAGAATGTGCAACCACAAAAGGAAATCACAGAGTTTAATTGATTGTGGAAACTTGTAATATTATGGCAAGACATATAAAATCAACAAATCAAAAAATCCACACACAATGCAGGTCATCAAGGAAATGGTTGGCTCTACAAAGAAAGATGGGAACCCCAGGTATGAAGAATCAAATGTTGTTTTTGATAAGATAAAGAAGCATTATCTTGTATTGGCCCTCTCCTTCAGATTCTTTGGTAATCTGGCTTATTGAATGTAGTGCTTCAAGGCACTCCATCAGATAAAAGGGTGCACTCTCTAATTTGGTAGAGATGGAAACAATCATGGGATTATAATTGGAGCCGATGCCACCTATCCTGAAATGGTGTAGGGAATTTTACCCCTCAATTGGATGAGGGTAACTTGATTCATTTACATAATCTCTTTTATGTACCTGATTGCAAGAAGAACTTAGTGTCCAGTTCAGCAATGGAAGTCATAGGTTACAGGGTGGCACTCATCTATGGAAAGGTACGTGTTTGAAAATAGAATTTTCAAAGATGTTTTTGAGTTTAGGGTTGTATCAAGTTGTAGGAAGTCCACTGGGGACCTGTTGTGGCCAGCAACAACCCCCCTTCTTATTTAGTTTTATTACTAATACTAAATAAGTGGGGACCCTTTATTGAAAAATTAAAAAAATAAATTAGCATTTGTATTCCCTTTTTGAATAAATCTTACTATCATAAACTTCGGAAAATATTCGCAAAATCCAAAAGGACTTAAGTTTTATGATAAGTTCAAACAAAAACATTCTCTCAATAATAAGGCGTCGCATCGCAAAGAAGGTAAATGGATAACATCATATAAGCAAACTCCTAAGATTGCGAAATCGCGATGTGAGATTGCACACTGAAGGAACTCATCGCATCATAGTTTTCATACGCCTCAAGCATCACTTAAGGTGAAATACCTCAAGCTCCCGATATGCGATGATGCATCTCGCAAATCACATTTCACAGAAACATATGGTAATAGATGATTGTCAAAAACAATGGATTAGCGATATTGCGATCTGCGTTATTGCAATCTATGATATTGCAAAGGAAATCGTAAAATCGCATTATCACAGGTCTGTATGGCTTGACGTTCAAAATTTTTTCCATAATCGGATGCCAAGTAATGCGCATTAATGTTAATTTAATGAGTTAGTTGATGATCATTAATGAAATATGGTTTGGATCTGATCGAAAGGCCATTTCATGTAGGGTGATATATTTTATATGATTTCGACATTTAAAGCTTTCCCGTCAACTTATTTCTTATCATCACTCTTTCCTTATTTGTAAACTGCAAGAGCAGAAAGTAGAAAGGTATACATAGCAGTGTTCAGAATATTATGGGAAAGAAGGGAAAAGCTCCAAGTTCTGAAGACAAAGAAATGACGCCCTTATACATAGACACCACCTGTAACAGAGGTGCTGGCATTACTACTTTGGAAGGCATGTACAGTCTACTCAAGGAAGAAAATCCCAGAGTAATGGGGGTTATAGCAACTGGAGACTCATGCGGGTCATCTGAGACGTCAATTATAGAATTGGCATGTTTATTCTTGCACCGGATAGAGGCGAGACCCAAGATTCTTCCATACACAGACATGGTCAAAAGGGTATTGGATAGTGCTGAGATAACAAACAGATAGTTTAAGACTAAGAGCCAAGGACCCATTAGGTCGTTCAATTCATAACATTTAAGGCTCTTGTATCATCTACCAGAGCCACAGGTAACCTACAATAAACAGTTCATGGAGAAGTTCGCTAAAGAAAACGAAGATTTGGTGGAATGCATCAAGGATTGGTGAAGAAGGGATGAACCACTAAAAAAGGATAAACACGGTATGTACAATACTGGTTATCTCTCTTCCCTGTATTGCTTTGCTATTGCTATGCTCTGTAGACTTTTTGGGAAGCTCGACGTCAACAATTTTTCATCTAAATGGCTACCCTTATTAGATGCCACCACTAATGCTACTATTGTGGATTGGGCTAAGATATTTTCTGGTAGTTTAGCCACAAGCATTTTGAACTATCGGTCCAAAAGAACAACTACTCAGAGGATTTATCCTCCTTTCTGTTAGTTTCAATCTTTACAGCCTTCCACCAGTGATCAAACATGCTCTTACAAAGTGATTTTAATGTGTCAAGGTAAAATTTTGTCATTTCAGTGAGTCTTCAAGCAAAATTTGGTCACTAAGCATTGGGTCTAGGGTTTGATTTTACCCTTGTCAAATTTGTCCAAATGTCGGTCCATGTCACCATTTAGCTGAGTCTACCATCATTCAGAGGGTTGTCATCATCATGTCAAGTTCCACTGGGTCATTTTACACCTTGTTCATGCTTCAGTTGCGCCTAGGTAAGGTCATTTCCCTCTCCTAGGGTTTTGAAGGCAATTTCTCTTGGACGGTCAAATCATTGGAAAAACTTGTATCCTAATATTCATACACCTTCCCCTATCCTTAAAGTACCTTATCAAACACTTCCCTTCACTGATATCCCCCAAATTCCTCATTTTCGCACAAACCCTATTTTCTTGCTACAACCTGGCAATTTTCTAGGTTGGACCTGTGGTTTGCCATTTTGGACCCCTTCCCCTAACCCAATCTCTGAGATTTCACTTTCCCCTACCTCCTAACATCCCTCCCTACTTCCCAAAATTTCCTTAAGAATTTAGAAGCTCCCTATCCCCTTCATTTTGACAAATCCCTTGTTCCACACATCGGGATAGGTTTCACTCAAATGATGTTTCTGAGCAATAAAAGATGAATTTGGGAAAACTGAGAGCGGTTTTGTCTACAACATACTAAGGAAGAAAAACCTCCAATTTTTACACAGTGTCATGGTTTTGGAGAGATGTCAAAAATATAGTTTCCTTGGCAGAATTGATGCACCTCTGAAGTGACCTTGGGAAAATCAAGTTTTCTCCTAGCTAAGTTGGCCAAATGACTTGCTTGATGAGTCAAATGATAACTAGACACAAATATATTTCCAATGAGCTATCATGAGCTCAAATTTGAGTTGAATAAGGCATTCAAAAGTTGACTGTAACAACACTCTACCTTGAGGCAGCCTCACTGGGCACATTTTGACCAGTCTTGGGAGATTTGATTTTTAGCAGGGCAAATGAACTCCAAATTGAAAAATTTCAGCTGGTTTGGGAAGTAGTCTCAAAGAAATTTCCAACAAGCTATCTTGCACCCAATTTTGACAATGGGAGGGCCTCCAAAAGTCACCTGGACAAGAGCGTGATGCATAGAGGGAGTGCGGCGCACTGGGAGAGATTTTCCAGTGTAAAATTTACACTGGCGCGACGCACATAGAGAGCACGACGCACAGGGAAAAAGGGGCCTGGAATTGTGAAAATTGCCTCAAATCTCTTGTGAAGCCCATCAAATTGAAAGGTAGGCTCCATAAACTCACTTGTGCATCAAATTTGATAGAGATATGATGGTTTATTGCCTGTGATTGAATGCAAAAAGTTTCATAAAGCAAACACAAGAAGACATCAAAGAAAGACTGTTCTGCTAGGGTTTTTGCTATAGTGTTGTTGCTGCCAAGGTTATTCTTCCTACCCTACCCCTACTCCTTATTCCCCTATGCCATTGTCCCCATAATCATTACCCTAACATTACCAAGATCATACTCCCTTTCCCCTCCTCCTATTGCTCAATAAACACAAACCCTACCTTACAAACCCTAAAACCCTACCTTGCTAAAAACCCAAACCCTACCCTATAAAAATACCCCAAAAACCCCTGTATATCCCTAAACAAAATTCTCCTATAAACCCCTATTCCCATTATATTATCCCCATCCTAATTCTCCCTATTAAATTGTCCCCTTGGTGGCATATTGTCAAAGCAACTTCTAGCTTCATTTAAATCAAAGGGCAACCCAAATTCAACTCTTAAAACAGCAGTCATGGCATCTGAGGTTTCATCAAAATATGAGGAGGAGACCCACAGTGACACAGCTTCAGGAGAATAGGTCCACAAGAGAAAATCAATGAAAATAGGGAGTTTTGGCTTGACAAAGTAAATTTCCATTTAAACAATCTTCTTAAGAAGGCCAAAAGAGATAAAAAATTTCAAAGACGCATGGCTACTCATTGCTACACAAGGAATCAGGTCTCCAAAGTCAAAATCAAGTAGTTGAAGAAAATACTCCAGGAAACCCTAATCAGGAAAAAGAGAAGGTTAAATTGGATTTGCTTGCTGATGCTCCCCTCAGAGCAATACAGGACAAGGACAAGAAACCTGTGCATGATGAGGGGCCATCAGGTGAACAGGAAGCCGATTTCATCCTCATTCAGGATGATGATGCAGATGTGGAGAGGGCCAAATGGAGCATCAAGTATTTGGAGCAGAGAAACAAGCAGCCTGAGGACTAGCATGAGATCATGGAGCTGCAAAACATCCGTGAAGACCAGCAAGATGCCCAAAGAAGCCTAAATGAGAAGACACCTATTCAGCAGGAGATAGAGGGTGATTGAGAGATTTGGCTCGAGAGGATCCACATCCACTTGGAGATGCTGTCGTTGAAAGCACAAAAGGGTAGGGACATGCTCAGGAACATGAAAAACCACTATTGGGCACGGAACAAGGTTTGCAAGGCAAAAATAAGGAATTTGAAGGCAAACCTAAGGAAGGCATCAAAAACGGAAAAATGGGCAAAGGAGCAAGATAGACTTATAATCTTGGCTGAGGCTTCCTTGGCTTAGCATGGCACCCCATAACGAACCTCTAGCCCAAATTTCAGCAAATTTGAGGAAGTTTTGGTAAAATTTTGATTTTTTGGACAAAAAACAGGAAATTTCTCCCTGTGCGCCACGCCACTGCCGCGACGCTAAAATTCTAGGGCTCCAATGGAGAAACCGCTTACATATTTGGATTTAGCATCACAAATTACGACTATTGGTGTCTAGGAAAGAAATTTTGGCAAGGTATGAGTCTCCAGAAGGTCAAAAAACACCCAAAAATGGCCTCTCTGCCACTTTTTTGAGACACAGGAAGCAGTCTTGCGAGAATGAAGATTTGGAGGGGAAAATAGCATAAAATTAAAAAATTCTAGTGGGGTTAGAAAGTAGACAGGACATTCTTTCCAACAAGCCCACTTGGACACATTTTGGATACCTGTAGCTGCCCCAAATCAGGCTTCAAAGTGGTGCGATGCACAGAGAATTTGGCACGGCGCACAGAGGAAAAAACTGCCAATTTTCTCCCGTTTCACGAAATTTCGGGTCGCGACTTTTCCAAGTGGGCCCGGTCATCTACACTTTGGTTTTTTGGCACCAAAGGCGGCCTTTAAAGAGTTTTCTCTCCAGATGGGCATCTATCCAAGTGGCAAAAGAATGCAAAGGGTCACCACAGCCAAATGTCATGCTTGAGAGCGTTGCACCTGTAGCTGATGGTTGGCTCTCCATCTCCTTTTCGAAATGATTTGAGTAACTTCCCAACCCCTGGGCATTCCATCTCTTCTCTACACTTTCTATATATTGTATGCAAGTTATTTGCAAAGGGTTGGCTGGCTTGTAACTTCTGGGAGACTGTGGGAAAGAAACTTTGTTTTTGCACTGTGTATTTTTGACAGAGAGTTAATGAAAGGCAGCGGCTCTGTTTCATGAGATTCTTGTGGTTGTGAGTGTAGCAAATGTGTTCTTATGTTCCATATGTATCTTGTTATGTTTCATAATTCATTTCATGTTTCATTTCAGTGAAATTTTCTAAGTGAGATTAGGTAGAATTCAATTTATATTGCTCTGCCTGTGGGAAAATTTCATGTGCAGTGTTATTCTTCTGTTGAAAAGGATTCATGTGACCATGCCCTTTTCACTATCTTCGGCAATCTTTCCATTCCGCATCACCATAAGTTGAAATTTCTGTGCTCCCCACCTACCTTGCCTCACGGAATAATCTGTGCCTTCATTCTCAATTCTCTGTTCTTTGCTAAGCGCCAGTCCCATATACATCCCAGAAGCTCGGTCTCTTTCAAAAATCTTTTGCAAAATCATTTTTCACTTACTAGCCTAAGGTAAACATTGCATTGTAAGTCATCTTAGACCATTTTGCTAATCCATTCATTGAGTGTGACTCGGAGAGAGCCCTCTCCTGCCCACGTATGGCTAGCTACGAGACTAAGCGTGGTTTGTCGTTACCCTAATTTTTGCCTTCCTTCAACCTAAGGCAGATTTAGGTGCTTACATAGTGGCGACTCCACTGGGGAGGAAAATGGTTTGCTTGAAGATTGTTTTGCCCCAGTACATCTATCAAGCTCAGATCTAATGGTTGATGGTGAACAACGATCAGACATAAGAAGACGGCTGAAATCATTCACCTGGCGACTCCATTCACTGAAGAAACCATGCAATCAGTCCTTCATGGTGACCCCACTGCAGAGGGATCAGTAGCTTTGAGATTTATTAAGATGGACCAGATTGCAAGAAGATACGCTCCCATGAGCCAAGATCACATCCCAGGTTTTCCAAATAAAATGCCCAAGGTAGATTGGTCAAAGAATTTGCCTGTGTTCACAAATGTGGAAGGTAATGACGCTGCTCTTCATCTGGTGAAATTTCACATTCACGTGCATAAATTAAAGATTGATTTTCCTGAAGACTGTTTGATGAAAATGTTTATGGCTACTCTAGAAGATGAAGCCCGATCTTGGTATGAAAGTTTGCCACCTGCTTCAATTTATTGTCTAAAGGATTTTCATTCAATATCCTTTGAGAAGTATAAAGAATCTTATCCATCATTAAATCTCGTTCATGACTATTTCAAACATGCTTCTACTTTTATTGAAAGCCTTGAAAAATATTATGAAGATGATAATTTCATGGATGATGAGATTGTGGGAGCCCTGTATGAAAATCCCTGTCAGCAACGTAAAGACGATCATGAAAATTTGCAGCATGATCAAGATTCTAGTACAGTGGAAGATGAAAGAATTCTGCATCTTGACAGTCAACATGAATTATATGAAACAGATCAGTAGGTTGAAGAGTTCCATATGGTTGAAGTTGATGAAAGAAAAAGTGTCGGTTCAGATCTGTCAATAGAAGAAGACGGCATGCAAGTAAGTTTAGTTCTAATTCCAGAATGTGATAATGTCAGGACAGTTATTTCAGTTCCAGATTCAGACTGTAATGACCAAGAATGCCTAGTACGGAAACCTATGAAAGAGAACTCTGCTGCTGAAATCATCTGGGATGAAGAAGACAAAGTTTTGGATCCAAATGTTCTCAGTTCATTAGAATACAGCCTTCATGAGGAGGTAATCCAGTCAGTGTATGAAAAACAAGATCAGACCTTCATTCAATACATTCACACCACAGAAGATCAAAAAATTCAGGATTTCCATTCAAATTCCTATTCATATGTTTCATGTGTTGAAATGTTTTTCCAAGAAGATATCTGCTCATCTACATGTTCAGAGTTTTTTGAAGCCTAGGAGCATAGTTTTACTGAAGCACATAATGAAGGAAGATCAGAATTTGAAGAAAAGGACACCTTGTTTCTTTAGCAGGAAGAAAATCTTCATGTTCTTCAGGATCCAATGGCAGATTTACTGCAGTCAGTCGTGAAGGTGATTATTGCATTATTCGGTGATGAAGGAGATCAGGGTCAATTAGTTTTTTGGATGCCCAGTTACAAGTATCTATTGTTGACCAGAAGATATGATCAGGAGAATCAATCAAGGAGGCATCTACCTAATTGGTTACATTGGAAGACACATTACACATGATTGTACATATTGCATTAGTACGCAGGTGGCTGTCATCTTGATTTGAAACCCTCAAATCTTGATGGACTACTACCATTGAACAAGCTTTGTAAATACTTGTTTTAGTTAAGTTAGTCATGAGTCATTTCCTTTTGCATAGAGTCAAGTTTTTCAGTCATTTCAGTTCGCATTGAGTCAGTTTCAGTCAAGTTTCAGTCAATAAATTGAGTCATGTTGGTTTGTCGGAATAATGGACTCCATAGCCCAATGGACGAAGGCACTGTCTCCTCACCCAAAGATCTGCAGTTCTTGGCACCTCCAAGGAGCTGCCATCCCTATTGGAGCCAATTTTAGTGTCAGTCTTTACAACCTTCCTCCAGTGATCAAAAATGCTCTTACAAAGTGATTTTAATGTGTCAAGGTCAAATTTTGTCATTTCAGTGAGTCTTCAAGCAAAATTTGGTCACTAAGCATTGGGTCTAGGGTTTGATTTTTCCCTTCTCAAAGTTGTCCAAATGTCAGTC
This sequence comes from Pinus tabuliformis, assembly GCA_031772625.1. NCBI lineage: Eukaryota > Viridiplantae > Streptophyta > Pinopsida > Pinales > Pinaceae > Pinus > Pinus tabuliformis. The sequence goes on from CM062807.1 coordinate 608,532,909, forward strand.
CATGTCACCGTTTAGCTGAGTCTACCATCATTTAGAGGGTTTTCATCATCATGTCAAGTTCCACTGGGTCATTTTACACCTTGTTCATGCTTCAGTTGCACCTAGGTAAGGTCATTTCCCTCTCCTAGGGTTTTGAAGGCAATTTCTCTTGGACGGTCAAATCATTGGCAAAACTTGTATCCTGATGTTCATACACCTTCCCCTATCCTTAAATTACCTTATCAAACACTTCCCATCACTGAGATCCCCCAAATTCCTCATTTTCGCACAAACCCTAGTTTCTTACTACAACTTGGCAATTTTCTAAGTTGGACCTGTGTTTTGCCTTTTTTGACCCATTCCCCTCACTCAATCTCTGAGATTTCACTTTCGCCTACTTCATAACATCCCTCCCTACTTCCCAAAATTTCCTCAAGAATTTAGAAGCTCCCTATCCCCTTCATTTCGCTTCATTTCGACAAATCCCTTGTTCCACACATCGGGATAGGTTTCACTCAAATGATGTTTTTGAGCAATAAAAGATGAATTTGGGAAAACTGTAGGAACTTACAGGGTAATTTCCTCAGACAGAACACCAAAGGACACCGCTCACAACCAGATCGCAGATCAATACACCAGTATTTTTGACGTGGTTAAAACCCTCAAAGAGGGAAACAGTCCACGACCTGAGCCAACACAGCCACTTCAGGAAATTTATTAATAAAAGAATGAAAATTTACATATGATTCTCTCATAGACGGATTACGCTACAAATGACCCTCCATGCGCTTTAAATAGAAATCATGGACCAATCGAGTGTCAAGCCACGGATCAAGTGTCAGTAATACCGAGGAGAGAATGAACCGTCGGATCACTACATATCATGACCGTCAGATTGTAAGTTACAAAATGTACAAGGTAAAGAAACACACTTTACCTAACTCTATACCTAACTCTATACTAGACCAAGTTGTACTTAACTATTTCCTATGTGTCGGAATATCCTAACATCCCCCCTTAAGAAAAACTTGGGATAGGATTGAAGGATTTACAAATATGACACAATAGGAGAAGGAAGGACGCACTAGAGCCTATCCCCCCTTAGTGACAACTTCCTGAACTCCAACCATAAATCAAAGTTTAGTGAACTTCACCTCTGTGAGAGCCTTTGTAAAGATGTCTGCAACTTGATCATCTATTGAACAATATTGCACTTCAAGAACATGGTCATGGATGAGATTTCTGATGAAGTGCATGTGCAGTTCAATGTGTTTGCTGCGCTGATGTTGGACTGGATGTTTGCATAGCTAAATGGCACTTTGATTATCACACCAAAGTGTAGTCGGATGTTGCTGCTGAATGCCAAACTCTGACAGGATATGACGAAGCCACAAGGCTTCCTCACTAGCTTCTACGGCACCACGATACTCTGCTTCTACTGAAAAAAGAGAAATGGCACCTTGTTTCTTGCAGGCCCATGTAATAGGTCCCGAACCAAGAGTAAACACATAACCTGCAGTAGACTTCCGATCATCAGGGTCACCAGCCCAATCGGAATCAGTGAAACCAACCAATAGAGGAGATGCTTCGGCACTATAATGAATCCCAAACTGAACTATACCTCGAACATAATGAAGTATTCTTTTAGCTGCTATCCAATGACTTTCACGTGGGTTTTGCATAAACCAAGCAACAAGGCCAATGGCAAAGGAAAGGTCAGGTCGAGTATGGGTTAGATACAAAAGTTTTCCTACAAGTTGACGGTATAAGGTAACATCAAATTCAGGAGAAGTACGAGCGACTGAAAGTTTGACTCCAGACTGGAAGGGAGAAGGGGCTGGCTTACAGTCTTCCATGTGAAAATGGTGTAGAATATCACAGGCATACTTGGACTGGGAAAGGGAAATACCCTCCTTGGATTGCAAGACTTGAAGACCGAGAAAATAATGTAAGTGTCCTAAGTCTATCATTTCAAATTTCTTTTTAAGGCTGGACTTCACATGGTTTATAAGGTTGGGATCACTACCGGTAAGGATAAGATCATCAACATAAAGAACAAGAATGATAAGATACTTGCCCACTTCCTTGGTGTAGACAGTATTGTCAGAATGACACCTAGAAAAGCTAGATTCTAAAAGAAAGCTATCCATTTTGGCATACCAAGCTCAAGGAGCTTGCTTGAGACCATAAAGGGATTTCTTAAGCTGACATACAAGGCTGGAGTCTGTTTTTATGAAGCCAATGGGTTGTTCCATATAGATTTATTCATGCAAGTCCCCATGCAAGAAGGCAGATTTAACATCCATCTAACGGACTTCCCATTTGAACGAGGCAGCAAGGGAAAGAACAAGGCGGATAGAGTTCATTTTGGCAATAGGGGAGAAGGTTTCAGTGTAGTCAATGCCTTTAACCTGTGAAAAACCTTTAGCAACAAGAAGAGCTTTATGTTTATCAACTTTCCCATCTGGTCCATACTTGGTTCTGTAAACCCATTTTCATCTAACAAGTTTTCATCCCTTTGGTAGAGGAACAAGATCCCATGTATCATTTTCCAATAATGAATGATATTCTTCATTCATAGCTGCTTCCCAATCTGGATGGCCTGAAGCTTCTGCAAAGGTGTCAGGATCATAATTTACTGGAGCTTGAACCAGTAAAGAAGAGGCTTTGTCAAACTGAGAACGTGTGCGTCGCTGATCCGTAGGATCACCGGCAAGATCACTTGCTGCATCTCGAGTAGCACGAACCCATTTTGGAAGCTGAGGAGCTGAAGGAGGATCCTGAGATGGTGGGGGAGGATTGTCATCCTCACTTTCATCATCTGAAGAAGAAATTTTTTCAAAAGTAGAAGAGATATGGAGAGGTGGCACATCCGCCGGACTAGGCTCGCAGGCCGATATATTTTCATCAAATTTTACATCTATTCTAATGATAACATTTTTGGACTTAAATGGAATAAGTCTATAGCCTTTGACATCTTCAAAATATCCAACAAAAGTACATTTTTCACTCTTAGGTTCTAAAGCTTTATGTTTTTCATCTGGAATATGGGCCCACGCTTCACTTCCAAAAACACGAAAGTGACTTACATCTGGTTTGATTGAGCTCCATGCTTCTTCTGGAGTGATATTCTTTAAAGCCTTACTAGGAGTGCGATTTATTATGTAATTTTCACAGTTAATTACTTCTGCCCAAAAACTAAGACCAAGTCCTTTAGATTGTAGCATACAATTAGCCATTTCCTTTAAGGTGTGATTCTTCCTTTCAACTACACCATTTTGTTGTGGAGTATATGGAACAGTATGTTGCATTTGAATTCCATTCTCAGTGCAAAATTTCATGAATATGTTTTTAACATATTCTCTGCCATTATCAAATCTTAGCTTAAGAATTTGATGTCCAGATTGTTTTTCAACAAAGGCCTTGAAGGCCAAAAATGTGTTAAATACTTCACTCTTGAGTTTTAAGAAGTATACCCAAGCACGTCTGGAGAAATCATCAACGGAAGTTAAGAAATACTTGTAGCCAGAGAATGACACAACTGGAAGTGGACCACATAAATCACTATGCACAAGCTGTAAAGGGGCTGAGGCGTGCCAAGAGGCACATTTTTCAAAACTGTCCAGATGATGTTTTCCGAGTACACATTTGGAACAAACACCATCTCTGCAAGATACCATAGGAAGACCTGTCACCATATTTTCTTTACATAGATGCTGAAGGGAGCGATAGTTTAAGTGACCAAATTGCTCATGCCAAAGTTTGCTCACTTCATCGTTATGAGCAACAAATACTGAGGGAAGATTTGATGACCCAAAGTTGTGAAACTTATACAGCCTTGTAGAATCATCAGCAATTCCAGTAGCTAAAATCTTTTTAGGATCTCTTAGGTCCTTGATTACAACATCATGAGGTGAAAATTCAACGATTTTACCTTCACCTAAATGAGTTATCTGATATACAGATAGAAGGTTGCAGGATAAGGTTGGAACACATAATACATCATTAAACTGACCAATGTCTAGATGAACAGTTCCAGTCCCTACAACACTAAGAGATCTATCGTCACCAACATATATATTTTTGGTGTTACAATCATTTAAAGAAGAAAACATGGCTTTGTTTTTGGCCATGTGATAAGAAGCTCCAGAATCAATGAGCCACTCATGAGAATGAGAAGAAGAAGATACATTTAGTGCATAACTAGACCGAGATGCTTGACAACCACATGCAGAAAGTGCCATTCCTGAAGATAAAGTTGAAGTTGAAGATTGCTCTAAATGGATGTTATGTTTCTTCATCGCTGCTTCCAAGGCTTCCATATTATTAAAGCATTTGGATTCTAAGTGGGCATCTCGATTACAAAAGTTGCAATGTATATCAGTCTTCTTCCATTTGTTTCTATTTATCTTATCATTTTGTTGAAATGATTTTTCATTTTGAGGCTGAGATTGCTTAGGACCCTTGTTTGGTTTAGGACCATTCTTTTTAGGATATGACTTCTTAGGATTCTTTGAATTTGGCTGCTGCTGGGCGGCTAATGCTTTCTTGGAAGAGTTTCCAAGATTAAGAAGACCAAGGTGTAAGAGTTTTTCTTGTTCTCTTATTAAAGAATCACAAAAAGAGTCAAAGGAAGGGGACTTGTAGTCTATTCCTTGAGAAATGAAGGCTTCTCTTGTAGAATGGAAGGTGGAAACAAACACAGAGTAGGCTGGTCCCAACTTAGCAAGAATGGAATAGATAAGGTTACTATCTTCTTTCTTAACTTTAACACCTTCCAAGAGATATCTAAGGGTCTTGAACTTGGACAAGAAATCTTCAATGCAAGAAAAATTATTAGGGTCCAATGTAAGAAACTCATTTTCAAGTTGATGGGCTCTAAGTTCATTTTTAATCCCAAAAACTTTATTGATTTTTTTCATTGCTTCATCAGGAGTATCAAGTTCTGCAATATGGAATCTAAGATCTGGAGAAATAGACATCCCTATCAATCCACGTGCTTGATCTTGCCTATTTTCCCATTTAATAGCCTTGTCTTCATCCTTCGATTTCTTTTCTTGACCTGAGGCTATTCTGTAGAGACCTTTACTTCTAAGTAAATCCTCAATGTAGGACAACCATTGGAAGTAGTTAGTGCTGTCAAGGGTAACCTCGTATTGAATTTCCATTTCAATGGAAACTGAAGCTAAAGAGGCTGAAACTAAGTGTTCCAATGGATAGATCTCGAAAAATTAGGCTGGTTTAAGAAAACGGCTCTGAAAACGGCTTCTGAATGAAGAAGTTATGGCTTTTTGAAAAAAAGTTGATGAAGTTGCCGACGAAGTGCGGGAATGTGCAGAAATGAAAAAGTCCGCCCCCACAAAATGGAGACTTGAACCCAAGACCTCTACTCTCTTAAAATAGCTTTGAACCAATTGAGCTATACAAAAAAATTTGAGAGAGAGAGAGAGAGAGAGGGGGAGGGCCTTTGGGTTACGTGCTTGCTTTGAGAAAGCTCTTTTTCCCTACAAAACAAAAAACACAAAACCCAACACGAACATGCAAAGAAAACGAACCTTACAGCTCGAAGTTAGCTTTAGCCGAAAAACTAAATATTTTCAAAAATGAACCTTGCGGCCCAAAGTTAGCTTTAGCTGGAAACTAAATATTTTTCTCAATGTTTCTGATTTTCCGAGATCACACTAAGGCGCAAGGAAAAGAGCATATGCATGAGAAAAATCCTTCCTTTATGTTTCTGATTTTCCCAGATCGCACAGAGTCGCAGGGAAAAGAGCATACGTGGAAATGAAAGGTATAGATCTAGTAATAAAAAAGGCTAAATAAACCGAAACTGAAATAAACAGAGAGAAAATAACTGTAAACTGTAAATAAACATTGTATACCTACAGATCTTAAAAACGACGCAGCTAGGGCTACCAGAAAACTTTTCGCATGAAATGAAAGGGGTTCCTCACTGGAACAGATGATCCCAACACAACAGAGTAGTCCTGTCAGCCCGAAAGCAGTCAGAAATAGTAGATCTAGGAAACGGCAGTCGGATGCAGTTCTACTGGCTTCAGATTTGGATCACCAACGGATGCGGCCCTGAAATAGCTCTGATACCATGTAGGAATTTGTAGGGTAAGTTCCTCAGACAGAACACCAAAGGACACCGCTTACAACCAGATCGCAGATCAATACACCAGTATTTTTGACGTGGTTAAAACCCTCAAAGAGGGAAACAGTCCACGGCCTGAGCCAACGCGGCCACTTCAGGCAATTTATTAATAAAAGAATGAAAATTTACATATGCTTCTCTCATAGACGGATTACGCTGCAAATGACCCTCCATGCGCTTTAAATAGAAATCATGGACCAATCAGGTGTCAAGCCATGGATCAAGTGTCACTAATACCGAGGAGAGAATGAACCGTCGGATCACTACATATCATGACCGTCGGATTGTAAGTTACAAAATGTACAAGGTAAAGAAACACACTTTACCTAACTCTATACCTAACTCTATACTAGACCAAGTTGTACTTAACTATTTCCTATGTGTCGGAATATCCTAAAAAAAACTGAGAGAGGTTTTTCTCCAAAACATTCCAAGGAAGAAAAACCTCCTTCACTTTTTACACAGGTGTCATGGTTTTGGAGAAATGTCAAATATATAGTTGCCTCGGGAGAATTGATGCACCTCTGAAGTGACCTTGGGAAAATCAAGTTTTATCCTAGCTAAGTTGGCCAAATGACTTACTTTATGAGTCAAATGATAACTAGACACAAATAAATTTCTAATGAGCTATCGTGAGCTCAATTTGGAGTTGATTAAGGCATTCAAAAGTTGACTGTAACAGCACTCTGCCTTGAGGCAGCCTCACTGGGCACATTTTGACTAGTCTTGGGAGATTTGATTTTTGATAGGGAAAATGAACTCCAAATTGAAAAAATCTAGTTGGGTTGGAAAGTAGTCTCAAAGGTATTTCCAACGAGCTATCTTGCACCCAATTTTGACAATGGGAGGGCCTCCAAAAGTCACCTAGACAAGAGCGCGACGCATAGAGGGAGCACGACGCACTGGGAGAGATTTTCCAGTGTAAAATTTACACTGGCGCGACACACAGGGAAAAAAGGGCCTGAAATTGTTAAAATTGCCTCAAATCTCTTGTGAAGCCCATCAAATTGAAAGGTAGGCTCCATAAACTCACTTGTGCATCAAATTTGATAGAGATATGATGGTTTATTGCCTGTGATTGAATGCAAAAAGTTTCATAAAGAAAACACAAGAAGACATCAAGAAAGATTGTTCTGCTACGGTTTTTGCTACAGTGTTGTTGCTGCCAAGGTTATTCTTCCTACCCTACCCCTACTCCTTATTCCCCTATGCCATTGTCCCCATAATCATTATCCTACCATTACCAAGATCATACTCCCTTTCCCCTCCTCCTATTGCTCAATAAACACAAACCCTACCTTACAAACCCTAAAACCCTACCTTGCTAAAAACCCAAACCCTACCCTATCAAAATACCCCAAAAACGCTTGTATATCCTTAAACAAAATTCTCCTATAAACCCCTATTCCCATTATATTATCCCCATCCTAATGCTCCCTATTAAATTGTCCCCTTGGTGGCATATTGTCAAAGCAACTTCTAGCTTCATTTAAATCAAAGGGCAGCCCAAATTCAACTCTTAAAACATCAATCATGGCATCCGAGGTTTCATCAGAATATGAGGAGGAGACCCATAGGGACACAGCTTCAGGAGAATAGGTCCACAGGAGAAAATCAATGAAAATAGGGAATTTTGGCTTGACAAAGTAAATTTCCATTTAAACAATCTTCTTAAGAAGGCCAAAAGAGATAAAAAATTTCAAAGACGCATGGCTACTCATTGCTACACAAGGAATCAGGTCTCCAAAGTCAAAATCAAGTGGTTGAAGAAAATACTCCAGGAAACCCTAATCAGGAAAAAAGAGAAGGTTAAATTGGATTTGCTTGTTGATGTTCCCCTCAAAGCAATACAGGACAAGGACAAGAAACCTATGCATGATGAGGGGCCATTAGGTGAACAGGAGGCCGATTTCATCCTCATTCAGGATGATGATGCAGATGTGGAGAGGGCCAAATGGATCATCAAGTATTTGGAGCAGAGAAACAAGCAGCCTGAGGACTAGCATGAGATCATGGAGCTGCAAAACATTCGTGAAGACCAGCAACCTGCCCAAAGAAGCCTAAATGAGAAGACACCTATTCAGCAGGAGATAGAGGGTGATTGAGAGATTTGGCTTGAGAGGATCCACATCCACTTAGATATGCTATCGTCGAAAGCACAAAAGGATAGGGACATGCTCAGGAACATGAAAAACTACTATTGGGCATGGAACAAGGTTTGCAAGGCACGAATAAGGAATTTGAAGGCAAACCTAAGGCATCAAAAAGGGAAAAACCGGCAAAGGAGCAAGATAGACTTAGAATCTTGGCTAAGGCTTCCTTGGCTTAGCATGGCACCCCATAAGAAACCTCTAGCCCAAATTTCAGCAAATTTGGGGAAGTTTTGGTCAAATTTTGATTTTTTGGACAAAAAACAAGAAATTTCTCCTTGTGCGTCGCGCCACTGGCGCGATGCTAAAATTATAGGGCTCCAATGGATAAACCGCTTATATATTTGGATTAGACATAAAAAATTATGACTACTGGTCTCCGGGCAAGAAATTTTGGCAAGGTATGAGTCTCCAAAAGGTCAAAAAACACCCAAAAATGGCCTCTCTGCCACTTTTTTGACACACATGAAGTAGTCTTGGGAGAATGAAGATTTGGAGGGGAAAATGAGCACCAAATTCAAAAATTCTAGTGGGGTTAGAAAGTAGACAGGACAGGCTTTCCCACAAGCCCACTTGGGCACATTTTGGACACATGAAAGTTCCCCAAAATAGGTTCCAAATTGGTGCGACGCAAAGAGAATTTGGCGCGACGCACAGAGGAAAAAACTCCCAATTTTCTTCCGTTTCGTGCAATTTCTGGTCGCGACTTCTCCAAGTGGGCCCGGTCATCTACACTTCGGTTATTTGGCACCAAAGGTGGCCTTTAAAGAGTTTTCTTTCCAGATGGGCATCTATCCAAGTGGCAAAAGAATGCAAAGGGTCACCACAGCCAAATGTCATGCTTGAGAGCGCTGCACCTGTAGTTGATGTTTGGCTCTTCATCTCCTTTTCGAAATGATTTGAGTAACTTTCCAACCCCTGGGCATTCCATCTCTTCTCTACACTTTCTATATATTGTATGCAAGTTATTTGCAAAGGGTTGGCTGGCTTGTAACTTCTGGGAGACTGTGGGAAAGAAACTCTGTTTCTGCACTGTGTATTTTTGACAGAGAATTAATGAAATGCAGTGGCTCTGTTTCATGAGATTCTTGTGGTCGTGAGTGTATCAAATGTGTTCTTATGTTACATATGTATCTTGTTATGTTTCATAATTCATTTCATGCTTCATTTCAGTGAAGTTTTCTAAGTGAGATTAGGTAGAATTCAATTTATATTGCTATGCCGGTGGGAAAATTTCATGTGTAGTGTTACTCTTATGTTGAAAAGGATTCATGCGACCATGCCCTTTTCACTCTCTTCTGCAATATTTCCATTCCACGTTACCTTAAGTCAAAATTTCTGTGCTTGCCGCCTACCTTGCCTCACGGAATAATCTGTGCTTTCATATTCGATTCTCTGCTCTTTGTTGAGCGCCAATCCCATAACATCCCAGAAGCTCCATCATTCATAAAATTGTTTCCAAAATCCCTATTCACTTACTAGCCTAAGGTAAATATTGCATTGTAAGTCATCTCATACCGTTTTCGATTATCTATTCACTGAGCGTGACTCGGAGAGAGCCCTCTCCTGTTCTAGTACGGCTAGCTACCAGACTGAGCGTGGTTTGTGGTTACCCTAGTTTTTGCCTTCCTTCAGCCTAAGGCAGATTTAGGTGTTAACACTTTCTATTTAGCTGCTTATGTTATGGATGCAATATGTTATCTTTCCAAGTTTCCATTAATGGGTTGTAAGTGGACTACTTAGGATCCCTTGCCCATTCATATTTATCTTAAGGAATTATGGCATTCCAAGTTTATTCCGTATTATTACAAAATTTGTCATGGAGTCATGTTACCTCTGTACAAAATATTGTATAATAAGGACTCTCCAAGATTTTCTCCCGAAGCGGAAGTTTATATTCTCCCAGTCGCAAGATGGTTTGGAGAAGAGATTTTCACTTATGTCAGAGTATTTGGAAGCCTTGCTGCTCCTCATGTCTTAGCCTTATATGTCCCTGATAGATTATTGGCACGAGAGATTGCCTACTAGACCTGCGGGGTGGGAGGTATGAGCAAAGAGTTGAAGGACAAGAAGAAGGCCATTTGGCCACAATTTCCTGTGGCCTATGGGGCCTTTTCACTGTTTGATTTAGGTCATGCATTTAAAGAAGTAGACAATATGTTATGTCTATGATTGTTCAAATTTCCAGGAAGGCAATTCGATCCTTATGATATCATTAATAATTTCACTACTGTCGTCAAGATAAAAGTATTTTCCAGAGAAAATGATCTTTTTGATGATACATTTCAGCAGAAAAGTACACTGAAATAAGTTCTTCATTTGGCCCAAATGCAATCTCCTCCAGCAAAATTTCAAGAATTCAAATTATACAGAGACATGAGATTAGCTAACATCCCTTTGGAAAAGTTACGTTTGGAACCCATAAGAGAACCAACCCCCAGTATCACTCTAAGTGGAAGTTTAGGGACAGACAAGTCTAGATCTAAGTCTAGGAAAGAATCAGCAGAATGCTCTAAAAGGTCTGAGAGTGACCATAATAAAAATGAAGGGTCAGTAAGAGATACTGCCCAATCTAAAGAGTGCCCAAAATAGCAGGTTTTGACTACTTCACAGGTAAATCTTCCCCCTCTCATCATCCAACCACCACCAGTAAGAACTGAGCTGGATAAAGAATGGGAGACACCCAATGACTTGATTAATACTGAGGGGCAGACAACAAAGACACCTGAGAGTAATGTACAGACAGAGAATGATATGGTCATTGATACAATTAGCAATGTTCCAGAAATGGAACATGTTCCCATTACCCCATCTGTTGAAATCATACTGAAAATAAAGGATCTAGACATATTTTATAGTCCACAACATAAGATGGTGGTAAGAAGGAAAAGAAAGAAAAGGAAATTGGAAAGCGTCCTCTCACCTGAGGCAGAGCAGTTAGACATCCTTTGGCGAGATCCTACCACTGACCCTACCGAAAATCTCACTAAATTATCTCAGATCGCAGGAGCCTATGCTTCTGCAACCATTGATAAAGCATCCGAGGTACAACAACCACTTAAGGAAAAAGAGGATCAAATATAGATTTTGCAACAACAGCTATAGCAAGCCATGCCAACAGCGAGGCAGAGAAAAATCTAGAAAAACTATAACAAGATTTTCAATAAATGCAACTGGGATACCAGAACAGTTTGGTCGAAAAAGAAAATCAGTTACAGGTGATGCAAGAGATGCATAAAGATGACCCCAAGATTTCAAAATTTGTCACAGAAGCCATTTCCTTAAATGACCAACTCTTGCAGCAGCAAGAAACATTATGCCAAAGAATATCACAATGGAGCTCCTATTGCGAGATAAGCGACAAAATCACTAATCAAGTCGTGGACTTGTGGCATGATTAACATTTAATTGATAAAAGAGTTTTTGAGTATTTGGTTTCGAAGGAATCAGAGGAAGGAAAAAATGTAGGTGCACCCTCAATCAATGAAGCCCATAGAGAAATTCTCTTTAATAAGTGGGATGCACAGATTAGGAAGGAAAAACAAGCAGCAGAGGAAGCTGCCACGGCAGCAAACAATGTTGTCGACTATGTCAATGAAAACCTACATAGGAAAAAGCTCATCTTGGAGACCACTCTGGGATTTCTACCAAATGCACAGCATCTACAGATAAGCTAGAGATAAAAGACTGAAGAAAGAGCAGAATCCATCAGGAGCTTAACCAAGTTGAATTGGGATTCTTGCTGGTAGTATTTGGTTAAACCACACAGTGAATGCATGACTCTCAAATGTCTCACTAACTCTACCGAGAAGATAGCCCTAGCACTTTTCGATTCTATTTTCGCAGGGAAACTAAAGTTGAAGGCCGGCCAACCAACTCTCCTCAAGCTGATGGTGAATGCTTGCGACTACAGAGAATAGATACATAGATAGTTATATGCCAGAATTAGTTTTAGTTTTAGTTTTGATTTATTTTTGCCTTAGATGAGGACGGTCATTTAAAACTCCTCCTATATTTTTGTAATAAACTATTTTTAGATTTAGCTAGTAGTATTTCGACCCTTCTCATGCATTTAGATAAGGGTCCTGAAATTTGTCAGAAACATTTCCTCATAACATGCACTTCTACACCCTCCAAGGAGGTTTTGATGAATGAATGGAACAAGATTTATTGATATCTGTGTTTAATATCTACTACTGAAATGCACTTTTGTACTCTTACTAGATGTTGAATTAAGAAGAGATAAATCATTATTCCTAAAGCTCATGAGTAGAACTTGTTATCAAGGGTACTTTTATCTCTTAACGATTTCTGCTTATGCGTTAAGGTGATATTTATGTTTAGTTATTTATATGTGAATGCTTGAATGTTTGAGTTATCATTTGGCACTTTTGGACGGTGATGGCTATTCTATTTATGCTTAATATATGAGTGACTTATTATGTGATATGCTTTTCACAACTGTTTTGGCTAATTTTTTATACGAAACGGTTCATCTTTATTGAATTCTTTTCTCATAGCAATTGAATGATCTTTATTACCAATTTACATTAGAAATTATTTTAGATCACATAAATGAAAGATTAAATCTCGGGTTAGTTTTAGAAGTAGATATTTCTATTCATTAGAATACAATTGCATATTGTTAAATTAGATTTAGAATAAAAGAATTTTACTTAGAAATTATTAGAAAGGAAATATCAATTCTCAACACACACATACACAAATTGGGAAACTAGTCCCATTATCCCCATTGGGACCCACCATCCCAAACGAAAAAGGAGCTGCTTTCAAGGTCCAGATTGGGTGTGTACCCCCCTTTTTGTAGACCCGATTTTTGGGGCTTCAACATATTTGGCGTTAGAAGGAGGGCCCAAACTATGAATGGAAAGTAAATCTCAATCTAAATACCATTCTGAGAGTAAATCACCCTCAACATCTCCCCCGACTTCTCCATTGCATTTAGAATCTTTGAATCTTGAGTGAGAAGTCGATAAAATAACAACCACTGCCACAAACCCGAAAATTTCAGAGAAATCTACTATTGAACCTCCTGAAGTTGATCATTGATCCATAAACTACAGCAATTTTCTATATCACCCCAAAAATATGAAAAATCTCAAGGTAGTGTGACTTCGCAATATAACCCTTCTCATCCTCTTACTAGATTGCAAAGTGAAAAGTTTGGTATCAAACCAACTAAATTACTGCTACCTAGAAGGAAAAGAGAAAGAAAATTACCTAAAGGGTCTGATAGTGAGACTCTTTCATCATTATCATTCATCTCAACCTCTCCACCATGAAGTCAAGCATCCACCCCTCGACTTCAAATTATTGTCGACCAGACCACTGGAACTTCAACACCTACTTCTCAATCATCTGGAACTGTAATATCTTCATCTTCCCAATTGCAAGGAACATCTTCTATGCTTTTCTCTGTTAGTAGTTCAACGATGGCCCAAACCCCATGGAATAACCCAAGGGTAGTCTTAATGCCTACGCCCTTGAGTCAAATATTGGCCCATCCTGAAAAATGGATGCCTAAGTTTAATCCTGAGCTAGGCATGCTAGCAGAAGAACACATAAACAACTTTATGTTATCTATAAATCTCAATGGAGTTACTAATGAAGACGTTTTTGTCCAGCTCTTTCCTTACACTTTTCAAGGAGCAACCGAATCATGGTATTTATCATTACCATCTCGATCTATCACTAGTTGGGATATTTTCCAAGAGCAATTCTTGACTAAGTTCGGTGATGACAAGTCTACTGCGACACTGATCAATGACCTGTCTAATATTAGGGCTGAATCAGGGGAACCTATCAAAGATTTTAACTCATGTTTCAATAAACTTTTGAATAAAATTCTTACCGCTTCCAAGCCTAGCGAAGAATTTTGAAGTGAATGGTACATATCTGCTCTACCATCAAACATAGCAATCTTTGTTGACAGGGCTAACAAAACAACTTTACTAAAAACATGAAGGAAGCAATAACGGTAGAAAAACGTATCATAGCTCTAGAAAAGAAAAATGTTGTTGATGAACGAAAATCTAAGAAGGTCACTTTTAAAGAAGATCACAAATAAAAACAATCAAAAGACCCATTTGATTTGGAAGGATTGCAGAAACTTTTGAAAACCATGTCTAACGAAATGGTTGACATTAAGAAACAAGTAGCAGAGACTTCTTCAAAAAAGCCTTACAGGCATTATAGGAATAATCCTTCAACTGATTCTAAACCTTCCAATGCTATTACAAATGCATAATCAGAAGAAGAAGAAGAGGAAGTTTCTAACGGGGAGCCTACTGATGAAGAAGAAGTTGTAGAAGTACAGGGAATGTGGGACTTCATTCTCCTAGATGAAGAGGATCAAGAGGCATCACCAATGAGTACAAGAAGTAGAAATCAACTCGATCCTCCACAACCAACTCCTAAACCAAAGAACGTAAGCTCAATGTCTAAAGATAAATTCATAGGTAAGAAAATGTCACCCAAAGCGACTCAAACAAGCCTAGTCCAATTCGATTCACCAACTCCATCTAAAACGTTAATTGTTCCTGATGAGATGGAGTATAATATCATAGAAGACATGAATAATACTAGGGCTAACATTACTTTTCATGAATTGAGCAAATTAAAATATCAACAAAAGCTACTTTTGAAAGAGTTACACGCAATACCTGTTGCACCTCTGCCTGCCGCTGTAATCTCGCAAGCTTCTCATGAAATGGGAAAACCTCCAACTAATGTGACTAATAAAGTTGATCTGAACGATATCGCTCTAATTGGAGGAAGGTAAAGATCTCATACTCCTCCATTTCTTCTTACTTATGAAGTTTTCAACAAAAACTTGCATAATTGTTTAGTGGATTCAGGAGCTTCATCTAATATCTTATCTAAATCAATATGTGCAAAGTTGGATGTTCAACCTCGAAAATCGGTAGTATGCATAGTTCAGCTGGACCAGTTGCAGGTTGAAGTGATCAATGAAATAAATTAGGTTACCATAAGGCTATCATCTAATCCAAAGGTATGTCAAGTTATTGATATTTTAGTTGTAGACATTCCAGAATTTTATGGCTTAATCCTTAGTAGAGATTGGTCTGAAAAGCTTCATGGATACTTTGCAACTGATTGGTTGCATATGTGGCTCCCTTACTATGGTAAACCGAATCAAATAAAGGTTGAGCAAGAAAGGCATCAAAAATACATAGTAATAGAATTGGAAGGAGAAAATGAACCTGTAGCATACAGTAACAATATAATTGGCAACTATTCTATTGACTCTTTCTTAGGAAATTTTAATGCTCATAATCACCTTACTTAGAACATTATGTTTTGTCTCAAGTAGAAAATGTTTCTCAAACAGATAGTTCTAAATGTGTTAATTTTGTAGATAGTCCTATAAATAAATATTTATTTTGGAAGTTATTTTTTGATGGTTCTAAGTCTAACGATGGAGTAGGAGTAGGATGCGTATTAGTTAGTCCAGAGGGAAACAAAACTATGCTAACTTGTAGACTCGAGTGCATTTGCACCAATAATACTACAGAATACGAGGCTTTAGTACAAGGATTATACAAGGCAATCGGATTAGATATCAAGTATCTACAAGTCTTCAGAGATTCTGAAATTGTTATTAGACAAGTACAAAATACTATACATTGTCTATCAGGTCATTTAAAGCATTATCAATCTTTAGAGCAATATTTGACTAAAAATTTTATAGCATTCAATATTTCATCAATTCCCAGACTCCAAAATGCTAGTGCTGACCTCCTGGAAAACGTATCCACCAAGCTCATTCCCTCAGAAGACTATAGCCTAGACAGATTCTCAACCAAATTGATCTTTACGCTCTTGATTCTTGATAATATTACAAATTGGAGAATTTTGAACGATGATCCTGATATTGTAAGCTTCCTCACATCAGAGTGATCTTACACTAATCAGATAATTGACAAAGACCAACATGACAAACATTTGCAACAAGATAGCACTAATAATGCTATGCCAAAATAAGTATTCAAGTTGGAAAACCTATATGATTTGAAATATTGATTCCAAACATCTACCAATTGAAAACTTCAAAGTTCAACTCTGAACTATGAATTAATAAATCTAGGAACTGATACCAAGCCGCAGAATATCAATCTAGGTCTTGGCCTAGCCCCTGAAGAAATATTAGCGTATGTTCGTCTCTTCAAACAATACAAAAGTGTCTTTGCCTAGAACTACGATGACCTTAAGACTTATGTCACTTCTATCATTCAGCATACTATCCCAATGATAAACGATGAAAAACTTATCTAGCAAAAGCTGAGAAAGATACATCCTAATCTAGAAAGCCAGATTAAGTCTGAGCTTAATAAATTATTGAAAGCCAAAATCATTTTTCCCGTTCGACATTCCAGATGGGTTTCCAACTTGGTTCCCGTTAGAAAGAAAAATGGAAACATTCGAATTTGCGTTAACTTTCGAAACCTTACCAAAGCCTACCAAAAGGATAATTTTCCCATGCCTCCCATGGAGAAAATATTGCAAGAAGTTGCAGGATCAGAATTAATGTCCTTTTTGGATGGTTTCTCTGGCTACAACCATGTTTTGGTCCATCCTGACGATCAATTGAAGATCACGTTTAGAACCAAATGGGGTACTTATGCATATCAAAGGATGCCTTTTGGTCTGATCAACACTGGAGGCACATTTCAAATCGCCATGGACATTGCATTTAAGGGATTAGTAAACAAATCAATAGTAATCTACTTGGATGATATAATTGTATATTCTAAAAAACGTGGTAATCATCTCAGAGACTTAAAACAAATCTTCCAACATTGCCAAAGATATGGGATTTCACTTAATCCAAAAAAGTCTTTTTTTGCATTAAGTGGAGGAAAACTTCTTGGATTTATAGTGTCAAAATCTGGAATCCATATTGATCCTGATGGAGTCAAGGAGATTTCTGAAATACCCTTGCCTCACAACTAGAAAGCCATGCAATCCTTCCTTGGCCAGATTAATTTTGTTAAGGGATTTGTTTCCGACTTCTCAAGGATCGTATCTCCCTTACAAGCAATGATTAGAAAGAATTCAATCTTCAAATGGGGCCAAGAGGAATATGAAGCATTCAATCTAATTAAACAAGAAATTGTAAATGCCCCATCCCTAGCAACTCCAAATTTCTCCGATCCTCTCATTTTGTATACATTTGCCTCTGATAGATCATATGTTGCGATACCCACTCAAGCAAATCAAGACAAGGCAGAAACTCCAATTGCCTTTTTCAATTCAAATCTACAAGGGGCCGAATTAAATTATTCCAACGTCGAGAAATAAGCTTATGTTGTTTTCAAAGTGATCAAACACTTCAGACCCTTCCTACTTAAAACCCATAGAAAAATCATAGTACCATTTCCAGCGGTAAGAAATCTCTTAGTATAGAAATATGTGGGTGAGAAAAGAGCAAATTGGGTTACTGCCTTACAAGAATATGACGTTGAAATTAAACCAGTAAATATTGTAAAAGGTCACGGCTTTTGCAAAATTTTGGCTAGAGCATCGCTTATTGCTGAAACATCATCTTCAGAAGTACAAATGTATGAGGTAAGCCTAAACGATATTGAATCATTATATCCTGATATCATATTTTATATAAAGAACAGATATGCTCCTTCAAACCTAGATTGTACAAAGAAAATAGCTCTAAGATTGAAAGCTAAGAAATATCAACTCATGAATAATGTACTTTTTAGGATGAATTATGATTCTATTCTCCTTCGATGTCTCGAGAAATCTGAAGCTGAAAAGGTGTTGCAGGAACTCCATGATGGACCAGCAGGTGGAAATTACGCTGGAGATGCTACAATACATAAAATCTTGCATGCAGGGTACTATTGGCCTAGACTATTCAAAGACGTGCAGAGCTATGTAAGGAAATGTCAAGTTTGTCAAACTGCTGTTGGAAGACAAAAGAAACCATCGTTGCCTTTGCAACTAGTCAATATCGATCAACCCTTTGATCAATGGGGACTGGATATAATAAGTGAGATCATTCGTCACTCTTCTAAATAGCATAGGTATATCCTTATAGCTACATATTGTTTTATTAAATGGGTAGAAGCAGTTCCTCTCAAGACAACTAACGCTGAGCACATCATAGATTTTATAGATCAGTTCATAATCACCAGGTTTGGTTTACCCTCTACTTTAATTTTTGATAATGCATCGTATTTTTCTGGCAATGTTATGACTGAATTTGCACTCAAAAGAGGTTTTAAGCTTAAATACTCTGCCAATTATTACCCACAGGGGGACGGGTTAGCTGAATCAACAAATAAAAACTTAATCAGAATCATTAAGCGAACTATTCATCAAAATCATAAGAATTGGAACAAATCTTTTATATATGCTCCATGGGTAGACCGAATAATGAAGAAAGCCTCCATTGGCACTTCTCCCTTTAATTTAGTTTATAGGAAAGAAATGGTTCTTCCAACACATCTAGAAATTCCCTCTTTGGCCTTAGTTCAATTTATTGATGAAACACCAACTTCATCCTTACATCTAATGCAGCTGCAAATCCTTAAGCTAGAAGAGCAACGAGAACATGCTAAAATAACTCATGCTCATCACCAAGCATTAGTAAAGGCTTCTTTTGATTCAAACATGGTATCCAGAAAGGACTTTCAAATTGGAGATTTAGTTTTAAAATGGGATAAGGCCCACGAAGAAAAAGGTAAACATACGAAATTCCAATGAATGTGGCTTAGCCCTTTCCAAATTGTGGAAATCATAGGTCCATCTACTTTTATGTTATAGGATCTAACAGGAAAAAGAGAATCTTTACCTATTAATGGTAGATCCTCAAAAAATACTTTCCATAGAACATCATTTTTTTATCTTTTGTAAATTAGTTTTTTCTTTATTTTAATAATAAAACCAATTGTAAATGGTTGCATTTAGAATTCATGAAAAATACTAGTATTTCTTTCAGATTTTGTTTTTTTTCACTTGTATAAATAGAACTGATTTGGAAAATTCGTTATTATTATTGAAAGATACAGTCAAAGGCTATAAGCCTGAAAATGATACTAGTTTCAACCTTGTAGATTTTGATAAAAAACAACCTTTAGTGGGAATTTCTTTTATATCAATCAAATGAAAAGCATCAATAACAAAACGAAGATTCTCTATAGAAAATCTCTTTCCAAAAGCTCTACCATTGTTGTCTAGAGCTATTATTAAGGAAACAATGACTTCCTCCCCACTTAGAGAATTACAAACTTCAAGGAATAATCTAGTGATATACTTTAAACTTAAAGAATAAGAGGTCTCATCACGGGACGACTTATCATAATCATAGATATTATAGCTTGTTGACTTTGCCAAAACTGCATACCACAACAGGGCAATGACTCAAGATTGTTGCAATAAAAATACAAGGGGTCTCATCATGAGCCAGCGTGTTCAACAAAGTTATAAATCAAGTGAGTGGCATTGTCATAATTTGGCTGCCAAACCAAGGCATTGTTCTTTAAGAATTAAAAGAAAATAAAATCAATAAGTGTCGATATGGATTTCTCTTTGAAAATCATATATTTCTCCAAGTAGGATACAGGATCGTTGTTGGGTAATAGGTAACCCTGTCAAGGCTATAAACGCTTGTTGGCAGCAGAGGCTCTACCTAGGACAAATGAGCATATTTAAAACTGGTTTACAGAGAAGACTTTGTTTTTATGATTATAAACCAAGTAGTGGCTAATGTAAATACAATGACTAGCTCTAGGAAGTAAATAAGAAAAGTTAACATAGAAGAAACAAACTATCATTAACAGGTGAAAGCATGGTGTACTTTATCTTTCTATAATAAAGTTTGATTTTGTAAAAAACCCTTCTGTTTTGGAAGTCTGGAAAATTCAAAAGAAAATCAGAGATAACTGGTTCTTCCAAGTGAATCGGCAATTTTGTGGCCAGCCAAAACCCCCCTTCTTATTTAGTTTTATTACTAATACTAAATAAGTGGGGACCCTTTATCGAAAAATTAAAAAAATAAATTAGCATTTGTATTCCCTTTTTGAATAAATCTTACTATCATAAACTTAGGAAAATATCCGCAAAATCCAAAAGGACTTAAGTTTTATGATAAGTTCGAACAAAACCATTCTCTCAATAATAAAGCATCGCATCGCAAAGAAGGTAAATGGATAACATCATATAAGAAAACTCCTAAGATTGTGAAATCGCGATGCGAGATCACACACTGAAGGAACTCATCGCATCGTAGTTTTCATTTGCCTCAAGCATCACTTAAGGTGAAATACCTCAAGCCGCCAATATGCGATGACGCGTCTCGCAAATTGCATTGCGCAGAAACATATGGTAATAGATGATTGTTAAAAATAATAGATAACGATATTACGATCTGTGATATTGTGAACAAAATCGCAAAATCATTTTATCGCAGGTCTGTATGGCTCGAGGTTCAAAAAGTTTTCCGCAATCTGATTCCAAGTTATGCACATTAATGTTAATTTAATGAGTTAGTTGATGATCATTAATGAAATATGGTTTGGATCTTATTGAAAGGCCATTTCACGTAGGGTGATATATTTTATATGATTTCGGAATTTAAAGCTTTCTCGCACCATATTTCTTATCATTACTCTTTCCTTATTTGTAAACTATAGGAGCGGAAAGTAGAAAGGTATACATAGCAGTGTTTAGAATATTATGGGAAAGAAGGGAAAAGCTCAGAGTTATGAAGACAAAGAAATGACTCCCTTATACACAGACACCACCTATAACAAAGATGCCAGAATTACTACTTGAGAAGACATGTACATTCTACTCGAGGAAGAAAATCCCAGAGTAATGGGGGTTACAGCAACTACAGACTCATGCAAGTCATCTGAGATGTCAATTACAGAATTAGCATGTTCATTCTTACACCGGATAGCAGTGAGACCCAAGATTCTTCCATACACGGACATGGTCAAATGGGTATTTGATAGTGCTAAGATAACAGAAAAACAGTTTAAGACTAAGAGCCAAGGACCCATTGGGTCATTCACTTCACAAGATTTAAGGCTCATGTATCATCTACTAGAGCCATAGGTAACCTACAATATACAGTTCATGGAGAAGTTCGCTAAAGAAAACAAAGATTTGGTGGAATGCACCAAGGACTGGTCAAGAAGGGATGAACCACTAAAAAAGGATAAACACGGTATGTACAGTACTGGTTCTCTCTCTTCCCATATTACTTTGTTGCTGCTATCCTCTGTAGACTTTTTAGGAAGCCCGATGTCAATAAGTTTTCATCTGAACGGCTACCTTTATTAGATGCCTCCACTAATGCTACTATTTTGGATTGGGCTAAGATATTGCCTGATAATTTAGCCACAGCCATTTTGAACTATTGGTCCAAAAGAACAACTACTCAGAGGATTTATCCTCCTTTCTATTTAGCTGCTTATGTTAAGCATGCAATATGTTATATTTCCAAGTTTCCTTTAATGGGTTGGAAGTGGACTACTCAGGATCCCTTGCCCATTCATATTTATCATAAGGAATTATGGGATTCCAAGTTTATTCTGTATTTTTACAAAATTTGTCATGGAGTCATGTTACCTCCATACACAATGTTGTATAATAAGGACTCTCCAAGATTTTCTCCCAAAGCGGAAGTTTATATTCTCCCTATTGCAAGATGGTTTGGAGAAGAGATTTTCACTTATGTCAGAGTATTTGGAAGCCTTGCTTCCCCTCATGTCCTACCCTTATATGTCCCTGATAAGTTATTGGCACGAGAGATTGCCTACCAGACCTGTAGGGTGGGAGGTATGAGCAAAGAGCTAAAGGACAAGAAGAAGGACATTTGGCCACAATTTCATGTGGCCTGTGGGGCCTTTTCATTGCTTGATTTAGGTCATGCATTCAAAGAAGTAGAGAATATGTTGTGTCTACGATTGTTCAAATTTCCAGGAAGACAATTCGATTCTTATGATATCATTAATAATTTCACTACTATCGTCAAGATAAAAGTATTTTCCAGAGAAGACGATCTTTTTGATGATACATTTCAGTAGAAAAGTACACTGAGAGAAGTTCTGCATTCGGTCCAAATGAAATTTCCTCCAGCAGAATTTCAAGAATTCAAATGTACAGAGAAAGGAGATTAGCTAACATCCCTTTGGAAAAGTTGTATTTGGAACCCATAAGTGAGCCAACCCCCAGTATCAGTCTAAGTGGAAGTTCAGGCACAGACAAGTCTAGATCTAAGTGTGGGAAAGAATCATCAAAATGCTCTAAAAGGTCCGAGAGTGACCATAATAAAAGTGAAGGGTCAGTGAGAGATACTGCCTAATCTAAAGAGTGCCTAGAACAACAGCTTTTGACTACTTCATAGGTAAATCTTCCACCTCTCATCATCTAGCCACCACTAGTAAGAACTAAGCTGGATAAAGAATGGGAGACATTAAATTACTTGATTAATACTGAGGGGTAGAGCAAAAAGACACCTGAGAGTAATGTACAGACAGTGAATGATATTGTCATTGAAGCAATTAGCAATGTTCCAGAAATGGAACATGTTCCCATTACCCCATCTGCTCAAATCATACTCAAAATAGAGGAAATTCCTCCTCTAGACATATTTTATAGTCCACAACATAAGGTAGTCATAAGAAGGCAAAGAAAGAAAATGAAATTGGAAAGCGTGCTCTAACCTGAGGTAGAGTAGTTAGATGTCCTTTGGCAAGATCCTACCACTGACCCTACCGAAAATCTCACTAAATTATCTCAGATTGGAGGAGCCTATGCTTCTACGACCATTGATAAATCATCCGAGGTACATCAACTACTAAAGGAAAAAAAGGATCAAATACAGGTTTTGCAGCAATAGCTACAGCAAGCCAGTGCCAACAGTGAAGCAGAGAAAAAGCTAGAAAAATTACAGCAAGATTTTCAGCAAATGCAAGTGGGATACCAAAACAATTTGGTCAAAAAAGAAAATCAGTTACAGGTGTTGCAAGAGATGCATAAAGATGATCCCAAGACTATAGAATTTGTCACAAAATCCATTTCCTTAAATGACCAACTCTTGCAACAGCAAGAAACATTATGCCAAAGAATATCGCAATGGAGATCCTATTGTGAGATAAGCAAGAAAATCACTAATCAAGTCATGGACTTGCGACATGATTACGATTTAATTGATAAAAAAGTTTCTGAGTATTTGGTTTGGTAGGAATTAGAGGAAGGAAAAAATGCGGTCGCACCCACAATCAATAAAGCCCACAAAGAAATGCTCTTTAATAAGTGGGATGCATAGATCAGGAAAGCAGAACAAGCAGCAGAAGAGGTAGCCACAGTGGCAAGCAATGTCATCGATTGTGTCAATGAATACTTACACAAGGAAAATCTCATATCGGAGACCACTCCAGGATTTCTACCAAATGCACAGCATCTACAGACAAGCTGGAGACAAAAGGTTGAAGAAAGAGTAGAATCCATCAAGAGGTTAACTAAGCTAAATCAGGATTCTTACTCGAAGTACTTCGTTAAACCACACAGTCAGTGCATGACTCTCAAATGTCTCACTAACTCTGCCGAGAAGATACTGCCAACACTTGCCGATTATGTTTTCGTAGGGCAACTAAAGTCAGAGGTCGGCCAACCAACTCTCCTCAAGCCAATGCTGAATGCTTGCAACCATAGAGAACAGATACGTAGATAGTTAATTGCCTGATTTAGTTTTAGTTCTATTTTTAGTTTTAGTTTTGATTTATTTTTGCCTTAAATGAGGACGGTCGTTTAAACCTCCTCCTATATTTTTGTAATAAACTATTTTTAGATTTAGCTATTAGTATTTCAACCCTTCTCATGCATTTAGAGAAGGGTCCTAAATTTGTCAAAAATGATTCCTCAGAACATGCACTTCTGCACCCTCTGAGGAGGTTTTGATGAATGAATGGAACAAGATTTACTGATATCTGTTTTTAATATCTGCTACTGAAATGCACTTGTGTTCTCTTAGTATATGTTGAATTAAGAAGAGATAAATCATTATTTCTGAAGCTCATGAGTAGAACTTGTTATCAATGGTACTTTTATCTCTTAAAGGTTTCTACTTATGTGTTAAGGTGATATTTATGTTCAGTTATTTAATGTGAATGCCTGAATGTTTGAGTTATTATTTGGCACATTTGTACGGTGATGGCTATTCTATTTATGCTTAATATATGAGTGACTTATTATGCGATATGCTTTTCACAATTGTTTCGGCTAACTTTTTATATGAAATGGTTCATCCTTATTGGATTCTTTTCTCATAGCGATTGAATGATCTTTATTACCAATTGCTGTTAGAAATTATTTTAGATCGCATAACTGAAAGATTAAATCCCGGGTTAGTAGAATTAGATATTTCTATTCATTAGAATACAATTTCATATTGTTAAATTAGATTTAGAATAAAAGCATTTTACTTAGAAATTATTAGAAAGGAAATATCAATTCTCAACACACACATACACAAATTTGGAAATTGGTTCCATTATCCCTAGTCGGACACACCATCCCAAATGGAAAAGGAGCTACTTTCAAGGTCCAGACCGGGTGGGTATCCCCCTTGTTGTAGACCCGATTTTTAGGGCTTCAAGAGGACCATGTCCATTGACACATAATGTTGGAGGTCTATGAGTCAGATGGTGACAAGGATGCCTAAATTCAAAAAGAGCATGAAAGTACATGTCTAAGATGTACCAAAGGAAAATCTTACAAGGGGACCATTCCCCTCATGTAGCAGGTCCATAGGTTTGGAACAACCCAAGGGGTTTGAGATTCATGATCAGGAATTTCAGGTATCTAGGTGGAAGAAAGCCCTCTATGGCTTGAAGGAAAACTCCCCGGGAATAGTATGAGAGGATTGATAACTATCAGATGAAGCTTAGGTTCACTAAGAGTGAAGCCAATCCAAACCATTCTTTGAAGGTTGTGGATGATAGACCTCTCATACCAACACCTTCTAAGGACAACATATTTCAAATAGGTGCAGACCCTCTCACTTGCAGAAGTAAGGAGTTGGATTCTTGACATGGAATGGTAAACTGTAAGCCCGTGACTAGCTTGAGGATCTTAACTTTCAGAAGTTATATGGTGATGATGCTGGACCAGATTTGGGAAATGCCTCTGAGTTTCATAAACTCATTTTCATTGATGTTCTTGGTGAACTTCTGTCTGGACATATGTTTTGCAGTTAGCATGGTGAGCTCATATTTGGTTGAGCCTCACTAGATTGGTGCAAAGAATCTTTTGAGATATATTTGGGGCACAATCTCTCATGGATTGAGATACACTGCCATAAATATGAAGCTTCATGATTATTCGAATGCTGATTGGGCAGGCAGTGTGGAGGATCACTAGAGCACTTCTCAGCACTAGATCCCTTTGGGTTCTACTTCGATATCATGGATGAGCAGGAAGCAGAAGTTGTTTGCTATAAGAACAGCTGAGACCGAATACATAGCTATGACTATGATCTTGTATGAAGTTGCCTAGTTGTGGAAGCTCTTCAGTGAGCTATTTTTACATATGAAGAATACCACCGTGATCCTTCATGACAACCAGGGGGGATTTGATTGTTGAGGAATCCCTGTTGGAAATAATACTGAGAGGGGGGGGTGAATCAGTATTATCAAATTCTTTTCAATCTATCATCCTTATTATACTTTGAATAATTCTTCAAATATTGATCATTATGTCAGTATCATAAAATAATGAGTAGGAACAAGAAAAGAAAATAGTCACACAAAAGAACACCAGATATAAGGTGGAAACCCAATGTGGGTGAAAACCACCTGCTGCAATATGTCTCTATCTTCTTTCAATTAGAAACTCCTTTTACAATGATTTTGTACTGGTGCAATCCTTTACCAGTACGCAGGCTACAACCTGCAGAGAGCTACAACCCTCTCTCATTCTCCAGCTTCTCCTGGAAGGGAGATACAACCCCCTTAGCTCTTGTACTAGCCAAGATACTAGTACGTAGGTGCTGGCCTACTGAAGGCTACAACCTTCTCTTTCTTCCAGGGACCACGTTTCATAAATTTTCAGACTGGATCCATGAACATCAATCAATCATCAAGTATATCTGCATCAAACAATATCCTTTTCCCAATTAGCACTGAATCAAGTAAACAATTCTCTGAGAGTTGTACCCAGAACACAGTAACAGTAACCACACACCAAGTTCTGAACCCAGAATACTGCAGCAATAGACAGAGGCAGCTAGATCATAATTTAAAGATATACGCTACTTCAACAACCTGAAACCTACGTGCAGATCTATAAAGGATAATTCCTTCTTTCAAATATTCAGACACTAATTAACCCAGATTGTCAGATTTATAGATCAAGCATGCGCCTCATATAACAGATCAAAATCATGCAAAGATACTATTATTCAAGCATAAATATTATAACCCATCAATAGAACTTATCCTTCTTTATGCGCTAAGGTTCCTCCTTCATTCAGATCCAGATCTGCACCATAACCCAATCACAAATATTTCATATCTAGCACTTATTAGATATTCAATTTATTCGATGATGCTTTGCCAAATGATCTCCTTCCTCTTTTATAGTCTTAGGCCTTCCACAATACCACGGTCCAAAACCATAGGATCAAAAAACTGTTGGACTAATACCATGAACCAACCATGAAAGTGCGTGAGATCAACACTTTTGGATGCAATACCATGAGCCAAAACCATAGGATCAAAAACTATAGGACTAATACCATGAACCAACCATGAAAGTGCGTGAGATCAACACTTTTGGATGCAATACCACGGAGCAAAACCATAGGATCAAAAACTGTCGGACTAATACCGTGAGCCAACCATGAAAGTGCGTGAACTTTTCTCTTCATGAAAGGGACTTTTCTCTTCATGAAAGTGCGTGAACTTTTCTCTACATGAAATAAACTTTTCTCTGCATAAAAGTGCGTGAACTTTTCTCTACATGAAATAAACTTTTCTCTGCATAAAAGTGCGTGAAATTTTCTCTACATGAAATAAATTTTTCTCTGCATATAAGTGTGTGAACTTTTCTCTTCATGAAAGGGACTTTTCTCTGCATGAAAGTGCGTGAACTTTTCTCTACATGAAATAAAATTTTCTCTGCATAAAAGTGCATGAACTTTTCTCTACATGAAATAAACTTTTCTCTGCATAAAAGTGCGTGAACTTTTCTCTACATGAAATAAACTTTTCTCTGCATATAAGTGCGTGAACTTTGCTGCACTATAATTTATCATCTGAGATGAGTGGGTTGCCATCAAGTACAACATATGTATCATAATGCCAACAATCCCATATTCGATGATTGCTCTAGCAGATAGGCATCAGATACTACCTTACAGTAAGTCGATGAGCAAGGAGGCTCCATTACATTGAGACTGATGTGTAGGTCGCAGACATTTTGTCAAAGCCCTGGGGAAAGGTCAGATTATTGACTTTCCGAGAATGACTTGGTGTTGTTCAGAGACCCTCTTATGAGGGTCATGTATGATGCACACATTGAGCTCTAGGAGCTCTAGGGGGTGCAGCATTGTTCTTGGAACAACGTACGACCACAGGGTGATTCACCCTCCCCTGGTGGTGCACTATGTATAGGGTGACAGGTTCAACCTTCCTCTGTGATACCCCGTGGCGACTGTGGAACATGATGATTAGTTCTCCTGTGGGTCAGGATGATTAGTTCTCCCATGGCAACTGTGGAACAAGATGATTAGTTCTCATGTGGGCTGAGATGATTAGTTCTCCCATGGAAACTGTGAAGTAGGATTATTAGTTCTCCTGTGGGATGGGATGATTAGTTCTCCCATGGCAACTGCGGGACAAGATGATTTGTTCTCCTGTGGACAGGATGATTAGTTCTCCTATCAAGGAATCCTACCCATGCAGTTTTTTACTCATGGGAAGTACCTCTCATGTGATCAATGTGTAGGGAAGTGGGGTTAGGGAACATAGTAGTACTATAAATGGATGCTTCATTGTATCTACCATACTCCCTATGCTAGGATGACCTCCATTGATCTGAGATCAATGAAACTGATCTAGGATCAGTATGAGAGGTTTGACACACTCTCTTGTGATATTGATCTGGGATCAATAAAATTGACTTCGGGTCAGTAGGAGTGATATGACACACTCTCTTTAGATGAAACTGACTTCGGGTCAGTAGAGAATGGTATGAGACATTCTCGATCAATTATTCTTCTTCATGGTTCAGAAGAGTAGATCAGAACTTAGCAGATCTCATCTGAGAAGAGCAGAGCCCAGCAAAACATACTAGAGCAGTACATGGCACTGATTACAGAGATAGTACAGTCAAACATATGGATCAGCAGATGGAGTTATCCCTAGTTGAGAGGGAGTGTTTAAATTGACAGCTAGGGCCAAACTCCATGTGCGTCATCTTATTAATCGAAGATGATATTTTTTTTGGATCCCACTCATCGAGAGGTGTAGGATTGATCTAAGTATCATCCTATTCCGATAAGTATTCATGGAGATATGAATTTATTTGTGTTATGGGACAATTCATCAAGGTCAGCCAGCAACCAATTAAACCCCACTTATGCTCAACGTTTTAGTATAAATAGAGGTGGTCTTCAAGTCATTTCAACACACTTGGGATATCTTCCTCTCTACTCGTCTTTTTTTTTTAGTAGGAGGAGAGATCCTAAGGGATAATGCTACCCTAATCGAGAGGGAAGAAGTTGGAACTTTCGGGAACTGCTGGAATAGCTAGGAATGCTGACACAAGGGGAACAAGCTTGAACTATCGAGAAATTTTGGGAAACTGACATAAAGGGCAGAAGTCAGAACATCCAGGAACAGTCAGAACTGCTGGGAACTATCATAACTACTGAGAAAGATGACACAGAGGGCAGAAGCCAAAACTGTCGGGAATAGCTGAAAATGCCAAGAACTACCGAAACTACCGAGAAAGCTTATGCAAAGGGTAGAAAAGTCTGACATAGTACCTAGAGGTTGACGCTGGGATTTTTCATGGGGAAGATTGGAGCTGAGGAGCTTTCAAAGTGTTTATCCAGGGTTTCAGCCAGAGCATTTGTCTCAGAAGGAAATCAGCATGCAAGGGATAGCTAACTAACATTGGGACAGTTGTATGGTAATTAGCAGCAAGTACATCAAGCATGCAAGTGACAACAAACTAATATTGGGATAGCAGCATGATACTTAGTGCAGCAAGCATATATTGGTACAACTAGCATGTAACAGTAAGCACGCTAAGGACAACAAGCATGCTAGGGACAACAAGCAAGCAAGGGACAACAAGCAAGCAAGGTGCAGCCAACACATAGGTCACTATGGCAACATGGTGTAGCAATGACACATAACGCAGTAAAGTGATGGGTACAATCATGATTAATGAAGCATGATGAGATGCAACATAGTGATGATGGGTGCAGAACGGTGAGGTGCAGCATGATGAAGAAATGCAGCACAACGATAGGTGAAGGAGTCACCTTGGAGAATCAATTAAAGTAGCATGTCTTCAACTGATCTCATGTATCATGTTCTTAGAGATGATCTATGCTCTTATCTGGATAATTCAAAGTGTTGACTTTTGTTGTAAATGTACTATCTCTCTCTCTCTGCTGAACTATTGAAGAACATATAATAAGAATTGATCAAGGGTTTCCCCACATTGGCATTTGTCCTTGGCTAGTGCCACATCTTGTGTCCTCTTGTCTTGGCTTGTCTTCTGTGATTTATGTTTATGTTCTATCTGCAGTTTACTTTAATGCTAAGGTGATTGCTAATCTATAAAAGGTATTGAGCTAACTATGAAAATTGAAATAAATTGCTCTAAGCATAGAACATACCTAAAATTAACAAATACCAAGTGTTTCATCTCTCATATGTGAGACAAGACACTTCGACTCTAAAAACATGACAATAAGGATTTGAATTATTTTAGAATTTAGAAACTAGAACATTTACATGATACAAATTCAATCATACAACTAGTACTTACAGTAATACATCAATGATGATCAAATGGCAAACACAAGAAGTTAGAACCATAAACTACGATCTTCTCATTAAGTCATAAAAATCAAAATGTAGAAAACATACTACATAGATATTGATTCAATGCTACTATAGATTGGAATGCCAATGGAAAATATAAAATAGCATGGATAATAGAACCATAGATGGAATAATATCATAGCCGATGACTATTAGTAGTCCTCGATGCCATAATCATCAGAATTTGTGCATTACCATTGTTGTCTCATCCATCCTCCTCCTCCTCTATACCTAATCCAATCTACGCATCTACTAGTGTGGAGGATGAACGCTCAAAAGGATCGCCATCATCAAAAGTGACTAGCTATAGCACTAGTCTAAAGGGTGTGCCCTGGGCTCTACACTACCCTAATGAAGAAGCCCTAGATGCAGGAGGAAAGGGATATCTAGGACGGTGAAGGAATCCCTAACACTGCCCTATGGAGAAGCCCTAAATTCTACCCTATGGAGAAGCCCTAAAATTTTCCCTATGGAGAAGTCCTAAATGCTTCCCTATGAAGAAGCAGTAATACACAGCCATGGAAATGAAGGCAAAAACCTTAACTGCAGGTCTAAGGAGAAGAGATTCCCTAAACCTAGTTGCTACACTACCTAATCAAGATGGCACCTAAACACTGTCCTAGAAGAATTGCTCTATACATGAAATGCCCTTGCTGTCATGAAAGGAAAATCCCTTTATCCTATACATGGTCATGAAAGGAATACTATTGTTGTCATGGAAGGAATGCTCTAACACATAAACACTGAGATAAACAAGCCACACCTTCAGCTATCCTTAACATTGTTCTAAATAAGGATTCTCTATCTACTGTTTGGATTGAATCACGGTCATGAATGATAGATCCATGTCTTATGATGGATGTTGTAACATTATAAACAACATAGTATATGACAACAAGATGTATGGTGCAGCAATGGTACAACAATATGGACAACAAGATGTATGATAGCAAGATGTATGGTGTAGCAATGGTGCAACACTATGGAAAACAAGATGTATGGTGCTGCAGTGGGACAACAATGATACATGGTGCTGCAACGATACAGCAATGGGACAACAAAGGCAACTTGGTGATGTATGGTGTAGCATATGGTACAACAATGGGACAGCAATGGTCAATGGCATATAGTGCACAATGGGACAACAATGGTACAATGGTACAACATGAGACAACTAGTATTTAGTGCAGCAAATTCGTGGTGTTGTTATGGTATGGAAAAGCACAGCGGGACAGCCATGACATTTTGCAGTAGTGGCACAAGGGACAACCATGACATGGTGCAGCAATGGCACAACGGGACAATCGTGACATAAGTGCAGCAATGGCACAATGAGACAGCCATGACATTGTGTAGTAGTGGCACAATGGGACCGCAAGAATGTGAAAAATGGTGCAGCATGATGACAAGATGCAACATAAGGATAGGTGAAGGAGTCACCTTGGAGAATCAGTTGAAGCAGCATATCTTCTGATCTCATGTATCATCTTGTTAGACATGATCTATGCTCTTATCTAGATAAGTCAAAGTGTTGACCTCTATTGTAAATGTACTATCTCTCTCTCTATCTCTCTCTCTCTGCTGAACTACTAAAGAACATATAAGAAGAATTGATCAAAGGTTTCCCAACATTGGGGTTTTTCCCTGGCTAGCTCCATATCTTGTGTCCTCTTGTCTTGGCTTGTCTTCTGCAATTTATGTTTATGTTCTATCTGCAGTTTACTTTAATGCTGATGTGATTGCTAATCTGGAAAAGATATTGAGCTAACTATGAAAATTGAAATAAATTACTTTAAGCATATAACATACCTAAACTTAAAATGGTATCAGAGCTGAGGTGAGGAAAAATACCAAGCAAGAGTGAAAGAGAAATCACTGAAGACAGTTGGGAAGGAAAAAATAATCAATGGATTCCTCGTCCCTCTTGAAATTCACCAAGGGTAAATTCGAAGCAGATTATATCATCAGAATGGTGTAGCAAAAGATTCTGATGTCCTACCTATAGATCACTTCAATGGAAAGTCCAAATGTCAGGGTTAAAGGAAAGGCAGATGCCTTGCTTACAATAAGTTCAGCCATTATGCAAAGGAGTGTCCAAATGGCAGGGACACATCTATTAATGAAGATAACAATCATTCCAATGAAATCTTCAATGATCGAAGGAATGACAAATAATGCAGGTCGTCAAGGAAATGGACAACTCTTCAAGGAAAGGAAGGAACCCCAGGTATGAAGAATCAAATGTTGTTCCTAGTAAGATAAATAGGCATCATCTTGTATTGGCTCTCTCCTTCAGATTCTGTGGGAATATGGCTTATTGATTATAGTGCTTCAAGGCACTTCATCGGATAGAAGTGTGCTCTCTTGAATTTGGTAAGAAACAATCATGGGAATATACTTGGAGCTCATACCACCTATCCCAGAAAGGGTGTAGGAAATGTTACCCCTCAATTGAATGAGTGTAGCTCGATTCATTTATAGAATTTATGTACTTGATCATAAGAAGAACCTGGTGTCCATTTCGGCAATAGAAGTCAAAGGTTTCAGGGTGGCATTCATCGATGGAAAGGTATGTGTTTGAAAATAGAAGAGGTTTTCAAGTCATTTTGTACACACACTTCACTCTTGATCTCTCTCCACTTGTTTTGGGTTTTGGTGGCAAGAGAGATCTAGATGATGAAGCCCTAGACATAAGAGGAAATGAGATAGTTTGGCCATAGTCAAGAAGTATTCTATACATTTTACTAATAGAGATATGATGCCCTAACTACAGCCCAAACTAGGAGTTGAAGTTCTTGTCCAGTTGTGCACTAATCCGATATCAAGGGAGGGCTAATGTTGCCATAAACGCAATCTTAAAGGAAGAGTTAGAGCTGCAGCCTTGAAAGATCCCTATCTACTGTAAAATGTGCCCTAGCCACAAGCCTTATATGCTATCCTAAAGGGATTAAATCATATTGAATAGAGGCTCCTTCACTGTCCCAAAAGAAGGCTCTTCATCATAGCAAGGAGGCTTCCATACGCTATCAAGGGAAGCTCAAAAAGAGCCCTAGGTGTAGTCTTCTATTCACAACTAAGACACAATCAAAGGGAGCCTAAATGAACCCCTAATCTACAATAAGAAAGAGACTCAACACACAATCCGAAAGGATGTGTTTTAGGTAGTGTTCAAGTAAGGAGACCTAGCATGTCTTAGCCACAGTTTTGAAGCCCAACCACATTGAAGGAAGAAGTCTCTACAGTTGTCTTATGAGGAGGATCTATATGCTGTCAAAAGAGGTTCTAACCAGAAGTTAAGGAGGGCTCTACTACGTTGGCTAGAGGAACTATAAACCACTATAAATGAAGGCTTCACAGTTATGATGAGGTCCTAAGCTAGAGCAATGAGAGACCCCAATTCACTGATGGGAAGAAGCCCTAACAACATATTGCGACTTAGAGGATCTGCATAGTATTTCATTGGCAAAATGATGATGACAAAATTGTGATTGAAACTATTCATGAGGACTGTTCATAAGGTTGGTAACCTACATTCATATTATATTAATGAAGTCTATCCTAGACCAAATTTCAGATCAGAACACTCAGGTTGAGTCAAGACATTGTAGGACTTATACTACTGCATTGATATTATTTGTTGACTAAAGATTAGAGGCCAAAATTGCTGCTAGTCTAGGCCACATGCCATAGCCAATAGCAAAGGTATTTACTTGAAAGCGTGACAATGGTGGAGCTACACTCGAAGTCATGCATTGGTAATTGTGTGAAGGAAGAGGATTGAATGTTGATGCCATATCTCATAAAGCAGTTATAGCTAGTGCAACAAGTAGTTATCAATGTTTTTTGGAGCTATATTGGGTCAACGGTTGACCATATTTGACTAAACTCCTGGGATAGATACCCATTTGATTATAAGGACTTCTCTTACATTGATGTCAGAGTGTCGGCAAGGAAATTTTCAAATATCTTAACATAAAGAAACAAGCAATCAAATTCCATTAAAATGCACTTAACTTTACATATGCCCAAAAGTAGAGGAGATAACTAAGCTAGAATATGATCCAAGAAAATGCCCCGTATTATCATCCTATGCTTAGTAAATCTTACAAGGAAATGGGTTCAGTATGTCTTTAAAGTCTGTACAATAAAAAAGATAGAATTTAAAGGTAGCCCTAACAATATGAACATGCAACAGGATATGATAATAATTTATTTAAAGAGCTATTTTTTAATAAAACAAATAGAAAGCCAAAACACATACCCATTTTAGGAAAAAACTATGGAAGATCGGCCTCATAGAAAAAAATTGGTAGTAAATGCATAGCTTGTAAACCTGTCTTGGCGGTCCAGAAGGGTTGTTGACAAAAGCGCCTCAACAGTTAATGCTACAGGATACTCCCCCGACCATATTCGAGTTAATGTGTGCACCCGCTCCTCAAACCCAAGAATCACCGATTATCAAAGCACACATATCATGAATTATTTGCTCAAAAGTTTCCCAAATCATTGAATACCAAATATTTAGAGCGTAACTTGAAAATTTAAATTTTCCCACAAAAATGTTTGAAAAGTCTCCATCCTACTATTTTTTTAAATTTTCATTTGCCAGCAGTTTTATTAATTGGTGCTTTTATTTTATTAGTACAAACCATATAATATAAGCTCATATTTCCATCCCATAAATTATATAAACTCACATTTGAATCCTATAAACTATTCATCTTAGAGGCACTAAGAAGTGGTTTTGTACCATGCGCATAGTTTATATTATCACTAAACCTTAAAAATCACTCATAGTACCTAGTATGATAATGGTGTTTCTTCTTAGATGATGTCGAAAACCCCAACAAAATCCATCCTTGTTGGGTAAATCATCACATTAGCACCCATCCAACATCTATACACCTATAGTTTATAATGATGGAAAATAGTGCTCCCCATCACCTAATTGTGCAAAAAGCCCCAACTAATCTAGATGCCATGTCAAACATGTTCTCGATATTAGCATATTATCACCCTACATTATCCATTAAATCATGGAGATAGAGGGTTCAAGGACTGTGACTTGATGGTTGGGGACTATAGTCCACCGAGAGGTCAAATTTCAGGCTAACTGTATTAAGGACACCTCAAGGTCAACCAACACTAATGCAATGTATTAGTTGTTGGTACATTGACCTATCAAAATGTCACAATATTGGGTAGTAGACATTAGTAAGTACGACACTAGTCACCAACAAGAAACCTTGATATCAATAGAGTAATGTTGTGGTGAGTGGATGTGGACCTATGGATATCGCATGTCAATTGTGTCACAATTGATTTGACATGTTAACGTTTCATTATGATGTGGCACCGAGGTGATGTCTAACTGGTAACCATATAGCGATGACGTGGATGTTGGGCTTTTGGATGCTAACATATCAGCTAATTAGTATCAATGACACTCTTTAGCCTCTTCTCGAGGGCCTAGTGGCTTGATAGCTCGACCATTGGCCTTTCAAGATATCAAGTATTGAGACATTATAGCTTCAATCTACAAGCTCATTTGTATGTTAGGTGTCGAGTATCGAGACAATACGTATGTATAGAACATTAAGGAAAATCATCTGTTTCATTTGAATTTGGGCAAGCTTAGAAGTCGGGTTGCAAACTGCTACAAGTGTCCTTATTTTTCTACAAGAAATAGTCTAATGTGAAGGTGAATATGCTAAATGTGATATTGGATGGCAATGATGCTAAGGAGAAGTTGGAAAATTGAAAAGTGCACCTATCCAATGCATCAAAACAACTTGTGGTAGGGTTAATCTAACAAAATTCAAGGTTGTAGTGTTTCTTGTAGTTGCAAAATAGAGTAGAGTGTAAGAAACAATGAATAATACATAATGAACAAAAAATTAAAAATAGTAATGGAAATGAACTAAATTCAAAGTAAAAATTCTATATAACTAATATAACAGTGATACAACTATCATAAACAAATGTTAAGATAAGATGCAAGAAAAAATTGCTCATAAAAAAATGTGTGAACATAAATGATACAAGGAAACTTAAAAACCTTAGAAGAAAGCTAAACTAAGAGCTGAAGTCAAATATCACTTTGACTAACAAACATGTTGTTTGTACTTGAAAAAGTTACAAAAGATGCTTGGAATCTAAACCTCTGATATTATTCACATGATTTCCTATGATTTTCTTCTAATCCTATTATGCTAGTCAAGCCTATTGTTTGTACAACTGGATAGGAGGAAAACTCCTTGAGTGGAGGAATGCTTTCCCTCCAAAAAGAAATAAAAACCTAGATCTTGTTTCCTGGATCACCACATGGTAGTAGTAAGGAGGATTTACTATCCTTAGGAAGTCGTGTTAGGTTTATTACGAACCCACCAAAACCACTCGTAGGCTCTAGGATGATAATGGTGTTTCTCCTTAGATGATGTCCAAGGCCCCAAACAAAGCCAACCTTGTGGGGCAAAATTATCCTCACATTAACACTCATACAACATCTATAGACCTATGGTTTATAATGATGGAAAATAGTGCTTATTTTTAAGGACACCTCAAGGTCAACTAACAATAATTCAATGTATTAGTTGTTGGTACATCGACCTATCAAAATGTCACAATATTGGGTAGTAGACATTAGTAAGTATGACAATAGCCACCAACAAGAAATCGCGATATTGGCGATGAGCACCACTAGGCCAACCATTCACGTTAGAGGCACTGGGAGGTGGTTTTGTACCATTTCCATAGTCTGTATTACTACTAACCCACAAAAACTATTCGTAGGCCCTAGGATGATAATGGTGTTTCTCCTTAGATGATGTCCAAGGCCCCAAACAAAGCATTCCTTATGGGGCAGAATTATCCTCACATTAATACCCATACAACATCTATATACCTATGGTTTTTAATGATGGTAAATTGGGTAGTAGACATTAGTAAGTAGGACACTAGCCACCAAAAAGAAACCTTGATATTGGCGATGAGCACCACTAGGACAAATATTAGCCTTAGAGGCATTGGTAGGTGGTTTTGTACCATGTGCATAGTCTGTATTATTACTAATCCACCAAAACCACTCGTAGGCCCTAGGATGATAATGGTGTTTCTCCTTAGATGATGTCCAAGGCCCCAAACAAAGCCATCCTTATGGGGAAAAATTATCCTCACATTAACACCCATACAACGTCTATATACCTATGGTTTATAATGATGGCAAATTGGGTAGTAGACATTAGTAAGTAGGACACTAGCCACCAACAAGAAACCTTGATATTGGCGATGAGAAACACTAGGCCAACTATTCACCTTAGAGGCACTGGTAGGTGGTTTTGTACCATGTGCATAGTCTGTATTATTACTAATCCACCAAAACCACTCATAGGCCCTAGGATGATAATGGTGTTTCTCCTTAGATGATATTCAAGGCCCCAAAGAAGGTCATCCTTGTGGGGCAAAATTATCCTCACATTAACACCCATACAACATCTATATACCTATGGTTTATAATGATGGAAAATAGTGCTCCCCATTACCTAATTGTCCAAAAAGACCCAACTAACGTATATGCCATGTCAAACATGTCCTCAATATTAGCGTATCATCCTACATTATCCATTAGCCTATGGAGATAGAGGATTCAAGGACTCTCATTGGATGGTTGGGGACTATAGCCCATCGAGAGGTCAAATTTCGAGCTAACTATGTTAAGGACACCTCAAGGTCAACTAACACTAATTCAATGTATTATTTGTTGGTACATTGACCTATCAAAATGTCACAATATTGGGTAGTAGACATTAGTAAGCAAGACACTAGCCACCAACAAGAAACCTTGATTTTGGCGATAAGCACCACTAGGCTAACCATTCACGTTAGAGGCACTAGGAGGTGGTTTTGTACCATGTGCATAATCTATATTATTACTGACCCACCAAAACCACTCTTAGGCCCTAGGATAATAATGGTGTTTCTCCTTAGATGATTTCAAAGGCCCCAAACATTCCTCTCGAGCCAAGGGAAAACATATTTTACAAGTTCGGGTATCTGAGAGAGTTGGTCACAGACCAAGGTAGTTATTTCACTTCAAACCTGATTGAAGACCTCCTCACACATCATAAGATCAAGCACGGGACTTCCACCCGTTACCATACACAAGCCAATGGGCAAGTGGAGGTCACTAACAGAGCATTGGAAGGGATCCTAACCAAGATAGTGAGCAACAACAGAAAAGACTGGGCGGACAGATTAGTTGAGGCCACTTGGGCCTATAACACAACATGGAAGACCACCACCTGGTTCACACCCTATGAACTGGTCTATTGGAAGAAGGATTTGCTGTCAATAGAGTTTGAATTCAATACCCTAAGGATGGCAGCTCAGCTGGACCTAGACCTAAGCCATGCACAAAAGGAGAGATTACTTTGGCTCAATGGATTGGATGAATACAAATTGCAAGCCCTTCTCCATACAGATGTAGTTCAGCTTCAGAGAAAGATATGGCATGACAAAATATCACGGAGAAGCAATTCCAAGAGGGAGATTGGGCACTACTCTATGATTCAAGATACAAGGATTTCAAAGGCAAGCTGAGGACAAGATGGCTAGGACCCTACACTGTGGATAAATGCAATGACAATAGTTCAGTTCTGATCAGAACCATTGATGATGAAGCCATCCCCATGCTTGTCAATGGACATCGGTTGAAAGTCTACAAGAAAACCCTCTCCAAGCAAGATTTTATTGAATATTTGAATAAAACAGTGATGGTAGTGTAGCATGTCTTAGCTTCCACTTCACCCACTCACTAAAGAAAAAAGGAAAAAATAAGGACTCAAGTGAAAACCTCCATGAGGCGGTTGAGTCCCATCATTCGGTTGAAAACTTCTTCTGAGGCAGCCCAGTGATGTCAAAAGAAAAGGAAAAGAATAATATCCCTTGGTGTAAACCTCCCTTGGAGGCACCCAGGGCAGGTAATTAAGGTGAAAACCTCTCTGAGGCACCCTAATTGTTTTCAGGAAAAAAAAAAAAAGGAGAAAGAAAAAATAGCAAGATCACACCAACAAGAATACAATGCTCTCTCCTCAATTACAAACTATCAGCACTTACTTGCAATTCACAAAATTCCAGCCTTCTAATCTCTTGGATAGGAGATCCTTTTATAGTGTAAGAATTTACAGGGTAAGTTCCTCAGACAGAACACCAAAGGACACCGCTCACAAATAGATCACAGATCAATACACCAGTACTTTTGACGTGGTTAAAACCCTCAAAGAGGGAAAAATTCCACAGCCTAAGCCAATGTGGCCACTTCAGGCAATTTATTAATAAAAGAATGAAAATTTACATAAGCTTCTCTCATGAACGGTTAACCTACAAATGACCCTCCATGCTCTTTAAATAGAGATCGTGGAAAAATCGGGTGTTAAGCCACGAATCAAGTGTCGGTAATACCGAGGAAAGAATGAACCATTGGATCACTACATATCATGATCGTTGGATTGTAAGTTACAAAATGTACATAGTAAAGAAACACACTTTACCTAACTCTATACTAGACCAAGTTATACTTAACTATTTCCTATGTGTCAGAATATCATAACATCCCCTCTTAAGGACAACTTGGGATAGGATTGAAGGATTTACAAATATGACACAATAGGAGAAGGAAGGAGGCACTAGAGCCTATCCTCCCTTAGTGACAACTTCCTGAAATCCAACCATAAATCGAAGTTTAGTGAACTTTGCCTCTGTGAGAGACTTTGTAAAGATGTCTGCAACTTGATCATCTATTTAACAATATTGCACTTCAAAAACATGGTCGTGAATGAGCTTTCTGATGAAGTGCATGTGCAGTTCAATGTGTTTGCTATGCTAATGTTGGACTGGATCTTTGCATAGTTGAATGGCACTTTGATTATCACACCAAAGTGTAGTCGGATGTTGCTGCTGAAAGCCAAACTCTGACAGGATCTGCTGAAGCCACAAGGATTCCTTACGATCTTCTACGGCACCATGATACTCTGCTTCTGCTGAAGAAAGAGAAATGGCACCTTGTTTCTTGCAAGCCCATGTGATAGGTCCTGAACCAAGAGTGAACACATAACCTGCAGTAGACTTCCGATCATCAGAGTCACTAGCCCAATCGGAATCAGTGAAACCAACCAATAGAGGAGATGCTTCAGCACTGTAATTAATCCCAAACTGAATTGTACCTCGAACATAACTAAGTATTCTTTTAGCTGCTTTCCAATGACTTTCATGTGGGTTTTTCATAAATCAAGCAACAAGGCCAACAGCAAAGGAAAGGTCAGGACGAGTATGGGTTAGATACAAACGTTTTCCTACAAGTTGACGGTATAAGGTAGCATCAACTTCAAGAGAAGTACAAGTGACTGAAAGTTTGACTCCAGACTG
Source organism: Pinus tabuliformis (assembly GCA_031772625.1). Taxonomy (NCBI): domain Eukaryota; kingdom Viridiplantae; phylum Streptophyta; class Pinopsida; order Pinales; family Pinaceae; genus Pinus; species Pinus tabuliformis. Next base: position 608,573,747 of record CM062807.1, read on the forward strand.
AAAGGGAAAAGGGGTTAGCTTAGCGTCTTCCATGTGAAAATGGCGTACAATATCACAGGCATAATTGGATTGGGAAAGGGAAATACCTTCCTTAGATTGCAAGACTTGAAGACCAAGAAAATAATGTAAGTGTCCTAAGTTTGTCATTTCAAACTTCCTTTTAACGCTAGTCTTCACATGGTTTATAAGGTTGGGATCTCTACCAGTCAAGATAAGATCATCAACATAAAGAAAAAGAATGATAAGAGACTTGCCCACTTTCTTGGTGTAGACTGTATTGTCAAAATGACACCTAGAAAAGCCATTTTCTAAAAGAAAGTTATCCATTTTGGCATACCAAGCTCGAGGAGCTTGCTTGAGACCATAAAGGGATTTCTTAAGCTGACATACAAGACTGGAGTCTGTTTGTATAAAGCCAATAGGTTGTTCCATATAGATTTCTTCATGCAAGTCCCCATGCAAGAAGGCATATTTAACATCCATCTGATGGACTTCCCATTTGAAAGAGGCAGCAAGGGAAAGAACAAGGCGGATAGAGTTCATTTTGGAAAGAGGGGAGAAGGTTTAAGTGTAGTCAATTCCTTCAACTTGTGAAAAACCCTTAGCAACAAGACGAGCTTTATGTTTATCAACTTTCCCATCTGGTCCATACTTGGTTCTGTAAACCCATTTGCATCTAACAAGTTTTCGTCCCTTTGGTAGAGGAACAAGATCCCATGTATCATTTGCCAATAATGAATGATATTCTTCATTCATAGATGCTTCCCAATGTAGATGGCTTGAAGCTTCTGCAAAGGTGTCAAGATCATAATTCACTGAAGCTTGAGCCAGTAAGGAAGAGGCCTTATCGAACTGAGAACGTGTACGTCATTGATCTGTAGGATCACCGGCAAGATCACCTGCTGCATCTCGAGTAGCACAGACCCATTTTGGAAGCCGAGGAGCTGAAGGAGGATCTTGAGAAGGTGGAGGAGGATTTTCGTCCTCACTTTCATCATCTGAAGAAGAAATATTTTCAAAAGTATAAGAGATAGGAAGAGGTGGCACATCCGCCGAACTAGGCTCGTAGGCCGATATATTTTTAGCAAACTTTACATCTCTTCTAATGATAACATTCTTGGACTTAAGTGGAATAAGTCTATATCCTTTGACATCTTCAGAATATCCAACAAAGATACATGTTTCACTCTTAGGTTCTAAAGCTTTATGTTTCTCATCTGGAATATGCGCCCATGCTGCACTTCCAAAAACACGAAAGTGACTTACATCTGGTTTAATTGAGCTCCATGCTTATTTTGGAGTGATATTCTTTAAAACCTTAGTAGGAGTGCGATTTATTATGTAATTTGCATAGTTAATTGCTTCTTCCCAATAATTAAGACTAAGTCCTTTAGATTGAAGCATACAATTAGCCATTTCCTTTAAGGTGCGATTCTTCCTTTCAGCTACACCATTTTGTTGTGGAGTATATGGAACAATATGTTGCATTTGGACTCCATTCTCAGTGCAAAAGTTGATGAATTTTTTGTTGACATATTCTCCGCCATTATCAGATCTTAGCTTAAGAATTTGATGTCTAGATTGTTTTTCAACAAAAGCCTTAAAGGCCAAGAACATGTTAAATACTTCACTCTTGAGTTTTAAGAAGTATACCCAAGTGCGTCTGGAGAAATCACTAATGAAAGTTAAGAAATACTTGTAGCGAGAGAATGAAACAACTAGAAGTCGACCACATAAATCACTATGCACAAGCTATAAAGTGGCTGAGGCGTGGCTGAGGCGTGCCAAGAGGCACGTTTTTCAAAACTGTCCCGATGATTTTTTCCAAGTATACATTCGGAACAAACACCATCTCTGCAAGATACCATTGGAAGACCTGTCACCATATTTTCTTTACATAGATTCTGAAGAGAGCGATAGTTTAAGTGACCAAATCGCTCAGGCCAAAGTTTGCTCACTTCATCATTATGAGCAACAAATACTGAGGGAAGATTTCATGACCCAAAGTTGTGAAACTTATACAAACTTGTAGAATCATGACCAATGCCAGTAGCTAAAATCTGTCTAGGATCTCTTAGGTCCTTAATTACAACATCGTGACGGGAAAATTCAACGATTTTACCTTCACCTGAATGAGTTATCTGATATACAGATAGAAGGTTGCAGGATAAGGTTGGAACACATAATACATCATTAAACTGACCATTGTCTAGATGAACAGTTACAGTCCCTACAACACTAAGAGATCTATCATCACCAACATATATATTTTTGGTGTTACAATCATTTAAAGAAGAAAACATGGCTTTGTTTTTGGCCATGTGATAAGAAGCTCCAGAATCAATGAGCCACTCATGAGAATGAGAAGAAAAAGATACATTTAGTGCATAGCCAGACCGAGATGCTTGACAACCACATGAAGAAAGTGCCATTCCTAAAGATGAAGTTGAAGTTGAAGAGTGCTCCAAATGGATGTTATGCTTCTTCATTGCTGCTTCCAAGGCTTCCATCTTCTTGAAGCATTTGGATTCTAAGTGGCCATCTCGATTACAAAAGTTGCAATGTCTATCAGTCTTCTTCCCGTTGTTTTTATTTGTCTTATCATTTTGTTGAAACGATTTTTCATTTTGAGGCTGAAATTGCTTAGGACCCTTGTTTGGTTTAGGACCATTCCTTTTAGGATACAACTTCTTAGGATTCTTTGGATTTGGTTGCTACTGCGCGGCTAACTCTTTCTTAGAAGAGTTTCCAAGATTAAGAAGACCAAGGTGTAAGAGTTTTTCTTGTTCTCTTAGTAAAGAATCACAAAAAGAATCAAAGGAAGGGGACTTGTAGTCTTGTCCTTGAGAAATGAAGGCTTCTCTTGTAGAATGGAAGGTGGAAACAAACAAAGAGTAGGTTGGTCCCAACTTAGTAAGAATGGAATAGATAAGGTTACTATCTTCTTTCTTAACCTTAACACCTTCCAAGAAGAGTCTAAGGGTCTTGAATTTGGACAAAAAATCTTCAATGCAAGAAAAATTATTGGGGTCCAATATAAGCAACTCATTTTCAAGTTGATGGGCTCTAAGTTCATTTTTTATTCCAAAAACTTTAGTAATCTGTTTCAATGCTTCATCAGGAGTATCAAGTTCTACAATATGGAATCTAAGATCTGGAGAAATAGACATCCCTATCAACCCACGTGCTTGATCTTGCCTATTTTCCCATTTAGCTGTCTTATCTTCATCTTTCGATTTGGTTTCTTGGTCTGAGGCTATTCTGTAGAGACCTTTACTTCTAAGTCAATCCACAATGTAGGACCACGATTGGAAGCAGTTGGTGCTGTCAATAATAACTTGGCATGGAATTTCCATTTTAATAGAAACTGAAGCTATAGATGCTGAAACTAAGTTTTGCAATGGAAAGATCTCGAAAAATTGGGCTGTTTAAAAAAAAATTGTTCTAAAAACGGCTTCCGGATGAAGAAGTTATGGCTTTTTGAAGAAAATTTGATGAAGATGCCGATCAATTGCGGGAATGTGCGGAAATGAAAAATCCACCCCCACAAAAGGGAGACTTGAACTCAAGACCTCTACTCTCATAAATTAGCTTTGGACCAAGTGAGCTATACAAAAAGTTTGAGAGAGAGAGGGGGGGGGGTTGAAGCTTTGGGTTGCGTGCTTGCTTTGAGAAATATCTTTTTCCCTACTAAACAAAAAACCCAACACAGACATACAAAAAAAACAAACCTTACAGCTCAAAGTTAGCTTTAGCTGGAAACTAAATATTTTCCTCAATGTTTCTGATTTTCTGAGATCACACTAAGGCACAGTGGAAAAGAGCATACACATGAGAAAAATCCTTCCTTTCTGTTTCTGATTTTCCCAGATCGCGTAGAGTCACGGGGCAAAGAGCATATGCAGAAATGAAAGGTATAGATCCGGTAATTAAAAAAAAGCTAAATAAACTGAAATAAACAGAGAGAAAATAACTGTAAACTGCAAATAAACACTGTATACCTCCAGATCTTAAAAATGACGCAGCTAGGGCTACCAGAAACCTTTTCGCATGAAACAAAAGGGGTTCCTCACTAGAACAGATGCTCCCAACACAACAAAGCAATCCTCTCGGCCTGAAAGCAGTCAGAAATAGGAGATATAGGAAATAGTAGTCGGATGCAGTTCTACCGGCTTCAGATTTGGATCACCAAATGACGCGGCCCTCAAATAACTCTGATACCATGTAGGAATTTACAAGGTAAGTTCCTTAAATAGAACACCAAAGGACACTGCTCACAAATAGATCATAGATCAATACACCAGTACTTTTGACGTGGTTAAAACCCTCAAAGAGGGAAACAGTCCACGGCCTGAGCCAACGTGGCCACTTCAGGCAATTTATTAATAAAAGAATGAAAATTTACATAAGCTTCTCTCATGAACGGTTAACCTACAAATGACCTTCCATACTCTTTAAATAGAGATCATGTAACAATCGGGTGTTAAGCCATGAATCAAGTGTCAGTAATACAGAGGAGAGAATGAACCGTCGGATCACTACATATCGTGACCGTCGGATTGTAAGTTACAAAATGTACATAGTAAAGAAACACACTTTACCTAACTATATACTAGACCAAGTTATACTTAACTATTTCCTATGTGTCGGAATATCCTAACATATAGATGTTTGCAAGGGTGTGAGTCATCCATGGGGATTGATTAGTGTCATTCCACTTGTTACAATTGGTTCCACAAGAGAGGGGAGTTGGAGATGGTTTCCTAACTCCTTTGGTCATCCTTGGGTGAATTCAAAGAGGCAAGTGGCACAAGAGAAGTTTCTAGAAGATTCCATGAGCAACCAACTAACAAACTGTCCAGGAAATTGGTCCATCCTCACCATCACACTCTATAGAAGGCCTTAATAGTATGCATCACACCCTGACAGTGTAGCAGTTAGTATGCATTACACTTTGATAGTGTAGCAGTCAGTATGGTTCAATTTAGGCAATTTCTGGATGATTTCTCAGATGGAACTTTTGGGAAATGATGTATTCAGATGACTATGTTCCTTTAGGGTATGAAACAACTCTTTGAGGAGCTGATGAGCCCTAATATATCAACATATTATTTTGGGGTTGATGTGCCCAAATATGTCTATAACAGTTGCCCCCTAAAGCATGAGGTCGTAAAAATTCATGTCGGGTGAAATTCTTTATCATGAGGATCTGAAGTTTCGAACTGGAAGGTGACCTGCATATGCTACAATATAATACATAATCATAATATGATTTTCATGATATAGCTGAGGGAGGCATTCCCATGCTTAGCTTTATAAATTTCATTTCATGTACATAGATCAAATAGGCATCTGCAGATACAGACTGGTGATTCTACAGATATAGAGTCATCATCCATGATTAGGATGACCATCTATGTAGAGCCTTTGTACATTTGATGTTTTTATATCCCTGAATATATCGCATCCCGGATGGATGAAACTAGATCTAGGGTCTTCAAACTTTTTCAATCTTTGTTCGATGTACAAGTCAATCCATGTGAAGAGATGTTCTGGAGTCGAAGATGGAAAGGCATCGCCTGATTACTAGCCAATGATGTGAACTATTAATATATGCGAGAGGGATCATTGATAATGAAAATGATCCTGAAGGTAACACACTACATTTCACGTGGTGCGAATACATGATCTCACATCGAACACCACGCAAAATATTTCAGTCAAAGGCCATTGATGTCAACCTATCACCGAAAGTGAGAAACTTGTCATTGATGTAAACAAGCTTCAAAGCACTGGAAGGGTGTTTCTAAGTCAACTTCTTGGATAATGAGCTGATGTCGACAAGAAGAAACTCATCATAAGAGGGCCTTGATTTATCCCACATCTACAACACGAAACGAAGCAAATGATTTCTAGAGGTGAAAATGAATTGATGACACAAGGTTCAGGAAAGATGGTCATGAAAATATGAAGGTTGGAGGTATTGCAATGTATGGGACATTTAACTGGATGAGTTCTCTTGAACATGTTGGCAAAACTGAGATGAATTGGTAGCATTAACCCCAAAAATGGATGGTATGAAATACCAATGGTATGATGACTGGTGAACAAAATAACCCAACCCAACTCAATCATGGAGATGAAGTGAAAGTGTTATATTCAAGAGCGACTTGCTGCCATAAATTCTTCAAACAATTTCCCCTTTTTCCCTAGTCATTGCTGACCAATACCTCTTTATTTTTGTCAAGCTTGAGGAGGATAACGTATGCTCGTTCTATAATTCGCTCTTTGGGAAAACCCGTTGCTATTTGATGTTTTAACGAGTCTAGCGACAGTGAAACTCGGTCTTGTCTAGATGGACAAGTTTGTCGCTATTATTTTAACGAGATTAATGATAAGGATAAATCGGTCCTTTTCATGTTTAAAGAGTTTGAGAAGGGACTAAAATAAAACTCCATAAGTTCTTTTTCATAAAGTAATCCCTCAGCTCCGAAAAAGGATAAAATAATACAAGAGGGATGACATTTCCAATACTTTAACGAGCTGGAAAGGACAAGAGCTCGACAATCTTTTCTTATTTTGAGAGTCTGAAAAGAGTTTAAAGATGACTCCATTTTGAGGAACGAGTGGTGTCTAAGGTAGCAACTAGTTCTGGTGATGTTAGAACTTCTGAAAACATGTTGATTTATGTGAAGAGGCTGGCTAATAAGACCACTCATTGAAATTGCTCATCAAAAAAGGTAAAACAACCAAGTGAAAGCATATGATCGGCCAAAGAGATGGTGGCGATGGGATGAACACAACCCAGGCTCAAAAGGCTAATAGAATGACAATCACAAGGGTTAAAAATTGAAAATGGGTTCATTTTCAAACAAGCTTGGAGCATGGGGAACTATGCTTGGATTCGGTTTCATGTTTAGACAAGCTTGAAATGAAAAATTATGCTTGAGTTGGTTTGCATGCCCCCAACTTGATGAAAGGGAGAGTCTCCTGTAACCAGATGGATGTCACTGCGATGAAGCAGGATGGTTATCCAACACCTCTTTGGCTTCGTCTAGATAGACAAAGGTGAATGGTGTGATAGACCAATCACATGACCGAAAGGGAAACTTATATTTACCACAAGGTGCATGCCCCCCAAGCTTCATTATATTCACCTAAGTAGACTACTCATGGCTATGAGGTGGATGGAATGAAGGTTCTTTTATGAGATCAAGTGAAAGACTTGACTAGGATTTTACGAGATCTAATCAGAGACTCGACTTGGAACATTTCTCCAGGGGTCCTTGTTTCATTTTTTAAATGACCTTGACTCAAGACAAAGAACTCTGCTCAGATTCCTTGTTTCATTTTTTAACGAGGTCGACACAAGACTAGGAATTATCCTCATGGGCCTATTTCAGTTTTTAACGAGGTTGACACAGTAAAACAACTATCCTCATACCCTTGGTTTCATTTTTTAACGAGGTTGACACAAGACGAGGAACTATCCTCGGAGGTCCTTGTTTCATTTTTTTAATGAGGCTGACACAAGATCAGTAACTCTCCTTGGAGGCCCTTGGTTTCATTTTTTAACGAGGTTGACACAGTAAAGGAACCATCCTCGAATACCCTTGGGTTCATTTTTTAACGAGGTTGACCCAAGACAAGGAACTCTCCTCAGATATCCTTGGGTTCATTTTTTAATGAGGTTGACCCAAGACAATGAACTATCCTCATATACCCTTGGTTTCATTTTTTAACGAGGTTGACACAAGAAAATGAACCATCCTCGGAGACCCTTGGTTTCATTTTTTAACGAGGTTGACACAAGACAACGAACTATCCTCGGTCTCCCTGATCACAATTGCGAAGGAGAGATCTTATTCCAATGCCCCCAGTACATAATGTACAACATCACTGAATTGATCATCAGTTGATGTAGGTATGGAACAGGTTGCCACATAATTAACCCGTGGCAAGATGATACCATTAGTACAAAAGGACCATTTAGGGAAGATGGTTGACTAGGAGCTATATTTGGACCAAGAAATGAAAGTTGGTCAACGGTGACAATTTTTCCTTCATGTGGGAAACAAATCACTCAAAATAGTGTTGAAACAATAGCTCCCATGTGATAAACATAGTCATGCCCAAGAAGTAAATTGTAATCTAAAGGTCCTTAGACTACCATCACATTCAGATAAACGGTTTTTCCTTCCAAAGTAATAGGTAATTGAGGGAGGATCCCTAACGTTCGACTAGTTCCTCTATTGAAACCCAACAAATTTTGTGTAATAGGCACAAGTGGTGGTGAACCAAGCACTTTCCAAGCAGTTGAGGAAAGGATACTCAATGATGCATCCTTGTCTATAATAGTGCCAGATACAATCATATTACAAACTTGTACTATGATCTGGTAAAGCACATAAGAAGGAAGGTGGAATCTTGCCAGTCGATTCCAATCAAAGGAAGTGACTAGACTACTTGGAGGGGGTACCATAGAAATGAGAGAATTAACCCCTTGAGTTTCGAGAATTGGAGGATTTTCCTCCTACCTTGATGAAATAGGTGGACTGCCCCCAAGCTCATTTAAATCTGAGGTAACAAAGAGAACTTGAGTGGTATGATTTTCACTCTCTTCGAGAAAGGTACGATTAGTTGAAGGTGAAATCAGGTCAACTTTTTCCTCGACCTGTTGATTTAGGTCGGGTATAGACTCATTGGATTCACTTTCAGAGAGAGTGGTTTTGACCGACAGTTGATTTAGGCCAGTCGGTTCATCAACTAGTGAAGGATTCAGGGAGAGTTTCCTGTAACTAGATGGAAGTCACTGCAGTGAAGCAGGACAATTATCCAACACTTTCTTGGCTTTATCCAGATAGGGACAAAGGTGAATGGGGTGATTCCCTTCACATAACCTACATGGAAACTTGACTTTTCCTTTCTTTCCATGAACTTTACTATCACTAGTTGATGGTGTGTCACGAACATGATCCCCATAGGTTGATGACACGGAATGATGTGAACGTGAAGACCATTCTTCTAAGATCTGGGGAATATCAGGACAATTTCAAAGAAGATGATCTCCTGCACAAAGTTTGCATGGATATTTGACTTTGTGAGGCTTAACAGATGGATTTTAATCAAATGTTGCATTCAAAGAAATGGTTTCTTGGTTTCCCCCTTGCTAAATTGGCTTCTTCTTCTTCTTCTTCCCTTTCTTCTTCTTCTTTGCCACCTGGTTACTAGTAGCAACACTTTCACCAGGCGAAGAGGAAGAAGGGGAGTAAGAAACAAATTGTTATAGAAATATTTGGGCACATCAACCCCAAAATCATATGTCGATATATTAGCGCTCATTAACCCCTAAAAGAGTTGTTTCATACCCTAAAGAAACATAGTCATTTGAATACATCATTCCCCAAAAGTTCCATCTGAGAAATCATCGATAAATTGCCTAAATTGAACCATACTAATTGCTACACTGTCAAAGTGCGATGCATACTGACTGCTACACTATCAAGGTGTGATGCATACTATTTAGGCTTTCTATAGGGTGTGATGGGTGAGGATGGACCAATTTCTAGGACAGTTTGTTAGTTGGTTGCTCATGGAATCTTCTAGAAACTTCTCCTGTGCCACTTGCCTCTCTGAACTCACCCAAGGATGACCAAAGGAATTAGGAAACCATCTCCAATTCCCATCTCTTATGGAACCAACTATAACAAGTGGAATGACACTAATCAATCCCCAGTGGAGTCACCAATTTTTTTCTGGGAAAATTAGTGTCTTGTCGAACGACTAACCCTCTAGGTTTGGCAGCTACCCTAGAAACAACAGTTTAACGCAATTCAATGATTGTTCCTATGTGTAACAGATAAGAGAAAGATAGTGGAACCTACCTAGAACTTTCAATTAGTCCCTTGCTTGATCTCTCTCTCCTTTGGAAGATCATGCAACTCCTCCTCGTACTTAACACACTTGGAGAGTACCTTCACAAGTACAGCAACAAAGAACCGTCAAAGAATCGTGATCTATTACAACATAAACATTATGGAATCAGATATATAATGAACAAATGATAGCATTCACAATTGCATAATCATATGGGAGAAAAATTGAAGAGCTTTATTAATAGAAAGGAGAATTACAACCCAGTTGTCTGATCCAGCGCCATCCTCCCACCTTTGATCCTTCTTCACCGCATGAAATAGAAAGATCACACCAACAAGAATACAATGCTCTTTCCTCAATTACAAACTATCAGCACTTACTTGCAATTCAAAAAATTCCAGCCTTCTGATCTCTTGGATGAGAGATCCTTTTATAGATGTTTGCAAGGGTGTGAGTCATCCATGGGGATTGATTACTGTCATTCCACTTGTTACAATTGTTTCCACAAGAGATGGGGATTGGAGATGGTTTCCTAATTCCTTTCGTCATCCTTGGGCGAATTCATAGAGGCAAGTGGCATAGGAGAAGTTTCTAGAAGATTCCATGAGCAACCAACTAACAAACTGTCCCGGAAATTGGTCCATCCTCCCCCATCGTACCCTATAGAAGGAATATATAGTATGAATCGCGCCCTGAAAGTGTAGCGATTAGTATGCATCACACTTTGATAGTGTAGCAGTCAGTATGGTTCAATTTAGGCAATTTCTAGATGATTTCTCATATGGAACTTTTGGGGAATGATGTATTCAGTTGACTATGTTCCTTTAGGGTATGAAACAACTCTTTTAGGGGTTGATGAGCCCAAATATATCGACATACGAGTTTTGGGTTGATGTGCCAAAATATGTCTATAACAAGGTCATGATGACCAAGAAGGTGGGGACCAATGGTCCTAATCTGGGCAACATACACCTTGCCAGCTCAACACTCATAACTAAAACAACCATAAAAGGTAATGAGCACTCCTCCCCGTGCATTATGACCACCTTTTCTTCAGTTTCTCCTTGTAAATTAGCCACACAGCAATCTTCTTATGCCCCCACAGCTTCGTATCCACGATCCTCCATCGATTTCCTCCATATCTTTTCTCTCGACATCTTCTACAGGAGCACCTACAGGATATCTACACGAGGGACAGCGGGCTTCTACACGAGGGGCAGTGAGTCATTTTGAACGGAGGAAATGTGATTTTTGGCATGAATTTCAGTCTAAAGAGGTAGGGTTCATGAATTCCCTCTATCTAAAATCAAAATGTGAAAGAGTTGGTCTCAAATTGAAGATAAAATGAGTCTTTAATAGGGTATAAATACATAAAAAAATTCTGTTTTGAAAAAAAAAAAACAGTCCCCTCTGTTTTTCTATTTCACTCAAAATTCTTTGTCTCCACCTCCTTATCTAGTTTTTCAAAAGAATTATAGGCAGTATGAGAGGGGGTTTTATGAGAAAACAACCCACTAACTTCACTAGACTCCATGCAGATCCTCAAGTGGTGGAAATATTTACAAAGGCAAACTAGATGAATTTATTTGAGAAGTTTGGAGGGTTTGATGATGAAATTGCCCATGAATTTGTTCTCTCTCTAATCCCTCACACAAGAAATCATGCTACTGTAACCATTAGAGGCCTCTCCATTGAAATAAACCCTAAATTCATCAGTAGGGTCACTACCCTTCCTCTTGGGCTGCCTTGGAGTAAAGATGAGAAAATAATTGGCGAGGTTGCCAAGAGGAAATTTTTCCAAGATAATGAAACCCCTGTTGAAGACAAAAATGGAATTAAGAGGGCTAGTGTACCATATCCCTAGGATGAGGTTAGCTACCAAGTGATCAAATACATTTCTTGTGAGGGGAGGCACAACATTGTTTATGGATATCATTTCAGAATCCTCCAAGAATTGAGATATGGCGTGGATACCTCAGCACATCAAAAGCTCAGTATCCCTTACTTTCTCCTTCAGTCCCTTATTGACTTCAGCACCAAGGTACAAGAAGGAAGTTCACAGTAGCTAGGTCACCATGGCCTCATCAGGATCCTAGTAGAAGAAGCCCTTCATACCCTTACAATCCCTATACCATGGGAAGTTTTCAAAAATATGATAGTTGAGGATGACATCAAGGAATTAACCTATGATGTTAGTCCCGCTGTCAGTAAGGAGGGAGAACAACAAGGAGGAGAAGATGAAGCTAGTGGTGAAAAGTAGAGCAAGAGAGGAAGGAGGAAATAAAAGAAATAGAGGAGGGGAGAGATGAAGAGACAGAACATGAGGTAGAAAAAGAGATAGAGCGGGAGGAGGAAAAAGAGACAGAAGAGGAAGAAAATGAGGCAGAGAGGGTAGAGAAAAGAGAAGAGTCCCCTGAAACATTGGAAAGAGAAGCAGCAGCTACCCTCACTGCCCTCAATACACCAGTCAAGCAGAAGTAGAAGAGGAAAATAAAAACCTCCATGTATTTTAGGGAAAGGAAGAGTACCAGAATTAAAACAAGCAAACCTCAGCCCTCATCAAAGACTCCCATTAACATTGAAGATTCACCATCTACCAAGGTGAAATAATATCCTTCCAAGACACCCATAACCTATGAAAGGAGGACTACAATACCTTCTACATGGAGGCTAAAACATCCTACAGGAGACACTATCCAAACTACAGGAGACATAAAAACTTGAGGAAAAGATAGGAGGACAACCAAAGGTTAAAGAGGAAGAACAAGAGCTACATGAACCTGACCCCTAGCCTAATATTGACTCGTATTACAGAATACTTGAGGGAGTCAAGATAATCCCATAGAAATTTTCAATTCCACTATTTTTCGAATTGAAGAAAGAGAGAGTGAGAACGCATAGGTGGATACAGATAGCCAAGTCCAAAGGAGTTGAGGATATTGTCCACATGGAAGACAAACTCATGGAGATGGGTAGGGAATTGAGTGCTCTCAGAGACAGAGAATCCATTATAAGAAGCCAGCTTGAGAATGAGAATGAATTATTAAGGAGGAAGCTGTAGGAGAAAGAGACCCATTTGGGATACATGGCCAGCTTATCCATAGAAGCATTACAATGCAGAACACCAACCAAACCTTATGGCCTCTGTTAGCCTCCTGTTGCAACAGGTGTTCATATTTCATGATTGACATTTTTTACATGCCAAATATGTCATCTTTCATGCTGCAAGGTTCCATATTTCCAAAAGAGGTCAGAGAAGAAACTGTGAAAGTGTGCTAGTCCAAATGGCACTGCTGAATTCCAATTTTGATGACTTAACCATTTTTGAAGAATGATTCAATAAAAGGGAGAGCCAAACAGTTTAGTCTTGGCCTCCCTAGGTTCTTTCTTGTTTTAGAACATAGAGAATGATATATGTCCAAATAGCTTAATCTTGGCAGATTTGTAGATAGGTAGAGAATCAAAGGAGCCCAACTGCTTAATTTGGGCCCTTGGCAGAAATAAGTGTAGACATAGATAGGAGGACAAAAATAAAAAAGAAAAATTTTAAAGTTGGGTCTGCAAGTCTAAGTGCACCCAAACCGAAAAGAAGGAAAAAATATTAGGAAAGTAGGCTAGGTAGGTAGTTTTGAGGTTGCAGAAAGATGATTTATGATCAATTTTGTGTTTCAATGTGTTATATATTTTCAGATCACAGTCATGATGCAGTTTTCAATTTGGAGGAGCTCAAGTTGGATATCTCTAACTTCCCCATTCTCCCTTTTCCCCAAATCACTTACTAACTTCCCTGAAGAGGTCAAGATCTGCTTGATTCCTCTCAATTTCATCATTCTCCATATCAATTGCCTTGGTGAAAATCTGCTTCACTCAAGGATTATTCATTCCTCCTCTACAAGTCACTTTTCCCCCTGATAGCCTAAGGTCCCTTACCTTAGCGCTTTTTGGTAATTTTCATATCAACCTCTAACTTTATTATATAGCTCCCTATCTATCTCCCCTCCCCCTATTAAAACCATGTATAAAAATCCCCAAAAAAAAAATATAATAATACCCCCTCCCTGGCACTATAGCCCTATTCATCTAAAGTCTGGGAAAAAACAGTCCAGCTGGGGCTGTTTTTAGCCCATCTGCGTCCTTACAGTGGTTAATTTGACCTCTGGTAAAACTAATAACCATTTCCCCTAAGCCCTAACCCTGAAAAAACCCATTTTCTGCCTCATCCTAAGGTCTTACCCACCAAATATTCGACCCGCTCAGTTTTAAAAATCCCCAAAAAACCACATTCCCTAAGTTTTAAACCCCCCGGCGGCATTATATTAAAATTTGAATAATTGTGCGCCCGTCCCTTAACCCTCAACCGCCTCGTCCATGCCGCCGGTCGTCCGATCGCCCGCGCCCCAGATCTACAGTGGGCAGGCCTCCTCATATCCCAAACAACCCGAGGGTTAGCGTCCGGGAGATGGGCGGTTTTGCCGCCATACTCCCTCCACACGTCACCCTCTCGGTTGTGGCAGAGCCCCTCCTCCGATACCGCCGTCTGCCCAAAGGCGGTGCGCCCAAAACCAAAACCGCTTTCGCCCTCCTGCGTCAGCACCACATCACCTGCTGACGTCATCCGCCCGCATCGGCCTCCTGCCACCTTACCGCCAACTCACCCTGCCACGTCACCCGCTGTACATGCTGACATCACCCTGCTGACATCATCATGCTGACGTAATCCACCGTACTGGGTCCCACCCGCTGACGTCATGCTGATGTCATCAGCAAAAAGGGCGCAAAGGCGAAAATTGTGCTTAGGAAGCCTAGATTCAAATTCTGAGGTAGTTTTTCATGCGCGATTAGCGTAATCGCGCATGGCTATGGGAAATGGGCCAAAGTGGAAAGACCCTCATCGCGCAGCCCCCAGCAAGCCCGAAAGGCGTAGAATGACCTATTTTTCTTCGCGAGGCATTCACAAAGGAGCAACAAACAGTTCTAAAGGAGACAGAGGGCCGAACAGCGGCCCTTAAATGTTGATTTGACAATTTCAAGTACCACAGCAGATCGATGAAGCGACAAAGAGTATCAGTGTAGATTTTTTAGGGGCTCGAAACAGCTAAACATTGATGACCCCCCAAGCAAAGTCAAAAAAGTGGCGGTGGCCATTTAAAGCTTTCAAATCGCAATTAAAGCATTTAGAGCCACCGAACAGAAATGAAGCAGAGACCCAAGCACAGTTATTGCAGAAGCACTGCACCAAGCCACCGAGGACAACACATTTACTCAGTTTTGATACGGCGGCCCTCAGCGCAGCCCAAAAATATTTTCTTGCATTTATTTCTGATAGGACTAGGTTAAAGTAGTCATTTAATTCAAACCTGTTTAGGTCAAGCTGTAATAATACCATTTTGGAGAATTTTCCCTATATATACTGCCCTCTGTATTGTTTAAAGGGTCGGTCGATTGGTAATTTTCACTAGAGACTCGCACTGTATAACTGATATGTTTTACTTAATCAAAGATTGCAGAAAATATTGGAGGAATGATTGTCTGCTCTGTGTCTAATGGTCTGAAGAAGTAAATGTGGAATTCTTGTGCTGCAACATGACTCAATAAGTGCCTCTTACCTCTGTTTTCATTTTTTCACCATCTGAATAGTAGAAAGAAAGATTAGCTTAGAACTTGTTTAACTGCACTCTAGGCTCAATTTCTGTTGTTTCTTTATGTTTTCATCTGAACTGAATTGGACATGAATATGAATTCCTTGTGGCTCATATTTACCCTAATTCACCTGTGTTTGACAGTTTTCTAGGGATTCTTTACTGCTCCTAGATAGAGCTCATTCGCCTCTCTGTTAAGCTGATTGAGAGATTCTTAATTGCCTCTCCTTCCTTAGCATTCTTTCCATACTTTTAACCTGAGAAATTGTTCCATGTGCAGCTACCTTGCTCCATATCTCTCTCTTTTGACCAAGAAAACGCACCAGCAGTCCCACTCCTTGACTCCATGCCCAATGATTCGAAACTTTCACATTGAACCTGCCTCTTTTTTGAAAATATCAATCTTCCCACCAAAATCAAAACAAAACCCCTAGAACTCAATATCTAGCCTAAAATCATCTTCAACAGAGCTAAATCAGAAAGAGAGAGCCCTCTCTGACTGCAGGTGGGCTAGAACCTGCAGTCCAAAGTTGGTCTGTGGTTACCTCGGCCGTATCCTTTTGCTGCTGATCAAAAGGACAACCTGAGTGATAACATAATGGCGACTCCACTGGGGAACGTCCTCAGTTAATTTTATAAAACAGGTTGGAAAAATTGATTTTCTAATTGCTGTATATTCCTTAAAACTACAGATGAAGCCTGAATATCAGCCAGGAAGCCTTTGAAACTGTTTTTTGCTTTGCATTAACAGAAGTAAATAAAAGCTGCTTCAGTCAATCTTCATGCTAGTTTTAGGCTATACACAGCTATTCCAAAATCTGATCAGTCCCTTGCCGATTCTAAAAGCATTCCCAGAAAAATACCAAAAGCAATTCGGAAGCTGGCTCCCAAGAAAAATCCACGATACACAAGGTCAAATCCAGACCCAAATCCCCCAGTTGCTTTTGAAAATCCGAACTTAATCCCAAAGATCCTTAGGAAGCAAGAAAGACAAGAAGATTTTGCTGAGTTGAGTCCTGAAACAGCTCACCCAAGCTGTGTTCAAACCCCTGTTAAAGTTTTATTTCGTTCAACCCCTACTTCCCCTTGTTCATCATCCACATCTCAAAGCACTCCATCCACACCTTCATTCACTGCACATACTACAACTACCACTACTGTCCTCACAGCTGTTCCTATTGTTCCAGTTGTTCCTATTGTTCCACTTATCCCTGTCAATATGGCTAATAGATATGCACCCCTACAATTTCCTGCTAATCCTGGGGCCTTGCCTCAAGATTACCAATCCAAAATTACATATTTTGATAGTACTGGTCCTTTCACTACACTACAGCATACCAAGAAGATGCAAGACTATTTTGAAAACTACAAAATAGATGATGATAGCGTGAGAATGAAAATTTTTGTTAAAAGTCTAATAGGTGATGTAAGAACTTGGTTCAGATCACTTGCTGCAAATTCTATAACCACTCCTGACGAGCTTTATCAATCCTTTACCAACAGATGGGAGAAAAAGAAAGACCCCTTGCACATACTAGTTGAATATGATACAATTAAAAGAGGTCCTCAGGAGACTGTTTTGGAGTACTGTGCAAGGTTCAACAATGTCTATAATGCAATACCACAGAACTTAAGACCCCCACCTGACCTTGCCTTGTATAAATTCCCTGATGGATTCGACCCGGATATGGCATATCAGTTAAAAGAAAGAGCTCCTCAGACCCTTGCAGACATGCAAAATGTTGCTGTTAGCGTAGAGGCTAACCTAATTGCCAAAAGAAACAGAGATAGAATGGAAAGAAGAACCACCTTTAAGGAAGAACCCTCAGCCTTAGAACAAAAGCTTGATGCTATTATCAGTGGCATGCAAAGGCTGGGAGATAGAGTAGAAAGTGTTGAGAGGAAGTCATCATGGGAAGGACAACAGTCCAATACCATAAGGAACCCAAATTTTAGGAAAACGCAGAACACAAATGTTGGTAGGTCAAGCCCAGATCATGACATAAGACCCCCTTTCCAAGAAAATTATGTAGAAGCATCCACTTCTAGTGAACCCATAGAAGACACTCACATGAATCTGATGGATCTAAAGGGTGAGCATCAAACTTTTCTGTCCCAAGAAGACCAAGATGAGCATGACTTTAGTCAATTTCAGACTAAGTCTGGTGAGTCTTTTGATTTTAAACAAGGTTATGATACTGCTATGTATGAGGTGCGCAAACAATATAAGCTGAGAACTAGGACCATTGATATTTCTGAACCTAGCATACCAAAGGATGGCAAATAGCCCAACAAGATTAAAGGCAAGGCTGTCATAACAGAACCAGCTGATATAACTGTCCCAAACCCGCATCAAGTGACTGTAGAAGACATAACAGAAATACAACCTTCTATTGATCAGCCTCTGCCACCTTCTTCCTCTGAGCAAAATTCGACCAATATTCCGAAAAGCCCTCCTAAAGCTGAAAAACTGTGAGCAATCAATTCCCATAACACTGATAAACAAGAGCAAATTGCTGGTAATTGAAAATAAGAAGAAAAAACTGCCGTTATCAACACCAAGACTCCACTGGAAAAGCCATTTAATTTAGAAGAAGAAATTGGAAAACTTAAGATATCCATCCCCCTCTCAGAACTAGCCAAGCACGATGTATATAGGCAACAAATTCAAAGATCACTTCAAATACCAGAGAATAAGGATGATGTAAATGTTTTGGATGATACCCCTGAACTGCTGTTTGGTCCAGAAGTTAATGGAAAGTCAACATATGGATCTGTCTTGCCCTTTTATGTCAGTTTACATATACATGAAAAAATCTTGCACAATGCCATGTTTGATTCAGGAGCATCGCACAATCTTATGCCCAAAGCAGTAATGGAAAAGCTGAACCTTGATATCACAAGACCCTACAAAGATCTATTTTCCTTTGACTCAAGTCAAGTCAAATGTTTAGGCCTCATCAAAGACTTGTGAGTCTCCTTAGTCCAATTTCCCAACAAGACCATCCTCATGGATGTGGTGGTGGCTAACATCCCACCAAAGTACGGTATGCTCCTGTCAAGATCATGGGGAGCAAAGCTCCAAGGATCCCTTCAGTTAGACCTCTCCTATGCCACTATTTCAGTTTTTGGGCAACCAAAGAGGCTGTACAGAGAAACACTCATGAAATATGTGGTAAGTAGTGAGAGAAAGCCTAAAAAATTTCCCATTTACTCAATCCATTCTGATATGCATTCTTTTATTTTGTTTAATGATAATACAAATTCCCCAACTGATGATGAGCCTTTACCTCTAGAACAACAAGCACACATCAATGAAGAATCAGTTGCACATACTGATGAAATTGACAAAACAGTTAATGCAACCAACATACAAGAAGAAACTCCCCGAACATAAATTTCAAATCTGCCCACTACAAGAATGACTGAAACTCTCAGTACTAACCACAAGCAAGAAATCACATGGTATTTATAGTTTGATGGTTCTATCAACAAGTTAGGAGCAGGGGTAGGTGTGTGGATTCACAATACACATAAGAATCATGCAGAAGGTCATGCTTACAGACTAAATTTTAAATGCACCAACAACATGGCAGAGTATGAGGCTCTGCTTCTAGGCCTTAAACTGCTCAAAGATTTAGGAGCTACAAGAGTGTCCATTTTAGGTGACTCTGATTTAATCATACAACAGATGAAAGGTAACTTTATTACCAATGACAATAGAATGAGGGTCTATAGGACTGCTACCACTAATATACTCAATGCATTCACTGAATTCAAGCTGGCCAAGATTTCAAGAGAGCATAACATTCATGCACACAGCCTAGCCACCTTTGCTAGTACATGCAATCTTCCCTTTGAGCCAAATCATCATTTTACAGCTGAAATAGAACATAGGCTTGTTGTCCCAAATAACGTTAAAGATTGGCAAGTGTTCGAAAATGATGCCCAGATTAATAATTTCCTTACTCTTGAGCATGAGTTTGCAAATATTAACATTGACATGGATGCTATGAACGATTCCCAACAGCAAACAAATGAAATTCAGCAGGCTGTAACAGCTGCAACAGCCAAACAAATCCTAAATCCAACTGTTTTTGACAAAACAAACATAGAACAGCTGAAACAAATGCATTTGGAGGAAATAGCCAAAACAGAGACAGAGATCATTGACTTAAAGGATAACTTTTTTCCTGCTGGCCTAACCCCATTAGAAGACATGTTCGATGCAAATGATGTTCCTAAAAAACCAAAAATGCAACCACTGAATTCTGATATAGAGGAACACAATATTGGGACAGCAGAGAAGCCAAAAATGATCAAACTATCCAAAAATTTGCCACCTGATCAAAAGCCCAAGTATATTGATTTATTTAAAGAGTTCCAAGATGTATTTTCTTGGAGTTATGAGGACTTGAAGTCCTATGACACCTCAGTAATTCAAGACACCATTCCCTTAAAACTAAACCAAAAACCCTTCAAACAGAAATTGAGGAGAATCAATCCTGTGCTTCTCCATTTGATTGAAAAGGAAGTGAAAATAATGTTTGAAGTAGGTATCATAACACCCATCAGATTTTTTGAATGGGTATCCAATCTTGTTCCCACAAGAAAGAAGACAGGTGAGATTAGACTTTGTGTAGATCTGAGAAATTTAAACCAAGTCTCCCTAAAAGACCACTATCCTTTGCCCAAGATGGATCACATCCTACAAAGAGTAGTGGGGTCATCTAGAATCTCTTTGCTAGATGGCTTTTCAGGTTTCAATCAAATACTCGTTCACTCGGATGACCAAGACAAGACAGCCTTTACCACACCGTGACGAACATTTAAGTATGTTAAGATGCCATTCAAACTTAAAAACGCTGGTGCTACCTTTCAAAGAGCAATGGATATTGCATTTTCCAAAGAAATACATGATTTCCTAGTTGTCTACCTTGATGACTTGACCCCATTTTCCAAATCTAATCCAGAGCACCTCAAACACTTAAGGAAAATATTCATGACATGTAGAAAATATGGCATTTCGCTAAATCCCAAGAAGTCCCTCTTTGGCCTTGAAGAAGGAAAATTGCTTGGCCACATCATATCAAAAGATGGGATTAGAATTGATCCTGAAAGAATCCAAGCCATCCTCCAAATCCCATATCCAAGAAACATAAAAGAGTTGCAAGCATTCCTTGGAAAGATCAATTTCCTAAGGAGATTTATTCCAAATCTAGCCGAGCTGATAAGATTATTAAGCAACATGTTAGAAAAGGATGCCAAGGTAAAATGGTCTCTTGAAACCAAGTAGGCCTTTGAGAGTATAAAATCTGCCTTAACCCAAACCCCTATCCTCACCAGCCCACAATTTGACAAAGATTTTATCATTTTTTCTTTTGCATCTGATCATACTATAGCTGCTGTCCTTTTACAAAAGGATGAACAGGGAGCTGAAAATCCAATTGATTTTTTCAGCCGAGCCTTAAGAGATGCCCCTTTGAAGTACCCAATAATGGAGAAGCAGGCCTATGCACTCGTTAAGGCCATCAAGGATTTCCTAGTATACATATTATATTCACATGTGATTGCCTATGTCCCACACGCTGCTGTAAAAGGCATACTAACTCAAGAGGGATTAGAGGGCAAAAGAGGCAAGTGGATTGCAAACATCCTTGAGTATGACATAGAAATAAAACCAACCAAACTAATAAAGGGACAAGGTTTAGCCAAACTGATGTCCGAAACAAACTTTCAAGCCTTCGACATTAACCAACTGGACAATGAACAGGAGCTGGCGACTCCACAGATCAGTGAAACCTTTTTGCAATCCCCATGGTATGCTGATATATGTTTTGTATTGTTAAACCTGTTTGCTCCCCCAGGATTGTCCAGAACCAAGAAAAGATTTTTGAAAATGAAGGCTTTAATGTTTTGTGTGATAGATGGTGCACTATTTTCGAGAAATCATGAAGGTATATTGCTTAACTGTTTAACCATGAATGAAACTAACAATGTCATGAAAGAATTCCATGCAGGTGACTGTGGAGGACATCTATACTGGAAGTCCACTGCTGATAAAATTTTAAGGGCTGGTTTTTACTTGCCCTCTATTTTCGCAGATGTAAAGAAGTTTGCCATGTCATGTCACAAATGCCAAATCTTTGAGGGCAAAAGAAAGGTGTTGCCCCTGCCCCTCAAACCCATATCAACCGAGAAACCTTTTGAATAATGGGGTCTTGACTTCATTGGAGAAATCCATCCCTCTTCCTCAAGCCAACACAAATGGATTTTAACAGCCACCGACTATTTCACCAAGTGGGTTGAAGCCATCCCTTGTAGGCAAGCCAATGACACCATCATTATCCAATTCCTTGAGTGCAATATCCTTTCTAGATTTGGCTACCTTGAGAAAATCATCACTGACAATGTTGTTGCCTTCAAATCCAAAAAAATGATCAATTTTTGCCACCAATTTCATATTACCTTGGGCCACTCTACAGCCTATTACCCTCAAGGTAATGGCTTGGCCGAATCATCCAACAAGAGCCTCATCAACATCATAAAGAAAGTGCTAGAATATAACAAGAAGAACTGGCACAAAAAGCTAGTGAATGCCCTATGGGCAGACAGACTTTCAACAAAGAGATCCATTGGGATGAGCCCTTATGAGCTAGTATATGGCATGGAGGCCAGATTTCCTTCATCCTTGGGCATCCCTACTATCAGACTGTTACAGGAAATTTAGGCTAAACCAAATGACATTCAAAGAAGGATTAATCAGACCATTCATCTTCAGCAAACCAGAGAGCAAGTTTATGACAGAGCTCAAATTTTGCAAGAAAAACTCAAAAAGATGTTTGATAAGAGAGTCAAGGCTGAGGATTTCTACATTGGTGACAAAGTTCTAAGGTGGGACTCACGAAGAGAAGACAAGGGCAAGCATGCCAAGTTTGATTTTTTATGGAAAGGACCATTCGTTATTTCTGTTGTTCAGGGAAATAACACTTATTTTCTCAAATCTGTTGATGGCAGCACTGCTGAAGAAGGCCCTGTCAATGGCCGTATGCTGAAACATTACCATGATCCCTTTTAAGGGATACAGTGCAGCTTTGTATATATCTTTTGTACAGTAATATTTGTATATATCAACATTCTGTTTTATTTTTCCGAATGTTAGAGGAGCAGCAGTAAATCTTGTGAAGACACAGCCAATGCAAGTATTCCAATTTTAAAAAGCTTCGTCTCTGCACTAATCACAACAAAACACCAAGATTAGCACAGTCGCATCACAACAATTCATGGTAAAGGGAAGCTGTTTGTAGTCTTCAGTCAAAAATATCGAAACAGAGGAGTGTTTTAGTTTCATATCAGCACCCTTGGTCAAAGCACAAGTAAAGCAAACACATAAGTTTTGATCCATGTTTTGAGAATGTTTCAAAGGTACAATGCTCAAGCAACATTCTACATAATAGAAAGCACGCAGAAGAAAGCAGGCAGTGCTATGCATTTCACAATATTTCAGTTGAGAAGAAGGTTGTTCATGTTACAAAGTTTCAATTATCTAACAGCCAGCATAAACAGGTTTCTTCAATCTGCAACAACAACAGAATATCAAGGCAGTCTGACCTGTTGTTCTTGGCTTTTCACAAGGAAAAGCCATCCCCAAGTGGAGCCACTGTTAGCCTCCTATTGCAACAGGTGTTCATATTTAATGATTGACATTTTTTACATGCCAAATATGTCATCTTTCATGCTGCAAGGTTCCATATTTCCAAAAGAGATCAGAGAAGAAACTGTGAAAGTGTGCTAGTCCAAATGGCACTGCTGAATTCCAATTTTGATGACTTAACCATTTTTGAAGAATGATTCAATAAAAGGGAAGGCCAAACAATTTAATCTTGGCCTCCCTAGGTTTCAATTTCTTGTTTTAGAACATAGAGAATGATATCTGTCCAAACAGCTTAATCTTGGCAGATTTGTAGATAGGTAGAGAATCAAAGGAGCCCAACTGCTTAATGTGGGCCCTTGGCAGAAATAAGTGTAGACTTAGATAGGAGGACAGAAATAAAAAATAAAAATTGTAAAGCTGGGTCTGCAAGTATAAGTGCACCCAAACCGAAAAGAAGGAAAAAATGTTAGGAAAGTAGGCTGGGTAGGTAGTTTTGAGGTTGCAGAAAGATGATTTATGATCAATTTTGTGTTTCAATGTTTTATATGTAGTTTTCCATTTGGAGGAGCTCAAGCTGGATATCTCTAACTTCCCCATTCTCCCTTTTCCCCAAATCACTTACTAACTTCCCCGAAGAGGTCAAGATCTGCTTGATTCCTCTTAATTTCATCATTCTCCATATCAGTTGCCTTGGTGAAAATCTACTTCACTCAAGGATTGTTCATTCCTCCTCTACAAGTCACTTTTCCCCCTGATAGCCTAAGGTCCCTTACCTTAGTTCTTTCTGGTCATTTTCATATTAACCTCTAACTTTATTATATAGCTCCCTATCTATCTCCCCTCCCCCTATTAAAACGATGTATAAAAATCCCAAAAAAAAATATAATAATACCCCCTCCCTAGCACTATAGCCCTATTCATCTAAAGTCTGGGAAAAAACAGTCCACCTGGGGCTGTTTTTAGCCCATCCGCATCCTTACAGGGGTTAATTTGACCTCTGGTCAAAGTAATAACCATTTCCCCTAAACCCTAACCCTGAAAAAACCCATTTTCTGCCTCATCCTAAGGTCTTACCCACCAAATATTCAACCCGCTCACTTTTAAAAATCCCCAAAAACCCACATTCCCTAAGTTTTAAACCCCCCGGCGACATTATATTAAAATTTGAATAATTGCGCGCCCGTCCCTTAACCCTCAACCGCCTCGTCCATGCTGTCGGTCATCCGATCGCCTGCGTCACAGATCTACGGTGGGCGGGCCTCCTCATATCCCAAACAGCCCGAAGGTTAGCGTCTGAGAGATGGGCAGTTTTGCCACCATACTCCCACCACGTGTCACCCTCTCGGCCGTGGCGGAGCCCCTCCTCCGATACCGTCATCTGCCCAAAGGCGGTGCACCCAAAACGAAAGCCGCTTCCGCCCTCCTCCGTCAGCACCACGTCACCTGCTGACGTCATCTGCCTGCATCGGCCTCCTGCCACCATACCGCCAACTCACCCTGCCACGTCACTACCACCATGTCATTGCCACGTCACCCGTCGTACATGCTGACATCACCCTGCTGACTTCATCATGCTGACGTAATCTGCCGTACTGGGTCCCACGCGCTGACATCATGCTGGCGTCATCAGCAAAAAGGGCGCAAAGGTGAAAATCATTCTTAGGAAGTCTGGATTCAAATTCTGAGGCAGTTTTTCGTGCATGGCTATGGGAAATGGGTCAAAGTGGAAAGACCCTCATCGCACAGCCCCCAGCAAGCCCGAAAGGCGCAGAATGACCCGTTTTTCTTCACAAGGCATTCATAAAGGAGCAACAAAGAGTTCTAAAGGATACAGAGGGCCGAACAACGACCCTTAAATGTTGATTTGACAATTTCAAGTACCACAGCACATCGATGAAGCGACAGAGAGTATCAGTGTAGATTTTTTAGGGGCTCGAAACAGCTGAACATTGATGACCCCCCACCCAGCAATGTCAAAAAAGTGGCGGCGGCCATTTAAAGCTCTCAAATCACAATTAAAGCATTTAGAGCCACCGAACAGAAACGAAGGAGAGACCCAAGCACAGTTATTGCAGAAGCACTGCACCAAGCCACCGAGGACAACACATTTTCTCAGTTTTGATACGGCGGCCCTCAGCGTAGCCCAAAAATATTTTCTTGCATTTATTTCTGATAGGACTAGGTTAAAGTAGTCATTTCATTCAGACCTATTTAGGTCAAGCTGTAATAAGACCATTTTGGAGAATTTTCCCTATATATTCCGCCCTCTGTATTGTTTAAAGGGTGGGTCGATTGGTAATTTTCACTAGAGACTCGCACTGTATACCTGATATGTTTTACTTAATCAAAGATTGCAGAAAATATTGGAGAAATGACTGTCTGCTCTGTGTCTAATTGTCTGAAGAAGTAAATGTGGAATTCTTGTGCTGCAACATGACTCAATAAGTGCCTCTTACCTTTGTTTTCATTTTTTCACCATCTTAATAGTAGAAAGAAAGATTAGCTTAGAACTTGCTTAACTGCACTCTAGGCTCAATTTCTGTTGTTTCTTTATGTTTTCATCTGAACTGAATTGGACATGAATATGAATTCCCTGTGGCTCATATTTACCCTAATTCACCTGTGTTTGACAGTTGTCTAGGGATTCTTTACTGCTCCTAGATAGAGCTCATTCGCCTCTCCGTTAAGCTGATTGAGAGATTCTTAATTGCCTCTCCTTACTTAGCATTCTTTCCATCCTTTTAACCTGAGAAATTGTTCCATGTGCAGCTACCTTGCTCCATATCTCTCTCTTTTGACCAAGAAAATGCACCAGCAGTCCCACTCCTTGACTCCATGCCCAATGGTTTGAAACTTTCACACTATACCTGCCTCTTTCTTGAAAATATCAATCTTCCCACCAAAATCAAAACAAAACCCCTAGAACTCAATATCTAGCCTAAAATCATCTTCAACAGAGCTAAATCAGAAAGAGAGAGCCCTCTCTGACTGCAGGTGGGCTAGAACCTGCAGTCCAAAGTTGGTCTGTGGTTACCTCGGCCGTATCCTTTTGCTGCTGATCAAAAGGACAACCTGAGTGATAACAACCTCTATCTGAAGGATCAATGGCTTCAATTCCAAATAAAAACTTTGGCACAAAGATGCACAATTCCTTTCCAAGACTATAGGCAGTTCATGGATTTGTGTGACCAAAGCACCTTCGAGGACAAAGCAAAGATGGCAGAGTTCTATTTACACAACATGGCCCTCACATACCTGAATGTGTGGGACCCCAATGCCAAGCTAGGGGATCTGCAATTAATGGCCATGGCATCATGGATGAACCATGAAGAATTGAGGGTAGTAGAAATGAAAAGATTGTTAATAAAAGAGTAGAATGAACCATTGATGATAAGAGCTGAGCCATCAAGTCTTATGGCACTCATCAGCACACACAATTTGCTTGTCAATGACCCTTGGATTCCACCTAAATATCTAGCCAATCAGGAATAAGCCATTGCAAACTTTTAAGATATGCTTAGACTACTTGGGGATGATTGTGTGCATGCATGCATGAGAAGATGGAACACACTATCCCACAACTTTAAAATCAGAGAATACCATCCCCCATGGGGTTGAAGGAGGCATTGAAAAGAGTGTCAATGTACAGGCGCTCCATGAAAAGGCTGAAGGTCAACTAGATTGGCCTCAAACTAAGTCCTCCACTCATATTAGGCATGCTGGAAGGTAGAAGAGAAGAATAAGAGAAGGAGAAGTGGAAGGAAATAGATAGAAGGACAAGATATTATGGAGAACATGAGTAGACCACATCAGAAGCCTGGAATGCAAGGGAGGCCACTAGGGCCATGAAAAACCAAGATATTGATTAGGTTTCTCAAAGGATTAGCAACACCTTCAGTAGGGGGGTGATGATAAGCCTCATAAATGGGTAATTATATGGGCTCATTTTACCTCCTAACCTAGTCAAATCAACCATTCTCTTAGCTTATTGTATGATTTTCTGATTATATTTATGCTTATAGGGTGAGTTGAGTTAGTTATTATGCCATGTGATCTAACATGTATTTAATGCAGATTATTGATGGATTTCAAGGTCAAAGTCAAGGATCTATTGGTCAAACTACAAAAATAACTTGAAGTAGACAAAGGAGAGGACTTATAGGATGGAACCCCCCTCATTTATTACTCCTCACTTCGAATTCCCCTTCATTCAGCTCGTAGTACAAGTAGCTGAATCATGCACTAGAAGGCAACCGAGCAAGTGGAAGATGATTGATAGTTATCTCGGTTTTCAGGAGCCGAGCCTCCGTAATTTTAAGGAAGCTTTTGGTAGCTTCATATGTATAAGTAGAAAGGCCTAGGGCCTCACTAGGGTTGATTTTTTTGCTTGTGTAAACTCTGCTCAAATTTCGAGTTTACTATTTTATGACAATTTTATTTAATATTGCTATTTTTTGATAATGAAGATGGAACCCTTTTTGAGCTAGCACTGAGTTACCTCAGAGGGTTGAAGCTCTTGGGTTAGGGCCCAATACAAGTAGCCAAGTCTCTCTTTACTTGTATTTTTATGCTTTACTTCAGTTTGTAGATTAGTTTGTTGTTAGATGCATTTCTCTTATGGTTAAGAATAGGTTGCTTTTGATGATTTAGTAGCTTGCTTCCATTTTTTCTTTCTGTAGCAGGATAAGCAGTTATCATATAAGATTCAAAAGGCTAGAATTAGTGCCTTGGCCTCTCTTCCTCCCGCTAGGACCATTATTTGAGGAAAAGACTCTCTTGCTGCCCCAAAAACATAGATTTTCCTCATTCCTGGGACTTCTAGTGTTTGCAACTCTCTAGTAGGTTGATAGTCCAGTTTTTCTTTGCTTTAGATCTTCTTTTTCATGTTCACTTCCTAATTTTCAATAGTCCTTTTGCATTCTTTACTTTCTTATAGCATTTCCTTCTATATATCATAGTTTAGGCCATTTTAATGCAAAACTCTTTTTTCCCTAGGATGCACTTATTTCATTGGTTGCTTGATTTTCTTAGTTGGCTGTCAATTTCTATGGAGTAGATCTCTTCCAGCAGTAGGCCAGATTACCAACAATCACACCCTCCATCTGATCCATGCCCTATAAGTCTCCCAAACCTCACCTCAATTCTGCCCTAGTTTCCTTCATTTTTCATAGAACTTCTTCCTCTCTCCTTTAGCAAACCCAATCATCTTTCTCTCTCCTAGTGATTCATGGTAGACCTTAGGCTCCCTAACACCTCCTTCCAACCTTCCTCCACCTTTTCCACCCACTCTCACACCCTCAAAACCATGATAATTGCTCTCGGCCTCCTCTTGTAGGCCTCCTGTAGTTTCCCTATTTTCCTCCTATAGTTTTCTTGTGTCTTCCTGTATTTTTTCCTGTAGGCTTTCTATTGAAGGATGAGTGTGGGAAAAGCCTCCAAAAGGGCACCTAATACTTCCTAGGACCCATCCACACCATCCTACATCCTCCCATGCTCCAAAACAACCCTCTAACACCACCTGTTCATTGCCACACTCACACATAATAATTTAAATGCATGTTAAATTCACATGAAAACACATAAAGATCCAAAAATATGTTTTCTACCTAGTTACTTCCAGAAATAGCATGGTTAGATGTTGTTTACTTCCTTGAGTAGGTAATGGCATTTCTTTCATGGTTCTCATAGTGTTTTTGGCAAAAGTAGAATTAGCTTGTTAATTAGGGTTTACTAGGTTTTTATTTACATTCCATTCTTTCTCCTTTCTGCAGTTAGAATAGCATCTATAGAGTAATATTTCTTTCCTTTCATCACACATAGAGATTCTTTTGAAATATATAGAAGTTGGCTTGAGCTCCTAGTGATCTCATGCCGGCTGACCAAGTGACAACTTGCAGTGAGAACTATTACTTGTGCATATAGCACCGACGCTTCCAAGTTTGTTACGAACTACCGGGTTGATAAAAGTAAAGTTGGTAGCCCAGGAGTTGCCGCATTCTTGCTGCAATACTGGCACTCACCAATTTTGTACCATGTGCATAGAATGTATTATTACTAACCCACCAAAACCACTCATAGGCCTCAAGATGATAATGGTGTTTCTCCTTAGATGATGTCCAAGGCCCCAAACAAATCCATTGTTGTGGGGAAAAATTATCCTCACATTAACACCAATACAAAATCTATATACCTATGGTTTATAATGATGGCAATTAGTGATTATTTTTAAGGACACCTCAAGGTCAACTAACACTAATTCAATGTATTATTTATTGGTACATCGACCTATCAAAATGTCACAATATTGGGTAGTAGACATTAGTAAGTAGGACACCAGCCACCAACAAGAAACCTTCATAATGGCGATGAGCACCGGTAGTCCAACCATTCACCTTAGAGGCACTAGGAGGTTGTTTTGGTACCATGTTCATAGTTTGTATTATTACTAACCCACCAAAACCACTCGTAGGCCCTAGGATGATAATGGGGTTTCTCCTTAGATGATGTCCAAGGCCCCAAACAAAGCCATCGTTGTGGGGCAAAACTATCCTCACATTAACACCCATACAACATCTATGTACCTATGGTTTATATTGATGGAAAATTGGGTAATAGACATTAGTAAGTAGGACACTAGCCACCAAGAAGAAACCTTGATATTGGCGATGAGCACCACAAGGCCAACTATTCACCTTAGAGGCACTGGGAGGTGGTTTTGTAGCATTTGCATATTCTGTATTATTACTAACCCACCAAAACCACTCGTAGGCCCTAGGATGATAATGGTGTTTCTCCTTAGATGATGTACAAGGCCCTAAACAAAGCCATCCTTGTGGGGCAAAATTATCCTCACATTAACATCCATACAACATCTATATACCTATGGTTTATAATGATGGCAATTAGTGCTTATTTTTTAGGACACCTCAAGGTCAACTAACACTAATCCAATGTATTAGTTGTTGGTACATCGACCTATCAAAATGTCACAGTATTGGGTAGTAGGCATTAGTAAGTAGGACACTAGCCACCAACAAGAAACCTTGATATTGGCGATGAGCACTACTAGGCCAACCATTCACCTTAGAGGCACTGGGAGGTGTTTTTGTACCATGTGCATAGTCTGTATTATTACTAACCCACCAAAGCCATTCGTAGCCTCTAGGATGATAATGGTGTTTCTCCTTAGATGATGTCCAAGGCCCCAAAAAAGGCCATCCTTATGGGGCAAAATTATCCTCACATGAACACCCATACAACTGTTGGGTGTCGGAATTAGACTTAAGAAAACTCCTCAACACTTAATTTGTCAACTCGAGGGATCCATAAACTTAGAGATGAAGCACAGGCAATGCCAGTGATGGTATGAATCTTTCTAATATAAATTCCTACTTTCTTTAAAGGAAATATTGCAGAATCAAAGTGAAAAGAGAAAAAGGCAACTTGAACCATCAAAATAATCTAATACTGGAACAAGGAAGAATGCATTTGCAAGAGGGAATTAAAAATAAAGGGAAATCCCTCTAGAAAATTATTTTTTAACTGCTGAGTGTTTGTTTTTCTTTATCATAGACACTTAACATTCTCATCAGATGGGCCCTTGAACCTGCTCCTTTAGAGATTTCCTTCTTGCACTAACCTGTCCTGGACTATCACAGTCTTCTCACACTAGTGCAGGAATAGAGATTTGCGTAGAAGGTATACATGGTGTCTTTACTAAAGGTGTTTTACTTCCTGTAAGGGCTTGAACTTTTCTAGGTTCAAAGCACTCAGATCTTGTGGCAAGAAACTAGTTCTTGTACCAGATCAGAGCTTCTTGCACTTAGCATTTAATTCTTAAAATTAGTTCTTAGTTATCGCAAGTGCTATTATACTATTAAATAAAATTGCACACATAAAAATGAATGTTTCTGATCTTGATAGAGTGTAGGAGTAAAGAAATAATCCATATACATTTATCCTTTCATAAGCATTTAAAGAAAGAAAGAAAATTGCGAGAAGTAGACTAGGAAGGCTTGCTACATCACACCAACGTGCACTGGTGCAGGTTTATTTCTCCTGCTTGGACCAGGTGGGGAAAACCAACCAAACAGTACTACAAAAAAGGAAATATCACACCAACGTTCACTGGTGCAAGTTTATTTCTCCTACTTGGACCAGGCGAGGAAAGCCAATCTGAAATCAAGTGTAGGAAAACGAAATTTAGCTACTTTGCACAACGGATCTGCTTTCACTCAAACAGGAATGCATGTGCTTGAAATTAAATCACACTTTGACAATATAAACACAAATTACAAGAAACAGGAAATGGGGCAAACATGCTAGGTTAGTTGGGCCCTAGTCAACTAGCGCATTTCTCCTTTAAATAAAAACACTGCTCAGCACTTCAATCAATTCATCAACTCAGATACAGAAATGTGATTTATAAAACATGAGGCATAGCTCCCTTTTTATTAATTCAATCAAGCAAGTACATGCATTAATACATCATCCAACCTAGATTCGGGTGATAACAAAATACAACAACCTGTTACCACCTCTCTAGTTGTGTCTCTGTTTTATCCAAAAACTCCCTTAGTCCTATTTACATTATACATTATATAGATTTTTGGCCAAGGGCCAAAATAGATCATTCAACCAATTACATAACCAACCATAGAATTTAGCTTCTCGACCTTTAAACTTAGACAGTTAACAAAACTGGCTATAGCCAATCTGCATCTTTCGTTCTTCACAGTTTTGATCTCGGCTGCCTTTGGATTGATCTTGCTATCATGGTTGAAGCTACTCAAAATAGGGTGAGTCAATCTCGACTACCTTTGGATGGATCTTGCTGTCATGGTTGAAGCTGCTCAAAATGAGGCGGTGATCAAGGAGGTTCTGATCTACTGTGAGGATTTGTTGTGCTGGAAATGGTGCAAGATCCGGTCCTACACTAGGATCAGTGGTCACGGTAAATACTATAACTACCAAATAAATATTGGATATATCGATAAGTTACAAAGAGTGATTAAAAGTAAGAAATCAAGTAATAGATGATTAATTAATGATAAGTTAATTTAAAAATATGAAAAGTAAAGTTTATACGAAATATGTCACCATTCTTGTACTGGTGAAAGATAAGGGTGTATAAGAGAGGTAAAATAGCAGTAGACAGTTATGATTTAGGAAGGGAAAATAGTAAAAAGAGAGAAAATTAGGGGGCTAACATCCTCCCATCCCTAAACTGTTGTGTGTCCTCACACAACTCTTTACCTTTTCAAAAAACCTTCAAAACTTTGAAAATTCCAGCTCAAACCTGCTCTGGCATATTGACATCAACCTGCAATGTTTCAAACTTCATATTTCTAATGTTCTTTAGTTTCTTTGTCACTTTTTTAAGTCACTTGAAACATTTCGCAGCTCGGTACTTCTAGACTTTAACTTCTCTTTTCTTTTTCTGGATCTCTGTAGTTAATTCTTCCTTACTCTGTTCTTTATCCTCCAGCACTTTAGCTATGAGCTGTTCTAAGTTCTACACTTGAAGCTCTAGTTCAAGTACCCGAGCAGCAGGAGTTACCAAACATTTTTCTTTTTCCGTCTCAATAGGGGTTGTGTCTTCCTTAGGGACCTCAGTATCCCTCATCATTACATCAAAAAATTCTTCTTCTTCTGGTTCTTCTTCTTTTGCTTCTCCTTCTTCTGGTTCTTCTTCTTCTGCTTCTTCTTATTCTTGCACTGGTTCTTCTTCTTGTACTGGTGCAGGAGGGGATTCAATTTCCTGTGGGAACTGTAGTTCTTTGCCTGCATCAGATTCTTTATTCTTTTTCTGGGGATTTTTAATGAAATCTGCCAACAGAGTGTCATCTTCGACCTCTACAAATTTTGCCACGTCCGCAAGGACTGACATGTTGTCTTATTCGGGGGTATGTGCCTGTACTGGTGGCATAGAAGGATTCTCTTCAATAGGTGCACATCTTCTTATTTGGAAATGGGGTTCTTCCTTCTTTTGATTTTTCAGGTCGTTTCCTTTTTGCACTGGTGCAAGAAGGGCTCCCCTTTTCATTCTTACTCGGGCCCTTGCTTGTGTTGGTGGGGTCCTCTATCTCCTTTCCAACAACTCTCTTTTTATGTAGCTATTTCAACAATGCCTGCCAGGTCATGCTTTTAGCTTCTAGTTGTTTTTGGACCAAAATCTTTATCAGGTCGTGGTGATATAACTTCTTTTCAGCCTGGTCTGCCCGTCCATCCCGCACACCTTTGGCCATTTTTCCAAGCTCTTAAGAAAAAATAGGGGAAATTCATCCTCCACCGAATGTACTGAGTGGCTTCAAAATGTTGCAACATCCTAAAATGATATACAAAAGTACGAGAGTACCTTCCCTCACAGGTCACAAATTTCTGTAGGATGAAAAGGAGGTCCTACCACTATCCCAGCAAGGCACTGTGCGAAAATCCTTCCTTCTAATCTACCTTCATCTTCTTATCGATGAAAAAACGCTACCATCGCTTGCTTTCCAATTTCTAATTTTTAAACCACTACTCCCCAATACTTCTAAGCCCGTCGCTGCTGCTACAAACTCTTTTGTAACTTCAAATTTTAGAGGCCTAATTTTTACTTGGCCATTTTTTAAACTTCTGGCAAACTATAAGGCCACTTCTTTATCGTGCCCATCAAACTTTTGCAAGAACTGAAGAAAACCTGAGTCTCGCAATAGTGCAAGACTATTGTGATACTCAGTAGTCTGTTCTACCCTACCAAGAGATGAGGGTTCGATTCGAACAGGCAACATCGCTACTTAACGGCTATGAACAGTAGAGAATTTTACATGCAACACTGGGAAAATTGGTTCTTATAGATAAGGATCCAATTGTCCACCATCCTTTCCATCTTATCACCCATTCATTCCACCGAAATAGCCATGGATGCACGACATCTTTGAGATCAGGCCGGATTGGTACTTGCGGCGGCGTTTTAACGGCTAGGTGAGGTAATCATTATGAGTGAAGGACATCTAGGATTATGGAAAAAAAGGGAAATTATGTCCAAGCAACGGTTAAAAACTTCCACATTCCTTCATAATTCAAAAAAAGAACTTAGCATTGATTAAAAGATAATCATGATTCTTAACTTAAAAACACCTTGTACTTTAAATAATTTTCTCCTAGTTAATATGATAGCACAAGTACTCATTCACCAAATGAAAGGACTTTTTATAAATTTTCATGATGACCACTTTCCTATGACGTATATTATGAAAAAATAAATTGTACTATGTTTCTAACAGGGTGCATGCTTGCACCACTTAAATTATGCTATTCTGTTAGTACCATTCTGCTTGCATTATCATATAGGACAACATGATTGCACTAGTGCAAGCATAATATCTAAAAAAGAATAGGGAATTTTAATAAAATATAGACTGGACTTCCACATGGCTTCCTCAACTTATACTGGAAATTTGCTTTGCCCTTTATTGATGATTCAGAGCATATCCTTTCGCTCGTTGTGCATGAGATCCTGCAATGAATTCATGAGGGAACAAAGAAGTGGGAAAAGCGAAATTTCAGAATGAGAAGGAATTCTATTACAGGGATTCCAGGAATAGTATCACAAGAGGGGATAAATAGAAGTGGGATAGGGAAAAAGAATTCAAGGGTAAAGTGGGATTTTTTCGAAACGGACAGGGTAGATTCAGAAGAATATGGGAAGGTTAATCATTCTGGTATTGAAGAAAAAAATTGAGGTAATATTACAAAAGTGGAATATGAAGAAAGGCAGAAAATTTTCTGGAAGGTCTACCTACACTGGTGTAAGAAAAATAACTGCAGTGAAAATTAAGTGTTACTTGAAAAAAATATCCATACTAACTACCCCAATTGTATAAAGGTTGGTTCTGTTGAACCTGGTTTTACTTGGTGGTCGCTAGCATATCTAAAGATCAAGCAACATTTTCTTTTTATTAGAAATTTTTGATCTTCCTGTCAGCAAGCTAGTTTTTAGGTTGATCCTTCTGTAATCATGTCAGTGAACTGATTTTTATAATTACGGGAAAATTCTTTTTTCTTTACCTTTTCTTTGTATTATTTCTTTTTATTTTTAAGAAGAAGGAGGATTCATGTTTTCAAAAGGTTGGTATTACCATTCACCACTACCATCCCAAATTGATGTTGGACTTGCTGTGTAAAATCCTTCCTGGTAAGTGGCTGAAAATGCTTCTTTAACATGTGTCCATTTACCAAGAATACTGAATTTTTTCCACCAATAGTTTTAACTTCTATTGCTTCATTATTGAATAATTGGATCACTTCATAACGTCCCATCCAATTTTTATGGAACTTCCATTTAAATATTTTAAATCTAGAATCATAAAGGAGTACCCAATCACCTAGTTGGAATTTTTTTTTTTAATAGACTTGTCATGCCACCTTTTGCATTGCTGTTGAATTAGTATGTTTTGTTGAACAACATCCCTACGAAATTCGTCTAACTCATTTAATTGGAGAAGATGCTATTGTTGTGCCTTAGAGAGATCTAGTCCTAACTGAACTGCAGTTCTGAAAGGTTTAATCTGGAATTCAATTGGTAACAGAACCTGTCTGCCATATACCAGCTCATATGCTGTATGTCTTGTGCTATTTCTCCAAGTGGTCATGTATGCCCAAAAAGCCTCTGGTAATATTTCAGACCAGTCTTTTCGATGCATATTTATTGTCTTTGTAAGAATGGACTCGATCACTTTGTTTGTGGATTCCACCTGGCGATTTTCTTGCGGGTGATATGGCATGGATTTTCTGTACCAGATCTTGTATTTCTCCATCACGCCCTATACTAGATTAGAAATAAACTATAGGACATTTTCAAAAACAATTTCTCTAGGCACACAAAATCTAGTAAAGTTTTCAGTAAAAATAAAATCAACAACAACTTTTTCTGTAGCAAAGGAAACATCTTTAGCTTCTACCCATTTCGTAACAAAATCTGTACAAACCAAGATATGCTTTTTACTTAATGACGTTGGATTTATTGGCCCTATAAAATCAATAACCCATTTCTCAAATGGCTCAATCATAACTTGGGGGCACAAAGGCATTTTATTGGTTTGATTAGGCTGGCCCATTTGCTGACAGATATCACATCGTCTGACATATTGTTTGGCATCCTTAAACAAGGAAGGCCAAAAGTAACCAGCACGCAATACTTTATATGCAGTCTGCTTATCAGCGAAGTGGCCTCCACAAGGTTGATCATGAGTAGATTTAAATATGTGAAACACTTCCTCCTCTCTTACACACCTAAGGATAATCAGATCTGGACCAATGTAAAAGAGATCTCCTTGAATCCAAGAATATGCAGCACTTTTCTGAACAATATTTTTGTTTTATCGAGTGGACAAGTGGGGTGGTGTTTTCACAATAACCAAGTAATTAGCAATGTCAGTAAACCACAGAGAATCTATTGACATAGAAAAAATATGTTCATCTAGAAAATCATCATTAACAGGAGTTGCTTCACCAGGATTATCTGATCCAGAAAGAAAATCTACTACAACATTAGATTTTCCTGGTCTATCAAAAATAGTAATATTAAATTCCTACAACAATAGTAACCACCTAGTCACTCTACCATTAGTCAATGGCTTGTTCATCAAATATTTAATCGTGGAATGATCAATATGTACAAATACTTCATATCCTATAATATAGTGTCTGAACTTATTAATTGCAAAAATTACAGCTAAAAACTCTTTCTCTATAACTGTATAATTTAATTCAGTGGAAGACAAATTCTTACTAATATAATAAATAGCATAGGATTGTTTATTTTCCTCTTTTCCTGAAGCTGCACTAATAGACAAATATGAAGCATCAGAGGAAATGTGAAAAGGTAGGGACCAGTTAGGACCTCTCAAAACTGGTGCATGTACTAACTTTTCCTTCAATGTTTCAAAAGATTGTTGTTAAGATGTGGTCCAAGAAAATTCACTATCCTTCACTAGAAGTTGAAAAAGAGGGGTAGCTATCTTAGAATAATTTTCAACGAATCTCCTATAGTAACCAGCATGTCCTAAAAAACCTCTTACTTCCCTTTGAGTTTTGGGTGCAGGAAGATGCAGAATGATTTTAATCTTTGCTGGATCAACCTAGATACCTTAACCAAAAACGAAATGGCCAAGTACCACTCCCACTTTACACATTAATATACATTTCCTGTCACTCAAGGTGAGGTGGGCTTCCTAACAATGAAGAAGTACTTTCTCCATATTTTTGAGAGCTTCCTGAAAAGAATCACCAAACACAAAAAAGTCATCCATATAAATTTCTACAAATTCTAGATCAGCAAAAATGGCCAGGACTTCGCTTTGAAAGGTAGCTGGGGCATTACATAAACCAAAGGGAAGCAATCTGTAAGCAAATGTACCCCATGGACATGTAAAAGTAGTTTTATCCTGATCTTCTGGTGCAAATCTGTATCTGGTTATAACCACTGAAGCCATCCAGAAAGGAAAAATATTTCTTTCCTGCAAGGGTATCAAGCACCTGGTCAATGAAAGGAAGAGGGAAATAATCTTTGAGAGAGACTTTGTTTAATTCTCGATAATCAATACAAATACACCATCTTCCATCTTTCTTAGGTACTAGCACTAATGGAGAGACCCACTGACAGTTGTAATTAAGATAGATAAAACTGACATCCAAGAGTTTCTGTACTTCTTCCTTCACAATATCTCTTAGAGCTGGATTCATTCGCCTTTGGGGTTGTCGGACAGGTCAGGTTCCTTCCTGAATATAGATATGACGTGTACAAGTTTCAAGAGGAATACCGTTCATATCTTCAGAGCCCCAAGCAAAGGAACTAAGATTGTTTTACAACAAATTCACAAGCTGCTCCTTGTTGGGATGAGTCCAAATGTGAACTAATATGCAAGGATTTACCAGCACTAATCTCAACAAGAGTATTATTAGGCTCAGGAGTACTCAATTTAGTGGTCAAATGCAGTGGTACAGAAGAATTAGAATCATGATTATCTTGAAAATCTAGGCTGAAAATATGGCTCAATAGCTCAAAATTAGGCATAGAGTCTAGATTATTTAGGAAATCTTGAATCTCATCTTCTTGTGAAGACCCAATATAATGATGGATAAGGGAAATGGGCTGAATTTCCTCATCACTACTTTGATCCAACCATAAAGTATCTCAAAGGTCGTGAATGGATCTGGCAGGGGGTATAAGGTAGCTTTGTTCCTAGAATCTCCTTGCGAAATATACATATAACCGAAATGACATCCAATATATGCATCAACTATATCAAGCCATGGTCGACCGAAGATCAAGGGATGTCCTCCTACTGGGTTCTTTGGCTAAAGCACAATGAAATCAATAGGATATTACCAAGAATCTAATGAGATGATCACATCATCCAATACTCCTTCTGGCTTAATTTTAGATCTATCCACTAGTTCAATCATAGTGGGAGTAGGGCGAAGATCAGATAACGGAAGTTGATCCATGGTTTGATTAGTCATGACATTAATGTCTACCCCTAGGTCTATAAGAACATTAGAGACAGGGACATTACCAATCTGAACTGGGACAACAGGGCTTGTGGGATCAATATATTTTTCCATAAACACACATCCCGTCATCAACTTTGCTGCCCTACCAACAAATTGAATGGTTTAGGGTTCCAATCTCTTCCTCCCAAGTTTCTTGAGAAAGAGTTCCTTAATAATCTTGGTACAAATGGGGATCTCTTTGATGGCTTGAAGCAAAGGTATCTTAATGAAAAGATTTTGAAGCTCTAATGCTAGATAATCTCAGAAATAGGCTCACTTCTTTCCATTACTAGCCTCTCTAGGAAGGGAGGCTAGTTGGAAAAATATGGCAAGGATTCAGAGGGTAAGGACTCCTTAGTGACAACTTTCGAAGAATGGTTAAGAGTTTCCTCTTCTCCTTTCTCTGCAACAATCACCCTGGGTTGCTTCTAATTTTAGGATGTTACATTCCTTCCTGATCTTAATTGAATATCATGAACCCCAACTGGAATAGACTGGTACTTGAATGGTAAAGGTGGGTTTGTTACATAGATCATTTGCACTACTTTATTATTATTAGGATTGGGTATAGGTTGAGCAGGCAACTGAGGAAGTCAAAATGGTGGAGGTAAAGAAAATGGTGGAGTAGACTGACTCGAAAGTTGAAGCATTGAATAAGGTGTATGCATAGATGGATATGACTACATGGGTGGTTGTTAGGAATATGGAGAATGGGTTGGCCCTCTCCAACCTTGTTGCCATGCTTGAGAAGGTTTCCCATGATGATATTGATTCCCATATTACCACTGCTAATTACTGTTAGGATAAGAATATGCATGTGAATTAGAACCAAAATAGTGTGGAGAAAATTCAAGGGCCATACCTGCACCTACCTGAGGCCAATTCCTTCTTGCTCCAATAGCATTCAAGTATTTAGATTCAGTCTCTCCCCCTATAAATATAGCTTTAAGTCCCAGTGTCGAGGGACATTTTTCTATGACATGGTCTTTTTCACAAATAGCACAATTATTAGTTTCTTTCAAATTAAGAGGACACTCTTTAGGAGGATGCTTGTCTCTACATTTAGGACAGAAAATACATAATGACTCTTGTTGCTTCATGAGTTTTTCTTGAAAATTTAAGGAGTCCAACTGTTTGGTAACAATATTCATTATATCTATTTTCATGTTTTCCATTTTATTTTATAGTCCAATAATCATAGCAATAGTAAATTCAGTTTCTCTATTTTTGTTTCAAGTTCCTCTACCAGATCTATATAGATTTCTTGAAAATTTCCTGCATAATTCACAAATTTGTTCAAAAGTTTGTTGAGAAATATCACCTTATCCCAACAAATTTAAATTATTTCTAGCATTATTAGTAATTACTCTTAAGAACAAGGTTTTAATAGTAGTGGGATCAAGCTTAAGTTTTGACCTTTGTAAAATATACAGAAATCTTTCCAGGTAATCTTCAAGAGTTTCATCATCATCTTGTATGATTGTAAAAATCTCATCCTTCATGTCACGAGTTTTGTAATATTCTTGATATTTATACAAAAACACTCTCTTCATTTGATCCCAAGAGTTTATAGTGTTTCCTCCTAACCCCATAAACCATCGTAGAGCTGAGTCGTTGAGAGTACTAGGAAATAACCTTAACTTCTTCACAGAATATCAAACTTGAATAGAAAAGAGTCAAGATCTTCATGAACTTTACCATGGAAATGAGGGAGAGCTGATGGTGGAATATTCTTCATTTGTGCCACAATAGCAGGATCCATAATTGGAAACACAAGAGTGGATTGTTCTCCACTTACCTGGTTTTCACTAGTCCCTTCCACATGATCTTCATGGTCCACCATTGTTTCCCTTTTTCTCCCAACAGGATGAACCACACCTAAGCTGTTGTCACCAGAATCCAGGTGGACTGTTCCTACGTGATGGGTTTGAATTGGATTGGGCTTCCTGCTCACAGAAGGAGACCTAATATGAGAATTGTTTTTAGAATTCTTTCAGCCCTTAGTGGGCTTCGAATCCTTACCTTTTCTAGGCATTCATTTCAAAAAATGAAAGAAAAATAACAAACAACTTCTAATAAAAAATGTTGTTAGAAATCAATCAACACAAGTAAAATTCCTTCAAAGAAGATTTTCCAAACAATACTGCAAAAATAAAGGAAAAATTACCCCTATTGTATAATCAGAAAATTCTTACCAAATCAAATCACGTCCCCAGCAATGTCGCCAAAATGTTAGGTGCAAGAATTACACGTAAGAAAACTCCTCAACACTTAATTTGTCAACCCGAGGGATCTTTAAACTTAGAGACAAAGCACAGGCAATGCCAGAGATGGTATGAATCTTTCTAATATAAATCCCTACTTTCTTTAAAGGAAAGATTGTAGAATCAAGCTAAAAAGAGAAAAAGGCAACTTGAACCATCAAAATAATCTAAGACTGGAACAAGGAAGAATGCATTTGCAAGAAGGAACTAAAAATAAAGGGCAATCACTCTAGCTAATTAATGTTTAACCACTGAGTGTGTGTTTTTCTTTAGCAGAGACACTTAGTAGTCTCATCAGATGGTCCCTTAAACCTGCTCCTTTAGATATTTCCTTCTTGCACTAATCTATCCTAGACTATTGTAGTTTGCTTGCACTAGTGCAGCAACAAATATTTATGCAGAAGGTATAAATGGTGTCTTTACTAAAGGTGTTTTACGTCCTGCAAAAGCTTGAACTTTTCTAGGTTCAAAGCACTCGGATCTCGTGGAAAGAAACTAGTTCTTGCACTAGATTAGAGCTTCTTGCACTTAGCATTTAATTCTTAAAATGAGTGCTTATTTATTGCAAGTGCTATTATAATGTTAAATCAAATTGCACACATAAAAATGAATGTTTTTGATCTTGACAGAGTGTAGAAATAAAGAAACAATCCATATACGTTTATCCTCTCATAAGCATTTAATGAAAGAAAGATAATTGCAGGAAGTAGACTAGGAAGGCTTGTTGCATCACACCATCGTGCACTAGTGCAGGTTCATTTCTCCTTCTCGGACCAAGTAGGGAAAACCAACCAAACAGTAGTACAGAAAAGGAAATATCACACCAACGTGCACTGGTGTAGGTTTATTTCTCCTGTTTGGACTAGGCAGGGAAAACCAATCTAAAATCAAGTGTTAGAAAACGAAATTTAGCTACTTCAC
The DNA here is from genome assembly GCA_031772625.1 of Pinus tabuliformis. Classification (NCBI taxonomy): domain Eukaryota; kingdom Viridiplantae; phylum Streptophyta; class Pinopsida; order Pinales; family Pinaceae; genus Pinus; species Pinus tabuliformis. The sequence goes on from CM062807.1 coordinate 608,615,638, forward strand.
ACAATGGATCCACTTTCACTCAAATAGGAATGCATGTGCTTGAAATTAATTCACACTTTGAAAATATAAATACAAATTACAAGAAACATGAAATGGGGGAAACATGTTGGGTTGGTTGGGCCCTAGCCAACTAGCATGTTTCCCCTTTAAATAAAAATATTACTCAGTACTTCAATCAATTCATCAGCTCAAATACAGAAATACGATTTATAAAACATGAGGCAAAGCTCCCTTTTTATTAATTCACTGAGGAAAGTACATGCGTTAATACATCATCCAGCCAAAATTCGGGCGATAACAAAATACAACAACCTGTTACTGCCAATCTGGCTGTGTCTTTGTTCTATCCAAAAACTCCGTTAGTCCTGTTTACATTCTACATTATATAGATCTTTGGCCAAGGGCCAAAATAGATATTTCAACCAATTACATAACCAACCACAGAATTTAGCTTCTCGGCCTTTAAACTTAGATAGTTAACAAAACTGGTTGTAAGCAATCTCTAGCTTTCGTTCTTCACAGTTTTGATCTCAACTGTCTTTGGATCGATCTTGCTATCGTGGTCGAAGATGCTCAAAATCAGGTGATTCGATCTCGGCTACCTTTGGATCAATCTTGTTGTCCTGGTTGAAGCTGCTTAAGATGAGGCAGTGATCAAGGAGTTTCGGATCTGCTGCAAGAATTTGTTGTGCTGGAAATAATGCAAGATCTGATCCTACACTAGGATCAGCGGTCACGGTAAGTACTATAACTACCAAATAAACATTGGAGATATCGATAAGTTACAAAGAGTGATTAAATGTAAGAAATCATGTACTAGATGATTAATTAATGCTAAGTTAAGTTAAAAATATGAAAAATAAAGTTTATACAAAATATGTCATCGTTCTTGGACTGGTGCAAGATGAGGGTGTATAAGAGAGGTAAAACAGTGGTAGATGGTTATGATTTAGGAAGGGGGAAATGGAAAAAAGAGAGAAAATTAGGGGGCTAACAACAACATCTATATACCTATGGTTTATAATGATGGAAAATTAGGTAGTAGACATTAGTAAGTAGGACACTAGCCACCAACAAGAAACCTTGATATTGGCGATGACCACCACTAGGCCAACCATTCACCTTAGAGGCACTGGGAGGTGGTTTTGTACCATGTGCATAGTCTATATTATTACTTACCCACCAAAACCACTCGTAGGCCCTAGGATGATAATGGTGTTTCTCCTTAGATGATGTCCAGGGCCCCAAACAAAGCCATTCTTGTGGGGAAAAATTATCCTCACATTAACACCCATACAACATCTATATACCTATGGTTTATTATGCTGGAAAATAGTGCTCCCTATCACCTAATTGTGCAAAAAGCCCCATCTAACCTAGATGCCATGTCAAACATGTCCTCGATATTAGCACATCATCCTACATTATCCATTAGCTCATGGAGGTAGAGGGTTCAAGGACTCTCACTTGATGGTTGGGGAATATAGTCCATCGAGAGGTCAAATTTCGAGCCAACTATATTGAGGACACATCAAGGTCAACTAACACTAATTAAATGTATTCGTTTTTGGTTCATCGACCTATCAAAATGTCATAATATGGGGTAGTAGGTATTAGTAAATATGACACTAGCCACCAACAAGAAACCTTGATATTGGCGATGAGCACCACTAGGCCAGCCATTCACCTTAGAGGCACTGGGAGGTGGTTTTGTACCATGTGCATACTCTGTATTATTACTAACCCCCCAAAACCACTCATAGGCCCTAGGATAATAATGGTGTTTCTCCATAGATGATGTCCAAGGCCCCAAACAAAGCCATATTTGTGGGGCAAAATTATCCACACATTAACACCCATACAACATCAATATATATATGGTTTATAATGTTGGAAAATAGTGCTCCCCATCACCTAATTATGCAAAAAGCCCCAACTAACCTATATGTCATGTCAAACATGTCCTCAATATTAGCATATCATCCTATATTATCCATTAGCTCATGGAGATAGAGGGTTCAAGAACTCGCACTTGATGGTTGGGGACTATAGTCCATCGAGAGGTCAAATTTCGAGCTAACTATATTAAGTACACCTAAAGTTCAACCAACACTAATTCAATGTATTAGTTGTTGGTACATCGACCTATCAAAATGTCACAATATTGGGTAGTAGACATTAGTAAGTAGGACACTAGCCACCAACAAGAAACCTTGATATCGATAGAGTAATGATGTGGTGAGTGGATGTAGACCTGGGGATACCGCATGTCAATTGTGTGGCAGTTAATTTGACATGCTAATGCCTCATTATGATGTGGCACCAATGTGGGTCTAGATGACATGGCATACCAATGTGTCAAGTGATGTGGCATGTTGACATGGCAATGGAAGGTTGACTTGGCACCAAGGTGATGTCTAGGTGGTAACCATATAGCAACGAGGTGGATGTTGGGCTTTTGGATGTTAATATATTAGCTAATTAATATCAATGACACTCTTTAGCCTCTTCTGAGGGCCCGGTGGCTTGATAGCCCAACCATTGGAATTTCAAGATATTGGGTATTGAGACATTAGGGCTTCAATATACAAACTCGTCTATAAGTTAGACCGAGTAAGCAAGTTTTAAACTAATGTGATATTCCCCAAGACTTGGTCGATAGTGGATATAATAGCAAAATTGATTGACGAGGTAAGCTACTGTGGAAGTTGATAGGCCATTTTATAATGGTGACATGTAGGCAAAGGGCTGCGATGTGCTTGACAAGAAGAAAATAAATATGTATAGGAGAGAAGTTACAATATAAACTTAAATAATACCAAAGGTCAAATAAAAAACCTTTTATTAGACTATCCAAAATGATAATTTGTAAAGAAGATACTAGGGTCCCATCTTATTGTTTATATCATTGCTAAAATGAACATGGCCTAATTATTCAATATCTCTTGTAATGATACCAAATTTATGTATCACATGAATAGCTATAGATAAGAATCCCATAAATGATGTTGATTACTATGTCACATTTTTAAATCTTTAATTTCACAAATAGTTTCATTATTTGTAATAGATCAAATAACTATGACTTTATGCAGCACTTTTGATGGATTTTACTCATCGTTAACTAGATTTATTATTTCTTTGTAATACAAAATATTTAATAAATGAGATTAAATATTATTTCAAGGGTATTAACGAGCGTACTGCCTGAGGTTTTATATGAGACAAGTAGATATTGCTAGAAAAATAGATATAGAGAATAATTAATAAATTCTTAAATTCCTTATTTGAAATAAAGAAAAAACTCTGCTTTTAGTTTTTTAATAATCACTAAACTCTTTAATTGAAGTAATTCCTTATTTGAAATAAGAAAAAATCTCCACTTTTTTTTTGTTTTATTAATTACTAAACTCCTTATTTGACATTAATAAAAGAATAGAAAATTAATTTTTTCACTGCATGCATTCATATAGAACTTTTACTTGCAATTCCATTCCAAATACCATTTTTTCCAGAAATAGAAAGTATACATGATTTTTTAAAATTTCAGATTTTTCATTGATATTATTTTACAAATTCACAAGTAGGATATTTACATGCATCTACATGCACAATTTTGTCAGTAAATACATGCATGATTTTGTGAGTAAATATAGGTTGTTGAAGTAAGTGAAAGTAGTTAGTAAGAATAAAGTAGCACATACTAAACTAAGTGTTGACCCCTCCCCATCATTTGATATCTGATCTAATCTCATCAGTTAGTATAAATAGGGCAGTTTTGATCGCAAGATTGATCCCACCACAACTGAGCTATTAAACTTACTTCCATGCATAATTTTGTTTGATTTTCACAACAACAAATATTCAAATTTACAAGCAGCAAAAGTTTTTGGTTCATATTTTTCTCTTTTGGAGGCGAGAGTTCATACAAAATACATTTTTTTTCCTACTTCTGATTGTAATTTTTATTACCTTTGTGCACTTTTTTGAACAGTTTCTACCATGTCTTTTTAATATACTCTCTTTTTCTATTAATGAAAAATAATTTTACACAGAATTTGACCATCCTGGGTTGTAAGTATTTCCAATTTTCTTAGTTTATATAGGTTGGTTTGATAGCTTTTTTTTACATTAATTATCTTCTCAGACTACGTTTAATCCTCAAACAATACAATTCATATGCGCAGAAAAAATTTGTGATCGGTTCGAGTCTGTTGTCAAATTATCACTTGGCTATAGGCTTGTAAGTACATTGTACTGGGGTATCTCCTCCTATTTTATCATATGCTTTAAGGCTTCCGCTCCACCTTTCTCATTCACAAACACCTATGAGATACCCCGCTCAACTTGTTTAAGTAGTATTCATTTCCTTCACATACATTTGTACTATCCGTAGATGAAGTCCTCCCTGATTTATTTTTGTTTCCAACAAGTATCCTATGCTCTTCTAGGTATTTTATTTACCTATCATGGTGTAATTTATCAAGTTATTGGAGCCATATTACACTAGAGAACATCTGATATAGCTGATTGTGCAATGACTGGCATTATATAGACATGATGTCTTAATTTTGGTTGATAAATGCTCTTGCTTTTGGTATATATATCATCAATTTGTGTAGTACAACCGGACACCAACAATGTTTTCCCTCATTGAAAGCTTCTCTAGGTATCTCACCCAACATTCAAACAATGGCATACATCTTCCACTTAGGAAACCATAATGCAAGGTAATGATCTCCATTGAATCCATCCCCTCTAGTTCCATAGCGTTGGAATAATGAATTTTAGTTACCAGAGACTATTTGGGAATCCCTTAAATTCGTATACCTCAGCTTACTACAGTGATGAAGGCATGTGTTCTTTCCGCATGAGGAAGAATGTAAGAATGACAGGGAAAGAAACGCTCCAACACGGAGTATATGTTATGTCTTCCATGCAAATTCGTTTTCCTACAAGAAGTTTTTTTTTAGGAGTGGACTGAAGTTGTCTGACTTTAGTTTTTGTTTGTCATATACTGATATAGATCATCAGTTTGAGTATTATTTTTTATAGTTGCATTGAAAATGCATGATTTTCTCATTATTCATATTGTAACAAGTTTGCTTCCCTACAAAGTAAAGTTTGTAACAAGTTTTTTTCCCTAATTAGTGACAAATGAGTGATCAATTTCCCAACAAGAGGCATCTGCTGTAAATGCCAACCCCAAACTGGGTTATGAGACCATAGGGATGAAGGATGGTTGTTGGATTTATTTCTCATACATGCCAACCCACAATACCAAAAAATATATCCACAACTAGACACCAACAATGTTTCCCCTCATTGAAAGATTCTCTAGGTACCTCACCAGACATTCAAACAATGACAGAAATCTTCCACTTAGGAATACTAGATGTCGCTATAAAAAATCAAAATGTCAACGGAATTATTTAGAAAATTTACAAAAGGGAGAGAACTAGCATGAGAATGACGATAATCCCTCATCTATTCCATGAATATATCTATCTAATTAGTGACAAATGAGTGATCAATTTCCCAACAATAGGCATCTGCTGTAAATGCCACCCCCAAGCTAGGTTATGAGACCACAGGGATGAAGGATGGATGTTGGATTTATTTCTCATACATACCAACCCACAATACTAAAATATATATCCACAACTAGACACCAACAATGTTTTCTCGCATTGAAAGCTTCTCTAGCTATCTCACCCGACATTCAAACAATGACAAAACTCTTCCACTTAGGAATACTGGCTGTAGCTATAAAAAATAAACATGTCAACGGAACTATTTAGTAAAGTTACAAAAGAGAGAGAACTGACATGAGAATGATGATAATCCCTAATCTTTTCGATCAATATATCTATCTAATTAGTCACAAATGAGTGTTCAATTTCCCAACAATAGACATCTGTTGTAAATGCCACCCCAAACTAGGTTATGAGACCACAGGGACAAAGGATGGTTGTTGGATTTATTTCTCATACATACCAATACGCAATACTAAAAAATATATCCAGAACCAGACACCAACAATGTTTTCCCTCATTGAAAGATTCTCTAGCTATCTCACCTGACATTCAAACAATGACAGAACCTTTCAGCTTAGGAATGATGGCTGTAGCTATAAAAAGTCAACATGTCAATGAAATATTTAGAAAAGTTACAAAAGAGAGGGAATTGGCATGAGAATGATGATAATCCCTCATCTTTACCATGAATATATTTATCTAATTAGTGACAAATGAGTGATGAATTTCCCAATAATAGGCATCTACTGTAAATGCCACCCCCAAACTGGGTTATGAGACCACAGGGATGAAGGATGGCTATTGGATTTATTTCTCATACATATCAACCCGCAATACTAAAAAATATATCCACAACCATACACCAATAATGTTTTCCCTCATTGAAAGCTTCTCTTGCTATCTCACACGACATTCAAACAACGACAGAACTCTTCGACTTAGGAATACTTGTTGTAGCTATAAAAAATCAACATGTCAACGAAATTATTTAGCAAAGTTACAAAAGAGACAGAACTGGCATGGAATGATGATAATCCCTCATCTTTTCCATGAATACAACTATCTAATTAGTGACAAATGAGTGATCAATTTCCCAACAATAGGCATCTGCTGTAAATGCCACCCCCAAACTCGGTTATGAGACCGCAGGGATGAAGGATGGCTATTGGATTTATTTCTCATACATACCAACCCACAATAATAAAAAATATATCTAGAACCGGACACCAACAATGTTTTCCCTCATTGAAAGTTTCTCTAGCTATCTCACCCGACATTCAAACAATGACAGAACTCTTCGAGTTAGGAATACTCACTGTAGCTATAAAAATCAACATGTCAACGAAATTATTTAGAAAAGTTACAGAAGGGAGAGAACACGCATGAGAATGATGATAATCCCTCATCTTTGCCATCAATATATCTATCTAATTAGTGACAAACGAGTGATCAATTTCCCAACAATAGGCATTTGCTGTAAATTCCACCCCCAAAATGGGTTATGAGACCACAAGGACGAATGATGGTTGTTGGATTTATTTCTCATACATACCAACCCACAATACTAAAAAATATATCCACAAACAGACACCAACATTGTTTTCCCTCATTAAAAGCTTCTCTATGTATCTCACCAGACATTCAAACAATGACAAAACTCTTCCACTTAGGAATAGTGGCTGTAGCTATAAAAAATCAACATGTCAACGGAATAGTCTAGCAAAGTTACAAAAGAGAGAGAACAGGCATGAGAATGATGATAATCCCTCATATTTGCCATGAATATATCTATCTAATTAGTGACAAATGAGTGATCAATTTCCCAACAATAGACATCTACTGTAAATGCCACCCCCAAACTAGGTTATGAGACCACAGGGACAAAGGATGGTTGTTGGATTTATTTCTCATACATACCAACCCACAATACTAAAAAATATATCCACAACCAGACACCAACAATGTTTTCCCTCATTGAAAGTTTCTTTAGGCATCTCACCCAAAATTCAAAGAATGACAGAACTCTTCCACTTAGGAATACTGGTTGTAGCTATAAAAAATCAACATGTCAACGGAATTATTTAGCAAAGTTACAAAAGAGAGAGAACTTACATGAGAATGATGGTAATCCTTGATCTTTGCCATGAATATATCTGTCTAATTAGTGACAAATAAGTGATCAATTTCCCAACAATAGGCATTTTTTGTAAATGCCACCCCCAAATAGGTTTATGAGACCACAGGGACAAATGATGGTTGTTGGATTTATTTCTCATAAATACCAACCCACAATACTAAAAAATATATCAACACCCAGACACTAACAATGTTTTCCCTCATTGAAATATTCTCTATGTATCTCACTTGACATTAAAACAATGACATAACTCTTCCACATAGGAAAACATAATGCAAGGTAATGATCTCCATTGAATCCATCCCCTCTAGTTGCTTAGCCTTCGCATAAAAAATTTTAGTTACTGGCTACTATTTGGGAGTCCATTAAATTCGTATACCTCGGCTCATTACAGTGATGAATCAGACATGTGGATAATGTGATTTTAAAGATACCTTAGCTCATTTGTAGGTGAACATTGATTTAAACAACTGGGTAATGAGATTCCATGTTGCTTACACTACAACTCTGTGTTCAAAGTTTAAACACAATGCCTTCCTTCCATTTCTACCACAACACCTCTAGCTTTGCACAGACTCACACATCTTTCAATATCAATGGCTTCTTGGGTTGGTTATATGGAATTGCAACTATGGAGGCATGTGTTCTTCCCGCATGAGGAAGAATGTAAAAATGATAGGGAAATAAACTCTCCAAGACAGAGTATATGTTATGTCTTCCATGCAAATTCGTTTGCCTACAAAAAGTTTTTTTTAGGAGCAGACTGATGCTATCTGAATTTAGTTTTTGTTTGACATATACTGATATAGATCATCAGTTCGAGTAGTATTTTTTATAGTTGCATTGAAAATGCATGATTTTCTCATTAGTCATCTTGCAAAAAGTTTGTTTCCCTACAAAGTAAAGCTTGTAACAAGTTCTTTTCCCTAATTAGTGACAAATGAGTGATCAATTTCCCAACAATAGACATTTTATGTAAATTCCACCCCCAAACTGGGTTATGAGACCATAGGGACAAAGGATGGTTGTTGCATTTATTTCTCATACATACCAACCCAAAATACTAAAAAATATATCCACAATCAGACACCAACAATGTCTTCCCTCATTGAAATCTTCTCTAGGTATCTCACCCGACATTCAAACAATGACAGAATTCTTCCACCTAGGAATACTGGTTGTAGCTAAAAGAAATCAACATGTCAACGAAATTATTTAGCAAAGTTACAAAAGAGAGAGAACTGGCATGAGAATGATGATAATCCCTCATCTTTGCCATGAATATATCTATCTAATTAGTGACAAATGAGTGATCAATTTCCCAACAATAGGCATCTGTTGTAAATGCCACCCCCAAACTGGGTTATGAGACCACAGGGATGAAGGATGGCTATTGGATTTATTTCTCATACATACCAACCCACAATACTAAAAAATATATCCACAACCAGACACCAACAATGTTTTCCCTCATTGAAATCTTCTCTAGATATCTCACCCAACATTCAAACAATGACAGAACTCCTCCACTTAGGAATATTGGCTATAACTATAAAAAATCAACATGTCAATAGAATATTTAGTAGAGTTACAAAAGAGAGAGAACTAACACGAGTATGATGATAATCCCTCATCTTTTCCATGAATATATCTATCTAACTAGTGACAAATCAGTGATCAATTTCTCAGCAATAGGCATCTATTGTAAATGCCACCCCCAAACTGGGTTATCAACAACCAAACACCAACAATGTTTTCCCTCATTGAAAGCTTCTCTATGTATCTCACCTGACATTCAAAAAATGATATAACTCTTCCACTTAGGAGAACATAACACAAGGTAATGATCTCCATTGAATCCATCCCCTCTAGTTCCATAGCGTTGACATAACGAATTTTAGTTACTGGATGCTATTTTGGAATCCCTTAAATTCATATACCTCGGCTCATTCTAGTGATGATTCAGAGAAGTGGATAATGTGATTTTAAAGATACCTTAGGTCATTTGTAGTGAACATTTATTTAAACAACTCAGTAATGAGATTTCATGTTGCTTATTCTACAACTCTGTCTTCAAAGTTTAAACACAATGCTATCCTTCCATTTCTACCACAACTCCTTTAGCTTCACACAGACTCACACATCTTTCAAGATCAATGGCTTCTTGGGCTGGTTATATGGAATGGCAGCTATGGAGGCATGTGTTCTTCCAGCATGAGGAAGAATGTAATAATGACAGGGAGAGAAACTCTCCAAGACAGAGTATATGTTATGTCTTCCACACAAATTCGTTTGCTTACAATAAGTTTTTTTTAGGAGTGGACTGAAGTTGTTTGAATTTAGTTTTTGTTTGACATATACTCATATAGATCATCAGTTCGAGTCGTATTTTTTATAGTTGCATTGAAAGTGCATGATTTTCTCATTAGTCATCTTTTAACAAGTTTGTTTCCCTACAAAGTAAAGTTGTTCCACTTTGGAATCTAAATTGAGTCTCATTTATCAAATAATTTCATGTTGTTGTATAGGAAATCATATAGTCTAATGTGGCATAGTTCTTCTATAACGAAAAGTTGATAAAGAGGTGCAAATGTTTATAGATTTATTGTCTTCTTCCTTTTCCTACATGAGTAAATGGTTGAAAGTAGATCCTATTTTTCTCACAATTGAGAGATATCATAAGCATGCAAGTGCTCGTAGAGGCTTCATACATATCATCAAGAATCTGGAAGGTTTGGAAGATTGTAGATCTACTAGGGGGCTCTAGTATGTAATTTAAATGGTTCAAATTACATTATAATGTACTTAATGTTTATAATATGGATAGCCCTGTCCAAATTTATACTTTCCATTATATATTAAATATTATCCATTAAAATGAAAATAAATATCTACAAGGTAGTTGGGGAAAGAATTTACCAATGGATTTTAGGGGGGAAGCGAGCAGGAGGAAAAATGCGCAGAAGTAGGGTTTGGAGCATAATTTTAGAGTTGGGTACCATGGAGGGGTGAGAAGGGGGGAGTTCTACTCCCTCCTACAGTCATGTAGTTTCTAATCATTTCAATAAGCCCATGGAAGTGCAAATCGGGTGTACAGAAAGAGGAAAACATGAAAACAACAAAGCAGAGAGGATGGCAGAAACACAAGACGAAGTCAGAAGGGAGAAACATACAAAAGTAGATAGTTAGAAAGTTGACCCCAGAATTCAGACAGGACCATGTAATCCCAGGACTTCGATCACACACCGAGTGGTGTTAAGTGACCTAGCGCTACAGGCACACAGGGAGCACATGGCGAGTTATGCAGTGATTTGCAAATTCATGGGGTTATGGCCAACAGAGAAGGCCCTACAGACGTGGATAAAGAACCATTGTAAACCTAAGGGACATATAGATCTACACCTTGTCTCCAAGGGTTTCTTCATAGTTGTGTCTACAAACCTCGAGGATAAGGACAAGATATTTTAAGGAGGACCGTACTTCTATGCGGCTGCAGGTCTCTATATGCAACCTTGGTTGATGAACTTCATCCCGGAGTGAGAAACATTTACTTCGATGCCGGTATGGATAAGATTTTATTGCCTACCTCTAGATTTTTGGCTTCCGAAATCACTAAGAGACATAGGTGATAAACTAGGGCATTTCATAAAAATATCAGAGGCCACACTCCGCAAAAAATATACCTCCTTTGCCAGAATATGCATGGAAATGGACCTTTTTGGGGCTTTTCCGGATGAAATAATTCTAGAAGTTTATGATGGAGATTGGTTGCAAGTGGTGGACTATGAGCATATACCCTTTAGATGCCTCAAATGCCATGAACATGGGCACCTCTTCAGAGGCTGTTCTTTAAATAAAATGGAGAGCAGTTTCAAAGAAACCTCGGGTAAAGAGATTGAAAGTTTTACCAAAGTGGGAGGCAAAGGAAAAGGAAGAAGAAAGAACCCAAAAAATATATATGAGGAACAACAACCTAGTCGTAATAGGTTCAACATATTAGAAAAAGAAGAAGAAGGGGAGGAGAGAGCGAAGAAAGTTTTGAAGGAAAATCCAGTAGAGAAGGAAAAGGATGATAGCATGGAGGATATACCTAACAAAAGCCAACAAAAGGAGGATTAGCCCAGCATGATGGAACTCGATAGGCACCAAGAAATGACCTCATGTGAAGTGGGAACTGAGGAGCATGAACTGCAGGACATACTGGAAAGGGAGGATCTCGATCTAGAAAAGTTCCTAGAGGAAGGAACTACCAGAGGAGTGGACTCGCTACCTCAAGAGGAATTTAATAGAGTACAAAAGCTCTTCCTCTGGAGAACTCAGGAAAAGGGTTCTGGGGTAAAACGAAACCATGATAGTTGGGATAACGGAGGGGTCAACACTATGGAGGCAATAGAGGGATAGGCTCCCAAGAACCTAGGAAGAAAAAGAGGAAGAAAAAGACAAAATGATCTGCTGATTGAATGTGGAAAACTCATGATCAACTCAAGTAAGATGAAAGACCTAACTAGTTACACATTTACAAATCTTTCTTAATGAAGCTTACAACATGGAATATTAGCGGTCTAGGAAGTAAAAGGAAATAGTGAAATCTCAGCAATAGAATGAAGGAAGAAAAACCAGATTTGGTTTTTATCCAGGAAACAAAATGTTCTATAGACAAAATAAGAGAGATACATAGCAAGTGGCTTATTAAGTATGAATATCTAGAAGTTAAAGCAGACAATGCAACAGGGGGAATTCTGACACTGTGGAACCCTCAGAAATTGGGAATCCTAGATGCTGAAGCATCCAAGAACTACATATTAGTGGTCATCCAACCTTTGGGGGACAAGGAAGTTTATTTGATCATGAATTTCTATGGTCCACAAAAGCTTGAGGATAAATTCAGTCTTCTAACCTCTCTAGAGGAGCTAAGAGAAAGATGTGTAGAAATCCCATGGATTCTAGGAGCGGATTTTAATATGATCAAATCTCTTTCGGAAAAAGAATGTGGGACTAGATCTCTAGGTAGAGATTCCATAGCTTTCCAGAACTTCATTACCAACATGAGGCTAGTAGATATAGAAACCTACAATGGTATCTTCACCTGGAACAATAAAAGGGGAGGGGCTGCTCAAGTGGCCTCTAAACTAAATAGATTCATTATCTTTGAGGACCTTATCCTCTCAGGCCTTGAATTGTCAGCTATGATTCTCCCTTTTGGAGGCTCGGACCACTAGCCCATTCAATTAGAAGCATCCTTTATAGGAACGCCAAGAAATAGACCTTTCAGATTTGAAAACATTTGGCTTACCCATCCCGACTTCAACAACAATATTGAAAGATGGCGGATAGAAGATTTGAATGTTCAGGGTACTAAAATGTTCCTTTTGTAGTGGAGGCTGAAACACATCAAACTCAGGCTTAAATATTGGAATGAGAATGAGTTTTGCAATATCTTCGAAGCCAAAAAAGTAGTTGAAGAAAAGCTACAGGATATTAACTAGGAGCTCATCATAAAGAGATTCACCGACGAGGGTAAGAAGCAAGCTAATTCGCTTCATCAGGACTGGGAATGCTCATGTAAGCAAGACGAAATCTTCTGGAAACAGAAATAGAGAGTTCAATGGTTAATGGAAGGAGACATGAATACAAGGTTCTTTCACAAGTCCACTATGGATCATCAATCTCATAACAAGATTCTAAAACTGAAAGATACGCAAGGAAAACAGTTCAATACCCACAAAGAAATAGAATCTACTCTGGTTCAACATTTCCAAGGCATAGTAGAGGAGCCCCTCATAGACAGATCACATTTCATAAATGACCTCACTAAACACATTCCTAGGCTTGTGACAAGAGAAGATAATTATAATCTTAACAGGCCAGTGAATGAACAGGAGGTCAGTGAAGTCATCAAAGAAATGCAAAATGGGAGAGCTCCTAGCCCCTATGGTTTCAATGTTGAATTCTTCAAAGCATGCTGGAACATAGTTAAGAAAGACATTTTGGAGGTGGTAGAGGACTCAAGGAAAAACAAAATTGTTTTGAAGGCACTCAACACCTCTTTCATAGCCTTGATCCCAAAGCAGGAAAATGCTATGACACTAGATTAGATTCAAACCCTTAGCATTATGCAATGTGGTGTATAGAATTATTTCAAAAATAATCGCAAACAGGCTTAAGCCCCTTCTTCAAACTCTAGTGTCAGAGAGCAAACAAGATATGTGGAATGTAGACACATTCTAAATAATATCATTCAATCTCATGAAGTGATCCACTCTTTGAAGAGAAATAAGAAGCCAGGGATGATCATACAACTTAATCTTGAAAAGGCTTATGACAAGCTTAGTTGGGCATACATCAGGGAAGTTCTAAAAGCATATGGCTTTGACCATAACTGGATAAGATGGGGAATGGCCCTCATTACCATGTCAAGCTTTTCAATTCTGTTGAATGGCTCACCATCCAAAACCTTCAAGCCTACAAGAGGTCTTAGACAAGGAGATCCGCTCTAACCCTTCCTCTTTATTCTCATGATGGAATGGCTGGGAAATGCGATCAAAGCTACCAGAGTAGAAGGCAAAATTCAGGGGCTCAAACTCACCTTGAATGGGGATGCTTTGAGTCACTAACAATTTGTGGATGACACCATGATGTAGGGTACACCTGCGATCAAGGAAGCTCTCACCTTCAAAAAAATTCTGAAATACTTTGCTATGGCTACAGGTACTGAGGTAAGCCTTACCAAATTGAAGGTTTTCTTTTTTAATATTGATAATGCTATACAGAGAAACCTCACCAGAATTCTAGGTTTTCAAAGACAAATCTTACCCTCCAAATATTTGGGAGTTCCTCTAACAGACAAACCTCTAAGCAAGATAGTTTGGGAGCCTGTTATTAATAAAATTTAGGACAGAATCTGGAAATGGGCAAACAGGGATTTGAATTTGGTAGGAATACTAGTGCTTACAAAATCCATCCTACAGACTGTTCCTATTTTCATGCTTTCAGCACTCCCAACTTCTAAAGAAGTGATGCAATGCATTAGAAATATACAAAGAGATTTTCTTTGGGGAAAAGGGGAAGAGAAAAATAAATGGGCTCTGGTAGCCTAGGAAAGGATCTATAAACCTAAGACACATGGAGGTTTGGGACTTGATGACCCTGAAATCCTAAACAAAGTTTTGGGGGAAAAACTTTGGTGGAGATGGCTAAAGGAATCAAATGCCCGTTGGGCCAAGGTTTGGAAATAGAAATATGAAAACAATTAGCAAGAAAGGGAGCACATCAGAATGTCTGGAATAATGAAAGGCTCCCACGTCTAGAACAAAGCTTGGGAGAACAGAGCTATTTTTCAAAAACATAGATTCTAGGAACTCAGAGATGGAAACCTTGGTTGGTTTTGGGAAGATAATTCGCAACAAGAACCAAAATTGTTGAGAGAAGAGTTTGACAATCTTAAAAAGGATACTGATGACAAAGGGTTACACAGGGTAAATGACTACTGGGAGAAGAAAAGAAATGAAGGAAAATGGAGAGTAGGGAAGAATCTATTTTACAGGGAGGACTCTACATTGAAGGCCCAGGCAGAAGCTCTCACAGCTATCTTGGAACAGTGAAAGATTCTAATTTCAACATCTTCAGACCAACTGAGATGGGAGAAAAACAATGAAGGGAACTTTAACCTTAAAGAGGCCAAGTGAATATCCCTTGGGCTTGACTTTCCAAACCCTAATACAGTCTAGAAGGACCTATGGAAGAATCAAATTTGGATGAAAATCAAACTGTTCATGTGGTTGGTGCAACATAACAATATTCTAACTTGGGAAAACCTACGGAAAAGAGGTGTAATTGGTCCATCAAGATGCCAGATTTGCAAATGACAAGAAGAAACTATGGATCACCTTCTCAACATATGGCCATTCACATCTACCTTGTGGAATTGGGTAGCTTCAATCATCAGACATTCTGACAAGGATATTGGCAGCATCAAAAGCACATTGAGGAATTGGAGGAGTAATTTCTCTGCTAATGAAATTTTTAACAAAGCTTGGGAACTGGTTCCTGGCTTTCTAATTTGGGATGTATGGAAAGAATGCAACAATAGAATCTTCAAGAATAGGAGTGGTTCTGCCCAGAGCATTATGGATCAGATCATAGGATAGCTCAAAGAGACTGTTGGTAGCCTTATAAAAACCCCCCTTGAGAACCAACCTCATGAACAAGATAGGCAGATTCTGCTCCAGTTGGGCCTTCAGGGGCTCTTCCCCGAGGGAAAAACCAAGAATGTAAGTCATATATCAGCTGATAAGGATCTTTGGCAACTCCCCCCCTTGGGTATATGAAGTGCAATATAGATGGGGCCTCAAAAGGAAACCCTGACATTGCTGGGTATGGAGGAGTAATAAGAGATGACCAGGGGTTAATAAAATCCATCTTTCACAGTCATCTGGGTAAAGCCACTAATAATATGGCAAAGCTCATGGCCCTGGAGAAATGCCTAGGAATCTTAAAGGACTCAAACTTACATAAAACCATAATTGAAGCTGTTTCTGAATAGATAATCAACTCAGTTAACGAAAATATGCAATGGCTCAGTGCCAGACAAAGTTTTGAAACACAAGAGATTACTACAAGTCTATCATCTTATTCAATCCCACCTACGCACCATGAGAACCCTTAGTTTCACTCATGTGTGAAGAACAGACAACAGGTTAGTGGATATTATGGCTAATGAATGCATTCTATGTGCCAAAAGCAATATATTATATGAATGGTCAGAGACTCCTCAGGGTCGTTTGAGGGATGAGTGCCACAAAAAGGCATTAGTAGATAGGGAGATCTGCTAGAACATAGGAAATAAGCAAGATGATGTATAAGTAGGGTGTTCTTTATGTACAAAGGACTTTCAATCAACATGAGGAAAAATTTGAGCAGGAGGTCAAGAGTGAAACTAGGGGTTTACTCTAGTTATCAGACAGGAATTTGGTAGAGGAATTCTACAGTTTTCAATTTAATGGGTAGGAAACTATTAACAGGACAAGTCTTCAAAGGTATAAGAAAAACATTTAATCTAGCCTTTTATTGTTTGGTGCCGAGAACTTCACTAAAGAGCAGGTAGGTCAGCATAATCGTGGAAATATAATGCATTTTCTGCGGCAAACTTCTCGTTGGTTAACCTTCCATTTGAACCCGAAATGTATTTTAGATTTGACTCTATAAGGCTTCGGGTCCGAAGGTGTGGTCAAGTTCCATGCTAGTTGGAGAGGCTTTTTGAGTCCGCTTGCATCTGGTGCATTTTGGGTGGCTAAACTCCCTGAAGGTTATCATCCCACTCAGACCTGATATGGATTTTAATGATGGTTTATTTTATTTTCGGATCTATTTTTGTCATTAAAGTGTGAGCATGTTGCTCACTCAATATTCACCTAGACCATTAGATCTGCGAGGCTTGATTGAATGACCTTGTTTGGGCCCGAGGCTTGGTTTGTGGGCCTGAGGCATGGTGTGTGGGCCCGAAGCTTGGGCTTGGCTTTAGCTTGGGAAACTGCGCTGTTTTTGTATATTATGCATCTTTTCATTTAATTGGAATAGAAGGACCTACGCTTGCTTTAGCAAAAAGAAAAAAAATAAATATCTACAAATTTTAATAATAACAAATAATATGGTATCTTAATATTTTTTTATTATTAATTTTAAAGTTATAAATTACAATTTTTGAAATTATATTACATTTTTCATGTATTATTGTATATAATATTTATAAAATTAAATAAAATAACCATATATTTAATAACTTTTTTTTATTATCAATTTTATGGTTTGAAATTTTTCTAAAAAATATATATATAAAATTATAATTCTAAATGGTTCAAATTTCATTGTAATTCACTTGATATTTATAATATTTATGGGCTTTTCCAAGTTTATGTTTTCTACTTTATATTAAATATTATTGATTAAAATAAAAATAAATATCTACAAATTTAAATAATTGCATGGAGAGACTTTAGTCCAACATGAATAATTGCATGGGAGACTTTAGCCCAAAGTGAATGAGATGTTGTAAGGTTATGTAATGTTATTTAAACGTGTTAATTTAGTCAAATTACATAAACATAAAATAAAATAAAATAAGAATTATAATTATTAATAATTAAACCATTTTAGATCCATCTTAACTATAGATTTAGATACACTACAAAGGAATCAAATTTCTTAAGGTGCAAACTTTTCCTCTAGATCCATCTTAATTGTAGATTTAGTGAGCATAGAGAGAGAATTTTTTTCTTGATGATAATGTTAGAGTTTCTTCTATTTGCAGAGTTTGGGAAATCTTACAAAGACCCATGATTTCACATGAGTGAGAGACAATTTACTTGATGTCGTTTATAAACATGTATATGCATCTCCTAGATGGGGAGGAGCAAGTGGAGATAGAAAAATGTGAATTCTAACCATTTTCCCCAATTGTAGAATTATCAAACTAATCAATTTATATTGCTTATTATATTTGAGAATAAGATTACACATAATTTCTCGAATGCTCACACACATAGAGAGAAGTTGGGATGATCTACAACTTTAATGAGGATCGAAGTTGACGCCAGGGTTTTGCATTAGGGTTCCATGGTGTGATGCGCAAGGGGGGAGCGTCGCTCCCTCCTACAGTCAGGTAGTCACAGAAGGAGGCAAGGAAGCGGGAGGGAAGCATTTCAAAAAAATGTCGGGAAAGATTTCAAAAGCAAGAGGCAAGGAGACAATTGGAAGAAACGAATCCCAGGATCAGGAAGGGAATCAACAGGAAACAAGTAAAGAAAAGGAGAAGGGAGGTGGCAGTGGAAAAATGACTTCCACAAGAACTACGGGAGTTTGCAAACCGAAATCGAGCATCGTTCCCCAGGACGTTGTTGAGGGCCCCGAAATCGGGTCGACAACAAGGGGGATACCCACCCGGTCCAGAGCCTGGTTGGCGGCTCCTTGCCTGTTTGGAGTAGCGGGTCCGACTGGGGATAACGGGACCAGCTTCCCGATGCAAGGGGTGTGTGTGTGTGTGTAAGTTTTGATTTATGTTGTTTCTAGAGAGCTTTTGAGAACTAATTTTAATCTAACTCATCATCTGGCTATACGCTACTAAAATCAGAATAAAAATAACATATACAACCTACGCTAACTCGGGATATATCTTTTCCATCATGCGATCTAAAAAGATTTCATATAATAACTGGTAATGAAGATTATTTAGCTACTATAAGAATATAAACCATTTAAGATAAACCATTCTGCATAAGAAGTTAAACAGGACAGTTGTGGACTTCATATCACATGATAAATCATTCATATGTCAAACATAAACAGATGATTCCACCGTACAAAAGTGCCAAATGGTAACCATAAATCTATACATTAACATACAAATAACATCAGCTGTATATCACTTTAAGCAAATCAATAGAAATTCGTCAAGAGATAAAAGTACCATTTATGACTACTTTCTATTCACAAAATTCAAGCAATAATGATCTACTCCTACTTACTTCAAACGCCCACTAAGAGTACAGAAATGCAACATCAGTAGCAGACATTAAAATGTAAATATAAATAAATCTGATCCTTCCATTCATCAAACCCTCCTCTGAAGTGCAGAAGTGCATGTTCTGAGGACAAGTTTTTGACAAATTTCTGGACCCTTCTCCAATGCAATGAGAAGGGTTGAAATACTACTACCTAATCTTAATAATAGTATGTTTACAAAATTGAGGATACGGTTCTCAAATGACCGCCCTTTTCTAATTTAGTTAAAAGCAAAAAATCAACATTCTAAATGAAATTACTTCTTAATTTGGTCTCTGAAGTTGCAGTTGTCAAGCATACGTTTGAGAAGAGCAGGCTGGCTAATTTCTGTGCTTAGCTGGGCTGCGAAAACAACATCCATAAGAGCTGGCGCTACTTTCTCGGCTGCGTTCATGATGCATCTTACTGTCATGCATTGGCTGTGAGGCTTAACTAAGTAAGTCCAGTAACTTTCCCAGTTTAGTCTAGCCAATGCCTGGATTGTCGTTCCGTTTGCCTGTGCTTTCTGCTTCCATTCTACCTCCAGTTGCAACGTGCTCGGTAGGTACCCCAAGGTGGTTTCTAAAATCAAATTAGCCCTATGTAAATTTTCATTTACACAGTCGATAAGGATGCTCACTTGTGTCGCCGCTGTCTCTGCTGCTTGCTCCGCCTGTGTGATTTGTTCGTCCCATTTGTTAAAGAGCAGCTCCTTATGATTTTCGTTAATCTTGGGTGCTCCTGCTCTTTTCCCCTCCTCGTCATTTTGCCAAGTTAGATATTCTATTACTCTTTTGTTGGCCTGGTCATAGTCGTTCCGCAATTCCACCACCTGGCTGGTGATCTTGTCGCTTATTTCACAAAAATACCTCCATTGTGATATTATACGTACCATATCTTCCTGTTGCTGTGACAGTTGGTCGTTCAAGTCGATGGACTCTGAAATGAACTCTGACAGCTTAGGTTCATCTTTATGCATTTCTTGCACCGTCTGCAGCTGCTTTTCTTTTTCTTCAAGACTTGTTTGATAGCTCACCTGCATCTGGCGAAAGTCTTCTTGTAGCTTTTCGAGCTGTCTGGAGGCTTCAGTGTTCGCATTGGCTTGCTGCAACTGTTGTTGTAGCAGTTGTATTTGATTTTCATGTTCTTTTAGAAGTTGCTGAACTTCAGAGGCCTTGTCGATAGTTGCAGAAGCATATGCTCCTGCAATCTGAGACAATTTCGTAAGATTCTCGGTTGGATTACTGTTCGGGTCTTTCCATAAGACATCTAGATGTTCAGCATCTTGAGATAATGTATTCTCAAGTTTCCTCTTCTTTCTTTGTCTTCTTACAACTGCTTTGTGCTGGGGGCTGTAGAATACGTCTAGTGGGGGAATTTCTTCTACGCTGAGTAGAAGTTCTGAGGATGGAGCGATAGGGAGATGCTCCGTTTCTACGGCACTACTGACTATGGTTGAGACGACCTCGTGCACCACCTGTGTATTGCTCACAGGTGTCTTTGGGGTTTGACCTTCAAGATTAATTAATTCATTGAAGGTGTCCCATTCTTTATCCAAATCTACTGTGACGAGGTGTTTCAACGACAGGAGGGGGAACCTCTCTTGGTGGCGAGGCGATAACTTGCTGCTGAGCCATCCCACTTGATTGGGCTGTGTCTTTGATTGTTTCTTCGTTCAGCTCTTTGTTATGCACAGACTCTTCAGGATGTTTAGATATTTCTTTTGCGGCGCTGGACTTAGATCTGGAAGCGCTGGAGTTTCCGCTAAGGCTGATGCTCGGAGTCAGTTCTCTAGTAGCTACTCGCAGTCCTTCCAGTGGAATACTAGCCAGTCTTCTTTCTTTTAACAATGTGAATTTCTGAAGGTCGTCTGGAGACAATCTTGACTGAGCTTCTTGCAAAACTTCCTTGAGCGAGTCCTTGTTCAGGAAGAGATCATCAAACAGATCTTTCTTCCCAAAGAATACCCTTGTCTTGAGATTGGTTGTAAATTCCTGGGCCACTTTATGTGGGTCGAATGGTCTCGATGAGAACTTAAATAGTTGGAGACACGTCACATTCTCCACTTCATCAAAAGCGTGTCCCACATCGAACAAAGAGAAGACCCCACAAGTGACGGGAAATGGAGGCCAAATGGCCTTCTTTTTGTCTTTTAGTTCCTTTGTTAAGCCGCCTTCAGAACAAATTTGATAAGCAATTTCTCGGGCCAACAATTTATCAGGAACATACAAAGGTAGGACATGTGGAGGTACAGTGCTTCCAAAAACTCGAATATAGGTAAACCATTCTTCCCCAAACCATCTCGCAATGTGGAGGATGTCAATTTGGGCCTCAGGAGAGCAGCTTGGGGGGTCCTTATCATATATCATTCTATGTATGGGCAATATGAGCCCATGGCAAATCTGGTAAAAATGAGGGGCGAACTGGGAATCCCATAAAACTTTATGATAGACGTGAATGGGCAATGGGTCTTGGGTAGTCCATTGCCAGCCCATAGTAGGGAATTTCGATACAAGACAGATAGAGTCCATTATATAGGCAGACAGATAAAACGGAGGATAGACCCTCTGGGAGAAGGATCTCTTAGAACGGTAGTGGAGAACTGCCGTGTATAGAGTGTCAGAAAGGATTTTGGCCCAATCCACTATCTCAGAACTAGTCGCGGCATCAATTAACGGTAACCATTCAGATGAGAACTTATTGATATCGGGCTTACCAAAAAGCCTACAGAGCATGGCTGCAGCAAAACAATATGGAGAGGTGAGGGAACCAGTGATATACATACCGTTCTTATCTTTTTCAACGGCTCATCTCTTCTTGACCATTCCTTAGTAGTGTCTGATAGGTCCGGATTCTCCACTGCAAACTTCCTAACAAACTCTGCATTATAGGTCGCTTGTGGTTCAGGAAGATGATACATGAGCTTCAGGTCTGAGGCAGCAAACGATCCCACGAGCCCATGCCCCTGAACTTTGAACTGTCTATGATGCAATTCCGCATCATCTAAAATCCACTTGATCATGTCTGTATACGGTAGGATCTTTGGCCTTGCCGCTATTCTGTGGAGGAAAGAGCACGCTAGGTCTTCCAGAGATGCCTCTGAAGGACGCGATGCACCTGCGACGACAACAATTACCTTAATTATTCTAGGGTTCTCTTCTTCTAACAGCCTATACATGCCTTCCCATGTTGACATGCCTGCGTCTTTATTGCATGCAGTATCTGTGTAGAGGGGTGCCATTTCCTTGGTCTTTTCTCTTGTCTCTGAGCTCTGAGCTTTTTTCTTCTTCCCCATCTCACTTAGCTTTTTTGTTTGATTTTTCCTTCGCACTTTGCTCCTGCAGGTTATGAGTGAAATGGAAAGATTGATCAGAAAGGTGATGGGAGAGTTTTAAATGCAAGAGATAAATCAGATACACCACCTTACGTGAAGCAAATCCGCATTAAGGCACGCGTCTTTATTCCACTTAATAACTGACAACTAAATTATTACTATCATTAAAAGCGCATAACTCCAAGTCAGGTTATAGTAAGTGGCTTTTCTTTGGGTGGCATGCCCGAGGGATTCGTATTAAGGTGCTTTTATGATCTGCCATCGTACCCTTGCATGTCGCGCAATCACAAACAGTAGTGATCGCAATATCGCAGATCGCAATAACTCAATGCTTGTTAATCTTCGCCTGCCTCATTTCTGCGATATGCGATCGCGCGATCGCAATATCGCAAATCAGTAGGTTTGTAAGCTTTTCCCTATGGGTACCAACATGTTGCGATGCGATGCTGTTTATTAATACTGAGGCGGCGCGCATATTGGTCTTTAGAAGGGAAATGAAGGTGTTTCTCATTCTTTTGTGATGCTACCTTAAAGATTTGCTTCCATGAACACTGGTTTAGGCTTAAGTCACTCAAGAAACCTTTTCTAAGTGCATGTTTGTACTTTAGAATGAACTCTTTGCTTCTTACAAATTAACTAAGGGTCCCCATTCATTCTAGCATCGTGGCTGATACTAGATTGAACAAACAGGGGGGGGTTGTTGCTGGCCACAACAATTGGTGACTCACTTGGGAGAACCAGTTATCTCTGTTCTTTTTCTATTGACGTCTTTAGACTCCTAAAAAAAAAAAAAAAAATCTCGGGAATTTTGAACTTTATTATAAAAAGATAAAAACAAATGATACCTCAAAGCGTCAATGATGTTTTGTTTCAGCCCCATTTTATTTCAATTATTTGCATTCCCGGATTGTTTTCGAATTCAGGTTAGTTATTACTTGGTCTTGTAAAAAACATAAAAATAAAGTGTTCTCTATGTATCAACCCTTTTTAAGAATGCTCCTTTGTCGTAGGTAGAGCCACTGCTGCCAGCAGGCATCCATAGCCTCGACAGGGTTACCTATTATCCAGGAATGATCCTTTATCCTGCTTAAGGTTATTTACAACTCTTTCAGAAAAAATCCCTTTCTTGATGCCTTTTCCTTTTTTATTCTCTAAAGAACAATGTCTTGGTTTGGTGGCCAAATTATGACACAGTCATTCACTTGATTTACACTTTTGCTGAACAAGCTGGCTCGTGATGAGACCCCTTGTCTTTTGATTGCAACAATCTTGAGTCATTGCCCTGTTTTGGTAGACAGTTTCGGCAACGTCAGCAAGTTATAATATCTGTGATCATGATAAGTCAGCTCGTGATGAGACCTCTTATTCCTTGAGATATAGCATCTTTTTAGGTCATTCTTCTGAATGTCGTGTTTTCCTTCAGCAGGGAGGAAATCAAATTCTCTTTCCTTAAGAAAGTTCTGGGCGACAATGATGGGGCTGCTTTTGGTAGTGGCTGTTTTCACAGAGAATCTTTATTTTAATATTGATACCTTTCATTGTGCTGACCTAAAACGAATTCTTTACTGAGATAGTTTTTTTTTAAATTTTTTGGAGCCGAAACTATCATCATTTCTAGGTTAAAGCTCTATTGATAATAAAGATCAAATTCTCAAAAGACTTGCTGTTCATAGGAGCCGAAGTTCAAAATATTAAACAGAGACGAGGCGTCTTTAGTGAATGTCAAATACTGTTTAGTCAGAACAAACTTTATTTCAGAGAGGCAAACATTCTCTAGGGTCATGTAGAGAATATAACTAACTTTGCCTATCAATTATTTTGAAAGCAAAACTAATAACCTAGCTAAATTACTCCTACTCCTATTCTAATTATATAGAGGAAATAACTAAGTAAAATGATATTTCCAATGGAACTAACGATTCATTATTATCCCTAGCCGCATGAATTTTCCAAGCTTTGGTAAAAAGAATCGAATTTCTCTTGGATTGAATTTGTTGGCTAGGGAATAAGAACTTACAAACTCAACTGGAATTCTGTCTGATTTTATTTTCTCATGAGAGGTTTCTTCTAACTGAGTACCTATTGGATCATAAAAATTGGGATGGATTTCTTTTGTGATTTGGTGATCTTTCAATAGGAGGGATAACAAGTCAAATTGTGAAATGGGTTTTTCAGTTTCGATGGTTTGTAACCCATTGCTTGTTGACGTTGAGTTTTTAGCGATTTGGTTTGAAATAAAAGTTCTTATATGTAAATCGCTGAAATCTAATCTATCAAAAATTTGAAAATTTAAAAAGAGATTCAATTTTGTACAAAATGAACTTGAGTGAGAAAGAAATGATTGGGTATCTATACAAATTGTGGTATCACACAACTGGGAGTTATTTGTGATTTTTTGCTTTTCACAAGAACTGGCCAAGTTTTGTGAATCAGGAACTGAGTTATGGTCGCGAACAGGGATGAAACTTTCCTCTTGATATGAATCATAGATTGGAGTATCGTCTTGGATAGTAAAATTATTCAAATGAGCTTTTGCTTTGAGGTGAGGGTCAGCTGGTATAATTCCTGATCTAAGATGTTTTTTATCGTCTGACCTTAGTTGAGTTACTTGTGATAACTCATCATCATCACGATCGGCAAAGCAACTATCACAAAAGACCTTACAGTGTCCCCTAGGTTCCTCTTTTTCATTATATGTTTTCAGACGAGGGAGGTGAGGCAGCTCTCGTTTAATATGGGTCAAAGGCTGTGTTAAAGTGGTCTCTTTATTTTGAAAACCCAATGATGGTTCGTTTGAATAACCCTCTATGTCCGTTGAAATATGCTTAATATTATGAGGGGAAAAATCGTCATCACTAAAAACATTGGGGTAAAGAGAAAAATGTAAATCTGGAACAACGCATTTAACAGAATCAACTAAATCTCGTTCATCAGATTCACTATAAGCATCGGGTTTTAGAACATACCTTTTTGTGCCAATACTTTTCGGAAGAGAAACAGTAGGGGGATCTAACCTTGGCATTAGCATTTGTTGATTTGAAATGATATTGTCTGACTCGATGTCGAAGTCATCTTGTGGTGCTAAGGTATTTTCCCTTTCGGTATTTTCGCCTTTGTTTTCTGGTGTCAGAGCATGCAATACTCCTAGGCTGAATTCTATTTGGTCAGGTACAGGAGGTAGGAAATACTCATCATAATCTGAAGATTCTTCATCTGTGAGCTCGTTCTCGAGGTCATATTGTAGACACTTAAGATGAAATCGCATATTGAAATCCCTTACGGGTTCGTCTTCTTTCCGCAGATAGTCGATTTCATCATATACCTGGTCATATTCATAGCAATCAAATTCCAAGATGAAAATCCTAATGAATTGGTCCCAGCTGTGAACTGATGCAACTGGGAGGCTTCTGCACCATTTTCTAGCTTCCGCTGTGAGTGTAAGAGTAAAAATCATGCACAAAACGCCTTCGTCAATTTTTTGAATATCAGAACTCAAAACTCTTTGAATGAATTGCAGGGCATGATGAAATGCAGAAGAATTATTCTTACCATTGAATTTTACCTGAGACAATAGCCTTACCACATCTAGTGGAGTGTTGGAAGAGGCAGGAATATGGATGCAACTCCAAATAGGAATTCTGTGAGTAGCCATCCCGTTTCAAGATTTATAATTAAAAACATTCCAATCAGACAATGTGCTCAGGCCCTCCTTCTAGCGCCAAATATGTTGAGGGCCCCGAAATCGGGTCGACAACAAGGGGGATACCCACCCGGTCCGGAGCCTGGTTGGCGGCTCCTTGCCCGTTTGGAGTAGCGGGTCCGACTGGGGATAACGGGACCAGCTTCCCGATGCAAGGGGTGTGTGTGTGTGTGTAAGTTTTGATTTATGCTGTTTCTAGAGAGCTTTTGAGAACTAATTTTAATCTAACTCATCATCTGGCTATAAGCTGCTAAAATCAGAATAAAAATAACATATACAACCTACGCTAACCCGGGATATATCTTTTCCATCATGCGATCTAAAAAGATTTCATATAATAACTGGTAATGAAGATTATTCAGCTACTATAAGAATATAAACCATTTAAGATAAACCATTCTGCATAAGAAGTTAAACAGGACAGTTGTGGACTTCATATCACATGATAAATCATTCATATGTCAAACATAAACAGATGATTCCACCGTACAAAAGTGCCAAATGGTAACCATAAATCTATACATTAACATACAAATAACATCAGTTGTATATCACTTTAAGAAAATCAATAGAAATTCGTCAAGAGATAAAAGTACCATTTATGACTAATTTCTATTCACAAACTTCAAGCAATAATGATCTACTCCTACTTACTTCGAACGCCCACTAAGAGTACAAAAATGCAACATCAGTAGCAGACATTAAAATGTAAATATAAATAAATCCGATCCTTCCATTCATCAAACCCTCCTCTGAGGTGCAGAAGTGCATGTTCTATGGACAAGTTTTTGACAAATTTCTGGACCCTTCTCCAATGCAATGAGAAGGGTTGAAATACTACTACCTAATCTTAATAATAGTATGTTTACAAAATTGAGGATACGGTTCTCAAATGACCGCCCTTTTCTAATTTAGTTAAAAGCAAAAAATCAACATTCTAAATGAAATTACTTCTTAATTTGGTCTCTGAAGTTGCAGCTGTCAAGCATAGGTTTGAGAAGAGAAGGCTGGTTGGTTTCTGTGCCTAGCTGGGCTGCGAAAACATCATCCATAAGAGCTGGCGCTACTTTCTCAGCTGCGTTCATGATGCATCTTACTGTCATGCATTGGCTGTGAGGCTTAACTAAGTAAGTCTAGTAACTTTCCCAGTTTAGTCTAGCCAATGCCTGGATTATCGTTCCGTTTGCCTGTGCTTTCTGCTTCCATTCTGCCTCCAGTTGCAACGTGCTCGGTAGGTACCCCGGGGTGGTTTCTGAAATCAAATTAGCCCTATGTAAATTATCATTTACACAGTCGATAAGGATGCTCGCTTGTGTCGCCGCTGTCTCTGTTGCTTGCTCCGCCTGTGTGATTTGTTCGTCCCATTTGTTAAAGAGCAGCTCCTTATGATTTTCGTTAATCTTGGGTGCTCCTGCTCTTTTCCCCTCCTCGTCATTTTTCCAAGTTAGATATTCTGTTACTCTTTTGTTGGCCTGGTCATAGTCGTTCCGCAATTCCACCACCTGGCTGGTGATCTTGTCGCTTATTTCACAAAATGCCCTCCATTGTGATATTCTACGTACCATATCTTCCTGTTGCTGTGACAGTTGGTCGTTCAAGCTGATGGACTCTGAAATGAACTCTGATAGCTTAGGTTCATCTTTATGCATTTCTTGCACCATCTGCAGCTGCTTTTCTTTTTCTTCAAGATTTGTTTGATAGCTCACCTGCATCTGGTGAAAGTCTTCTTGTAGCTTTTCGAGCTGTCTGGAGGCTTCAGTGTTCGCATTGGCTTGCTGCAACTGTTGTTGTAGCAGTTGTATTTGATTTTCATGTTCTTTTAGAAGTTGCTGAACTTCAGAGGCCTTGTCGATAGTTGCAGAAGCATATGCTCCTGCAATCTGAGACAATTTCGTAAGATTCTCGGTTGGATTACTGTTCGGGTCTTTCCATAAGACATCTAGATGTTCAGCATCTTGAGATAATGCATTCTCAAGTTTCCTCTTCTTTCTTTGTCTTCTTACAACTGCTTTGTGCTGGGGGCTGTAGAATACGTCCAGTGGGGGAATTTCTTCTACGCTGAGTAGAAGTTCTGAGGATGGAGCGATAGGGAGATGCTCCGTTTCTACGGCACTACTGACTATGGTTGAGACGACCTCTTGCACCACCTGTGTATTGCTCACAGGTGTCTTTGGGGTTTGACCTTCAAGATTAATTAATTCATTGAAGGTGTCCCATTCTTTATCCAACTCTACTGTGACAAGAGGTGTTTCAACGACAGGAGGGGGAACCTCTCTTGGTGGCGAGGCGATAACTTGCTGCTGAGCCATCGCACTTGATTGAGCTGTGTCTTTGATTGTTTCTTCGTTCAGCTCTTTGTTATGCACAGACTCTTCAGGATGTTTAGATATTTCTTTTGCGGCGCTGGACTTAGATCTGGAAGCGCTGGAGTTTCCGCTAAGGCTGATGCTCGGAGTCGATTCTCTAGTAGCTACTCGCAGTCCTTCCAGTGCAATACTAGCCAGTCTTCTTTCTCTGAACAATGTGAATTTTCGAAGGTCGTCTGGAGACAATCTTGACTGAGCTTCTTGCAAAACTTCCTTGAGCGAGTCCTTGTTCAGGAAGAGATCATCCAACAGATCTTTCTTCCCAAAGAATACCCTTGTCTTGAGATTGGTTGTAAATTCCTGGGCCACTTTATGTGGGTCGAATGGTCTCGATGAGAACTTAAATAGTTGGAGACACGTCACATTCTCCACTTCATCAAAAGCGTGTCCCACATCGAACAAAGAGAAGACCCCACAAGTGACGGGAAATGGAGGCCAAATGGCCTTCTTTTTGTCTTTTAGTTCCTTTGTTAAGCCGCCTTCAGAACAAATTTGATAAGCAATTTCTCGAGCCAACAATTTATCAGGAACATACAAAGGTAGGACATGTGGAGGTACAGTGCTTCCAAAAACTCGAATATAGGTAAACCATTCTTCCCCAAACCATCTCGCAATGGGGAGGATGTCAATTTGGGCCTCGGGAGAGCACCTTGGGGGGTCCTTATCATATATCATTCTATGTATGGGCAATATGAGCCCATGGCAAATCTGGTAAAAATGAGGGGCGAACTGGGAATCCCATAAAACTTTATGATAGACGTGAATGTGAAATGGGTCTTGGGTAGTCCATTGCCAGCCCATAGTAGGGAATTTCGATACAAGACAGATATAGTCCATTATATAGGCAGACAGATAAAACGAAGGATAGACCCTCTGGGAGAAGGATCTCTTAGAACGGTAGTGGAGAACTGCCGTGTATAGAGTGTCAGAAAGGATTTTGGCCCAATCCACTATCTCAGAACTAGTCGCGGCATCAATTAACGGTAACCATTCAGATGAGAACTTATTGATATCGGGCTTACCAAAAAGCCTACAGAGCATGGCTGCAGCAAAACAATATGGAGAGGTGAGGGAACCAGTGCTATACATACCGTTCTTATCTTTTTTCAATGGCTCATCTCTTCTTGACCATTCCTTAGTAGTGTCTGATAGGTCCGGATTCTCCACTGCAAACTTCCTAACAAACTCTGCATTATAGGTCGCTTGTGGTTCAGGAAGATGATACATGAGCTTCAGGTCTGAGGCAGCAAATGATCCCACGAGCCCATGCCCCTGGACTTTGAACTGTCTATGATGCAATTCCGCGTCATCTAAAATCCACTTGATCATGTCTGTATACGGTAGGATCTTTGGCCTTGCCGCTATTCTGTGGAGGAAAGAGCACGCTAGGTCTTCCAGAGATGCCTCTGAAGGACGCGATGCACCTGCGACGGCAGCAGTTACCTTAATTATTCTAGGGTTCTCTTCTTCTAATAGCCTATACATGCCTTCCCATGTTGAGATGCCTGCGTCTTTATTGCATGCAGTATCTGTGTAGAGGGGTGCCATTTCCTTGGTCTTTTCTCTTGTCTCTGAGCTCTGAGCTTTGTTCTTCTTCCCCATCTCGCTTAGCTTTTCTGTTTGATTTTGCCTTCACACTTTGCTCCTGCAGGTTATGAGTGAAATGGAAAGATTGATCAGAAAGGTGATGGGAGAGTTTTAAATGCAAGAGATAAATCAGATATGCCACCTTACGTGAAGCAAATCCACATTAAGGCACGCGTCTTTATTCCACTTAATAACTGACAACCAAATTATTACTATCATTAAAAGCGCATAACTCCAAGTCAGGTTATAGTAAGTGGCTTTTCTTTGGGTGGCGCGCCCGAGGGATTCGTATTAAGGTGCTTTTATGATCTGCCATCGTACCCTTGCATGTCGCGCAATCGCAAACAGTAGTGATCGCAATATCGCAGATCGCCATATCGCAGATCGCAATAACTCAATGCTTGTTAATCTTCGCCTGCCTCATTTCTGCGATATGCGATCGCGCGATCGCAATATCGCAAATCGACAGGTTTGTAAGCTTTTCCCTATGGGTACCAGCATGTTTCGATGCGATGGTGTTTATTAATACTGAGGCGGCGTGCATATTGGTCTTTAGAAGGGAAATGAAGGTATTTCTCATTCTTTTGTGATGCTACCTTAAAGATTTGCTTCCATGAACACTGGTTTAGGCTTAAGTCACTCAAGAAACCTTTTCTAAGTGCATGTTTGTACTTTAGAATGAAATCTTTGCTTCTCACAAATTAACTAAGGGTCCCCATTCATTCTAGCATCGTGGCTGATACTCGATTGAATAAACAGGGGGGGGGTTGTTGCTGGCCACAACAGACGTATTGAGTGATCCTGCAACTAAAATGCACAGGGACCATATGAAAGAACATGCATGGGGTTATGTCCAACGGAGAGGGCTTTACACATCTAGATTAGGAGCCATTGGAAGCCAAATGGAGAAATACATTTACATCTGGGTTCTAAGGGCTTCTTCATGGTGGTGTTCACAAACCTAGAGGACAAAGGAAGAGTGTTTGAAAGGGGGCCTTATTTCTATGCTGTAGTAGGACTCTACATGCGGCGAAGGATGATGAACTTTGTCCCAGAACATGAAACATTTACATCTGTACCTGTTTGGATAAGATCATACTCACTACCTATGGATTACTAGCTCCCAGAATCTTTGAAAACCATAGGCAACAAGCTGGGGCATTTTCTAAAAATATCAGAGGCAACTCCCAAAGGTAAATACAGCTCCTTTGCCCGAATATGTGTGGAAATGGATCTATGTGGAGCCCTTTCAGAAGCAATAATTTTAGAGGTATATGATAAATATTGGGTGTAAATGGTGGACTATGAGCACATACCTTTCAGGTGTCGCAAATGTCATGAACACGGCCATCTATTTAGAGACTGCCCAACAAACAATATAGAAGGCAATGGGAGAACACCTTTGGATAGAGATCACAAGGGTTTTACCAAGGTTGGGGCCAAAGGGAAAGGGGGTAAATTCCCACATAAGAAAAGCAGTGAAGACAAACATACAAGACACAATAGTTTCAAAATCTTAGAGGAAGTAGAGGAGAACGTGGAGACAGTCCAGGATAGGGTGAACACATCCAAGGAGTAGGAAAGGGAAGTTGAAATGGAGGATATCATTGTAAACAACTAGGAAAGGGAGGATCTACCAAGCTTCATGGAGATCAATAAATACTATGAGATGACTCCAAGGGAGGCAAGAACAAAGGACCATGAACTACATGAGATTCTAGACAGGGAAAATCTAGATCTACAACTATTTCTAGAACAAGGCAGGAACAAAGGAGTGGACTCCTTGCCAAAAGAAGACTATGATCGAATTCAACATCTCTTTGCATGGAGGGTACAATAGAAGGGAACTAGTTCCAAGAGAAACCATGAAAGCCAGGAGCAAAGTAGGGTCAAAACTATGAAGAATTCATAGGCACAATCTCCATAGAACTCAAGAAGGAAAAGTGGAAGGAAAAGACAAAATGAACTGCTAAATGAATGTGGAAAACTACTAATTAACTCAAGGTAAGATGAAAGATCTTACCAGCTATTCCTTTACTAACCTTTCTTAATGAAGCTTACAACATGGAACATTACAGGTTTAGGTAGTAGAAGGAAACAAAGGAATTTGAGTAACAGAATTAAAGAAGAAAAACCAGACATGGTCTTTATTTAGGAGACCAAATGTTCAATGGAGAAAATAAGAGAAATTCATAATAAATGGTTAATCAAGTATGAGTATTTAGAGGTCAAGGCAAATAACTCAGCAGGTGGGATTCTTACGCTGTGGGATCCACAGAAATTTGGAATCCTGGATGCTGAAGCATCCAAGAACTATCTATCTTTGGTGTGCAGTCTGGTAGGTGATAAGGAAACATATATGATAACAAATGTTTATGGACCTCAGAAGAAAGTAGATAAACTCAAGCTTCTTATCTCCCTGGAAAATATAAGAGCACAATATCCCAACATGCCTTGGATAGTTGCAGAAGATTTCAATATGATAAAATCTCTTTCAGAAAAAAAAGGAGGCACTAGATAGCTAGGAAGAGATTCTAAAGCCTTCCAAGATTTCATCATGAACATGGGACTAGTGGACACCGAGACAATAAATGGAACCTTCACATGGAACAACAAAAGGGGAGGGGCTTCTCAAGTGGCTTCAAAACTTGATAGATTTATCGTCTCTGAGGATCTCCTCCTCACAGGACCAGCCATCACAGCATCCATTTTTCCCTTTGGAGGTTTGGATCATTGGCTAGTTCAGCTAGAAGCTACCTTTATGGGCACTTCGAGGAACATGCCCTTCAGATTCGAGAATGCCTGGCTCTCACACCCAAAATTCACTAGTAACATTGACAAATGTTGGAAAGAGGATCTGAATATTCAGGGCACTAAAATGTACATGCTCCACCAAAGACTGAAATATATTAAATCCAAACTTAAAGCTTGGAACAAAAAGGAATTTGGAGATATCGTCAAGGCTATAATTGAGACTGAACAAAAACTCCAGGAAATCAATCAGATCAATATCGCAGAGGGCTTCAATGAAGAGAGGCAAAAGCTAACTAAGTCTTTGTAGGAAGAATGGGAGGATTGATGCTTACAAGAGGAAACTTTTTGGATATAGAAATCTAGGATTCAATGGATCAAAGAGGGAGAAAGAAATACTAAGTTCTCGCACAAATCCACTATGGCCCATAGGGCACATAATATAATCACAAAGATTAAGGATTCTGAGTGTGTTGAGCTTGTCTCCCATAAGGAAATGTAATCAAATCTAGTACAAGTCTTCTCTAATATTGCGAAGGAGCCAATGGAGGATAGATCTAGGTTCATTAATCAGTTCACCCAGTATATCCCCAAGCTGGTCACTAGAGAGGACAACTAGAATATCAATAGGCCAGTCTCGGAAGAGTAGGTCAGTGAGGTGATCAAGGAAATGCAAAGTGGAAAAGCACCAGGCTCGGATGGATTCAATGTTTATTTCTTCAAAGCCTGCTGGGATACAGTCAAACAGGATATCATCGAAGTTGTGGAAGACTCAAGAAAATACAAAATGGTTTTGAAAGCACTGAATGCTTCCTTCATAGCTTTAATCCCCAAAAAGGAAAATGCTATGACTCCGGATGGATCTATACCCATAGCCTTATGTAATGTTTTGTATAAAATCATCTCCAAGGTGGTAGCCAATAGACTCAAGCCCCTACTACCTTCCCTCATCTCGGAAGAGCAAACAGGCTATGTGGAAGGATGTCAAATTCTCAACAATATCATCCAAGCAAATGATGTGGTACACTATCTCAAAATTAACAAGCAAGCAGGTATGATTATTCAGTTGGGCATTGCGAAAGCCTATGACAAACTCAGCTAGACTTATATCAGAGCTACTATGAAAGCATATGGATTTGACCAAAATTGGATAAGATGGGTTACGGCACTAGTCACCATGACCAGATTTTCCATTCTGCTTAATGGAGCCCCTTCAAATACATTCACACCTTCCAGAGGGCTCAGACAAGGCGATCCACTCTCCCCTTTCCTCTTTTTCCTCATGATGGAAGGGCTAGGCATGGCAATCAGAATGGCAAATGTTGAAGGTCGAATTCAGGGGATCAAGCTCACCCCAGATGGAGAGGCTAATACTCATCAACAATTTGTGGACGATACTATGTTGCAGGGCATACCCACAGTCAGGGAAGAAAGGGCAATTAAAGATATCTTAAACAACTTTGCTATGGCAGCAGGCACAGAGGTAAGCCAAAATAATTGCAAAGTTTTTTCTTAAACACAAATATTTCTATACAAAGAAACATCACTAGAATTATGGGTTTTCAAAGGGATCGTTTGCCTTCCAACTATCTTGGTATTCCTCTTACTGATAAATGTCTCAGCAAGAAAATATGGGAACCAATTTTAAATAAACTTCAGGACAAAATCAGAAAATTGACATGCAGATATTTAAACTTAGTAGGGTGACTTGTGCTCACACAGGTGGTCTTGCAAGCCATTCCAATTTTCATGTTTGCAGCTATCCTTGCTCCTTAACGTATTAAGCAGCAGATAAGGAACATTCAAAGGGAATTTTTATGGGGTAGAGGGGAAGAGAAAAAAAAGTGGGCCTTAGTTTCCCGAGACAAGATCTGCAAGCCCAAAATCCATGGTGGCTTGGGGCTGCATGATATAGATACTCTCAGTAAAGTTTCGGGAGCTAAGCTTTGGTGGAAATGGATCAAGGAGCCAAATTCCCCCTAGGCCAAGCTTTGGAAACAAAAGTATGCCAGGTACTGGCAGGAAGAGGATGTTATTAGAATGACATGACAAATCAAAGGATCACACATATGGAACCTTGCTTGGGAGAACAAAAGCATTGTTCAGCAGCATTGTTTTTAGAAAATCTGAGCAGGGGACCAAGCTCGATTCTGGGAGGACAGCTGGCAACAAGAACCCATACTCAACATGATTGACCTGGTAGCCCTCAAGAGAGACATAGATAGCAGAGGCCTATTAATGGTAAAATATTTCTAGGACCAGGTAAGGAACAATGAAAACTGGAGAAAGTGGAAGGAACTAAGTTACAGTGATGAGAATACTTTGAAGGCCATGGCAGAGGCTCTCACCATGGACTTAAAGCATAGATGGATTATGGTTTCCTCCTCACATGACCAATTAAGATGGGGGAAGAATAACGAAGGTAACTTTAACCTCAAAGAGGAAAAACAAGCAATCACAGGATTCAACTTTGTAAATGTTGATAAAGTCTGGAAGGAACCTTGGCAAACTACTCACTGGATGAAAATAAAGCTATTTATCTGGCTTGTACATCAAAGGAAGATCCTAACTTAGGAAAACCTCCTAAAGAAAGGTTTCATTGGCACTTCCAAATGTCACCTATGTGGCTCGCATGAGGAAATGATTGAACAACTGCTCAACCTCTACTCTTTTTCTGCTAAGGTATGGGACTGGGTGGCATCAAGCTTCCGAAAAATCAACAGGGACAATATCAGCATATCCGACACTCTGAAAAACTGGAGGAAGAACTTCTCAGAGAATGATATCATCAACAAAGCTTGGATGCTAGTACCAGGCTTTGTTATCTGGAACATTTGGAAAGAACGCAACAGGAGGATCTTCACAAATAAAGTTAGCGAACCCCAACTTATAATCAATCAAATTCTAATACAACTTAAAGAAATAGTTAAGAGCCTTTTGAGGTAAATTCCCATGAATCCTCCTCTGCCTCAAGAGGAGATTATTATTCTTAATTTGGGTTTTCAATCCATCAATCTTCAAGGAATAAGGAAGGAAGTGGGAACAATTAGCACAGGGGCTAGTAGATGGCAACCCTCACCTTAGGTTTTCTTCAAAGTAAACATTGATGGAGCTTCTAAGGGCAATCCAGGGGAATATGGCTTTGGGGGTGCTATAAGAGATGCTCAGGGGCACACAAAATACATCTTCCATGGCCACTTGGAAAAGGGTACCAACAACATGGCTGAACTTTTGGCTTTAGCTCAATGCTTGGAAATCATGGTAGAGGCAAATTTACAGAATGTTATCATTGAAGTAGATTCGGATTTAATCATCAAAGCAGCCAAGAAGATTCACAATGGAACTTCGGAAGGTAAGGTGTTGAAGCACTGGAAGCTACTGCAGATTTTTCACCGTATCCACTCTCACTTGCAGACCCTTAAAACAATTAGATTTGTTCACGTCAGAAGGAAGGCAAACATGCTTACAGATCGGTTGGCCAAGGAAGGTGTGACCAATAAGGACAGGGATTCTCGGCATGCATGGGAGTTGTTACCTGAAGGGAAACTACAAGAGGATTGTTTCATGTTGGCAAAAAAAGATTGGGACTTATGGATGAACAATGTTGATCAAAGCAATTCAAGAGACAGGAGTGAGGACGATATCACCTAATTTGTCTACGATTTTGGCATATGGTTGCTCTCCACAATTTTGTTAACTTTTGGATGAATGATGAAGGTTTCAAGTCAGGCAATGACACATAATGGACTGCCTGGGTGTATTTGGCTCAGAAGGTT
Organism: Pinus tabuliformis; assembly: GCA_031772625.1. Taxonomy (NCBI): domain Eukaryota; kingdom Viridiplantae; phylum Streptophyta; class Pinopsida; order Pinales; family Pinaceae; genus Pinus; species Pinus tabuliformis. The sequence continues at coordinate 608,652,361 of CM062807.1, forward strand.
TCTGTTGGCGACTCTAGGCGGAAGGCTCAGCAAGGTCTATGGGATTGTTCTGGCTTTTTCCCGAAACCACGATATCAATAGCATAAGTGGTATTTCATGCGGGACTTAGATGGTATCTGGTATTTTGGTAGGTGCATACGATTCCACTCAGTGGGTAACATGTGACATCGAGAGGTGAGAGAAACCCACTTTCATCATGCGGTTAACCTCCGTGCTTCTCGACCATGTGATATCCTCAATGATCGCTGGATCAAGATTATGTATTCAATGATTGAGATGGGTCGTGCTTGTCAGCTTAGAGTTCTGCACCTGTTGTTGTTTATTGGACCCGGTTTAGAGTTGTGGTCGGGTCCGTGTGCAAGGGCCAGTGGGATCCACTGTGTGTCCCTGTATAGGCCCCGGTCTTTCCGCGAAACCATGAACAAAAAACCCCAAAACCTTATGTGGTATATCGCGCGGGACATGGCCGGTATCTGGTATTGTGGAAGATGCATGTGATTCCACTCAAGGGGTAACATGTGGCAACAAGAGGTGAGAGAAAACCACTCTCATCACATGGTTAGCCTCTGTGTTTCTTGTCTGTGCGATATCCCCATTGGTCGTTGGTTCGGGACATTGCTTTCAATAGTTGGGATTGGTTATGCTTGTTGCACGATTATGGGCCCCTTTGTGGCCCCCTTTGATTGTTGGCTGTTGGATCAGGGTTATGTATTCAACGGAGAGGATTCGATTTTGTGGACCTTTTACTATTGCCTCCAGGTCCGTCTAGTGGATGTAGGAGCAACCAGTTTGAGCTATTTGTACGAACCTATTTGAGCTTCGGTCCCTGGTTTTTTTCCACCCCTACTGTCTGGGGCACTCTGTATATTATGTAATTTGATCAAATTAATTGAAGGTTCATCTCTTACTTATAAAAATAAGGATTACATATAATTTAAAAAAAATATGTTTTCAATCAATTCTATGTTTTGAATTTTTTTTAATTAGAAATGTAAAAACATAAATTTAATTAATTATATGTTTTAATTTAATTTTATTTTTAAATTAAAAATATAAAATCATAAATTTAAATGGTTCAAATTACATTATAATGCACTTAATATTTATAATATGGGTAGTGTTATCGGGAAATCTAGTGTCTATGCAAAGCTGCTAGTCCCACTAAGACTGGTAGCTATCTTAGAAACAAACAAACTAAAACTACTTTCATTTTACTTTATGAAAAGTAGATCAGAGGGGAACAAAAGAGACCAAACTCTGTCTTGCGCTTGGTTCCTTGCTTGATTCCTCTCCCTTCCGATAGATCTTTGTGACTCGCTTCCTCGTCTAACCAGCTTCAAAGAGCACCTATGGAATCAAATCAGCATAACACTATCCAAGAATAGAGATCTACTATCATAAACAATATAGGACCAGATATATATTGACCACACAAATGCATATATCATCAATCATACAAGAATGTGGAGGAAAACTTGAATAGCTTTATTAATATCAAGAATAGCAAAGAGGATTACAACAAATTGTTCTGGCCCAGCGTCATCCTCTCAGCAAGAAATCCCTTCTTCACCTCATGAAAAGCTTAGATCACCCAACACTATGATGTTACACCAAGAAACAAGCAGCACTTCCTTACAAGATACAAAATTGCAGCCTCTAGATCTCTGGGATGAGGGATCCATATATAGATGATTGCAAGGAGGCGAGTCAGCTTTTGAGATTTCATTAGTGTCCTCTCTCTGATAGTTCTTGATTCCACTTGGAGATTGATGATCTCTTACTCATCCCTGGGCGAATGCAGAGAGGCAAGTGTCATAGGAGAACTTGCTGGAAGATTCCATGATCCTCCACCCCGCAAATTGACTCTGCCATTTGTCTAATCTCTCCCATCGCACCCCATAGAAGGTTTTTTCAGTATGCATCACACCTCCCATGTACATTTAGGTGGGATGCAGCGCACTTTGACCATGGAGCAGGTGAGATGGTCCAGTTTTGACCAGTTCTGAGTAGTTTTTCATGGAGAACTTCTGGGAGATGATGTAATCAGCTGACCTTGTTCTTTTAGGGGATGGAACAACACTTTTAGGGACTTAGGAGTCCTTGGTTTATGGACATGTTTGATTGGGGTTGCAGTGCCCAAAAATGTCTATAACAGTTGCCCCCTAAAGCATGAGGTCGTTAATCTTTTGATGTCGCGTGAAATGCTTTATCATAAGGATCCGAAGTTTTTTCGAACTAGAAGGCGACCTGTAATAAGATACAATAAAATACATTATCTTCATAATATTTTCATGATCTAGCTGAGGCAGGCATTCCCATGCTCAGCTTTATAAATTCATTTTCATGTACATAAGACAGAAAACCGTCTGAGTGCAGATTGATGATTTTGATAGAGCCATCATCGCTTAAATTGGATGATTATCTGTGTAGCAACGATGTACATTTGATGTATTTATTTTCCTGAATATGTATTGCAGCCTGGATGGATGAAACTAGATCCGAGGTCTTCAATATTGTTCAATCTTCACTCAAAGTATAAGTCGATCCATGTGAGAGATGTTCTGGAGTCGAACATGGAAACACATCGCCTGATTACCAGCCAATGATCTAAGCTGTTAATAGGCACGAGAGGAATCACCGATAATGATGATGACCCTCAAGGTACTACGGTACAATTCACGTGGTGTGAATAAGGGACTTGGCATTGAACACCACGCAAAATCTTTTGGTCAAAGGCCATTGATGTAAACCTCTCGCGGAAGTAAGAAACTTGCGATTGAGGCATGCAAGCTTCAAAGTACTGAAAGGGTTGTCCCTAAGTCAACTTCTTGGATAATGAGCTAATGTCGAAAAGAAGCGACCTGCCATAGGAGGGCCTTAATGAATCCCACATCTATGGCATGGAATGGAGTAAATTATTTTGGAGTTGAAAACGGTCTGATGATACAGGGTTCAGGGTGGCGGTCATGGAAGAATGGAGCGTGAATGTATTACAGTGGATGAGACACAGGTGAATTCTCTAAGCAACTTCTCTTGAACATACCGGCAACACTGACATGATGGATTGGTAGCGTTAACCCCAAATACGGATGGTTTGATGGACCAATGGTGATATGAACAGTGACCAGAACAACCCAACTCGACTCGGATGCAGAGTGAAAGTGTCATGTTCAAGAGCGACTTGCTACCAATAAATTTTCTTCATGTTTTCTTCCCATTTTTCCCCCAGTCATTGCTAACCAGTACCTCTTTATTTTTGAGAAGCTTGAGGAGGATAACATATGCTTGTTCTATAATTTTCCCTTCGGCCAAACCCATCGCTATGTTTTAATGCGCCTAGCGATAGTTAAACTCGTTCTTGTTTGAATGGACAAGTTTGTCCCTATTCGGTTTTAACGAGTTAAACGACAAAGACAACTCGGTCATTTCAAATTTTAGAGAGTTTGAAAGGGACATAAAGAAAACCCTAATAATCCTTTTTCGTCTTATAATCCCTTAAGTCTGAAAAAGTATAAATAATACAAAAGGGATGAATTTTCGGAAATTTTAATGAGCCGAACAAAACAAGCGCTTGATCTTTTTGTGTAATAATTCCTCATGTCCAAAAAGATTAAAATCTAAAGGAGGGATAGCACTTCTGGTAACTTTAACGAGCTAGAGAGGCGAATTACTCGGCAATATTTTCATATTTTACGAGTCATATGAAAAGAGCTTAAAGGAGACTCGTTTTTCGAGGAACGAGTGATAAATTCGGGTAGCAGCTAATTCCAGGTAAGGTTTGGAATTTTCCAATCACAGCAGTGTCACAACGATGGCTAACAGGATCACTCTTCACAGCTGTTCCTCAAAAAGGGTAAACAATCAAATGGAGGTGAATGATCGACCAATACAGAGTGGAGGTGATGATGAGAACATGACCAAGGCTTCAAAGGTTGATGATAATTCATTCACGATGGTTATTTACCGGAAATTTGTTCATTTTTTAATGAATGAGCTTAAACTCTGGGGGAAACATTTGCTCACTACTTATGTTTAATTTTTAACGAGCTTGAACTCCACATAAAAACTGCTCGATATAAGGGTCATTGATTACTTTTATTTTACCATTGACAACTTTGTTTCTTCAAAGGCTGTACTGCCTACTCAATTGCTTCATCAAACTAGTTAGAAACTAATAATATATGCTTGAAAAATGAGTCAAAACACCAATATTTTACTTGAATTACGTGAAAAGTAATTTAAAAGTGGTTTTTACCTCTCATTTTACCATTTCATTTAAACTTTGGTTTGTTGGAGCTTTGGAGGTGCTTTCCTCCTTGATTTTCACTAGCTGATTCTGGGAGATTATGTGGATGATTCTTGGCGCCATCTGGTCTACGTAAGAGCTAAACCTAAGCTCTTCAGTTTCATTCTTTCCTTTTTGAATTCTGAGCATGTTTCCTGGTTTTTCTGAGCCCCTGGGGTTGGAAGAATTCGCCCTGGATCCATCGCACCTTTCAAGGTGCGATGCATGCTGGCTTGGCCATTGGCCAGTCAGTATGCATCCCACCAAGTACACTGTTGGGGGTGCGATGGGCGCAAGGAGGGAAACTTGTACACAGTTTTTCACGAAATTTTTTGCCTGTTTTTCACCAAATCGGGATCCTGACTCTTCTCTTGTTTGTTTTCAGAGATTCATCGGAGCAAAATGCCTATTACATGGTGAGAATGTGAGCATGAAGAAGAGGACATGCTTGCTTTACATGATCCGATTACGGTAAATGCACTGTGAAACTGTGGCCTGTTCAAGTTTTTCCGCATCTCTAGCATGAGGTAACAAATCAACTTGTTGCAATATTTTCTTGATGCATGGGATCCTACTGACCAAGTGTTCCATATTAGGGGCAAATCCATCCCCTTGACTGTCGTGGACATCTATTTTTTGACCGGTTTATCGAGGTGTGGTGCCCCTGTCTCATTATCAAGTTCGGCCCGTGGGGGTGAATCTGTGAGAGATTACATTCGTCGGTATTGCAGAGAGGGATCTCAGCCAAGTAAGGATGGAAAGATCAATATTCGAGATGTAACTTACAGGCCCTTGAGGACCATTCTGTTCACTTTTGCTAGACTAGCTAGTAGTGCAGCTCTTCAGGTGGCCAACAGGTCTTATATGCAGTATGCCTTGGAATGCCTTGAACCAAAGGCATTCAACTGGTGTGATGCAGTACTCCCTGTGATGAAAGAACAACTTACCAAGGTAAAAAGCAGAAGATTGAAGAACTTTGGTTATGGTTCCATTTTGACTGATTTCACCTTGGAAAAGATCCGACTGATGCAGCCACAGTATATTCCACTTGGTTTACCTCCACCAACTGAGCCACAGATGCAGAGATGGGTTGACTTCATGGCCCGACATGTGGGTCCGTCCCATATTTCTTTCTCTGATACCTTCTTTGAGTGGTTCAACCGTCAGCAGATGGTCTTTGCCGAGTGTCCATATGCTGGTATGGATTTCTGGGGTGATCCGGATTTGGTACTGCCGGCTGGTGAGCGGTGGGGTGCCATAGGTAAATTCTCTGACTATATTCCTGTTTATGCTTTTCATAATGCCCTTACATTTTCTTTACTCAAGACTAATCAAAACTCATGCGCTCATGCAGAAATTGGACCAGTCCGACCAGTAGTACATCTGATAGCGCCAGCTGCCACTCCGGCAGGAGAGGCTGTGGGGAGGGCTATCCTTCGCGACCTTGATGTGGCCGAGACTCTTTCAGTATTACAGGATCAGGTCGAGGGTCGCACTCTTGGTATTCCGGATGTGAGGACCGACGAGATGCCTCCTAGGCTACAGCGACATACTACTGGCGTGCCAAGTCGTTGGACTCGACTTTTACGCATGATTGCACAGGCAATGACTTGTTATCATCAACACCATTAGAATAGGGTGCCCCACAGCACTTTTGAGTTTTAGGTCATCTGACCAATTTTTTCTTGGTTACAGAACATCATGTGTAAACCACAAACTGTTATATATATATTTTTTATTTTTGGAGTTTTATTTTGGTGAAGTTACATGATCTTGATGCAAATATTGATGAAATGCTTCTTTTATAAATGTTGCAAATGTCTATCTAACACATAATTTTCCAATGAGTCTATTAATGTGTTCAAGTTTCTAGAAATATGTTGATACTGAATAGAATCAAACTGTCTTTCCAAAATCTTGATCCTTAGGAACATGCGATAGATAGTTGGATTTCAGACAGAGTAGATTCCAGTGAGTTGTAGTATCACAAGTTGTGAGTATAGCCTGATGACAAGTCGGCGTATGCCATGTCTGATGGCATCAGAGAGGAGTTCTATCAACGCTCTATATTCAGCAATGTTATTTGTTGAACGACCAATACATACCCCTCTAAAACTTATTAACTCACCACTTGGATCAAAAATGGCCCAGGCCGTAGAAGATAGCTTCCGCGAACTACGACTCGCTCTGTCGGCATATCCAACAAATCATTCCAATTGGTTCGACATCTACAACAAATGTAAAAAAATGGATTACCTGACCAAAAAAATTACCCTTAGCGAAAACAAAAATTTAACAAAAGCATAGGGGTTACTACACTGAATCATGCGTAGTAACACTTAAGATACAACCCGTTACGGGGTTGCGCCAGTGGAATCCCATCATAATCCACTAACTCGTAGGCTCCTTTTGCTAATACACGTTTAAAAATATAGGGGCCCATCCATAATGATTTGAATTTACCTGCTCCCAATTTATCAGATTCCTAGTCGTAAAGTAAGACCAAGTCACCTTCTGAGAAGACACGAGGTTTGACATTCTTGTCGAACCGAGCCTTGACTCATTTCTTATGGGCTTCGTTAGCCAAAGCAGCATCACGACGGGTTTTATCCAATTGGATTAGTTCTAAGAAATGGGCCTCCTCTTCTAATGTTCTGGGGAGAAGGTCGACTGCGATTTTGAGGGACGAGATTTCACACTGAATTGGTAAGATTGCTTCTAGGCCATACACCAGTTGAAAGGTTGTAAACCCGATTGCATTCCTTACCGATGTTTGGTATGCCCACAACGCTGAGTACAGGATCAGGTGCCAACTCCTTTTGTGGACTCCAATCATCCTTTGCAGCATCCGCTTCAGGACCTTGTTGATTTCTTCAACTTGTCCATTGGCCTGTGGGTAATATGGAGTAGAGATGTCATGGGACAACCCCAATTTGGCAGCCAATTCAACCATCATGTGATTGCGAAAATGCGATCGATGATCTGTGACTATGGCCTGTGGAATGCCAAATCTGGAGACTACATGATTGAAAAAGAAAAGGGTAGTCGTTTCGCTGGTGTTGTTTAATGTAGGCATCGCCTCGCCCCATTTGGTAAAATAGTCTACCGCGACTATGGTATACCCATGCCCCCCGGTCGAGGTGGGGTTACATGTCATCAAATCTATGCCCCATTTGGCGAATGGTCCAACAGCAACTACTGGTTGCAGGGGTGTGGGTGGTGTTCTAGTTTTTCTACCGAAAATTTGACGCGCATGTCAACTTCTGACTGCTGTTATGCAATCTTTGAACATTGTTGGCCATTTTGTTATCGGGAAATCTAGTGTCTATGCAAAGCTACTAGTCCCACTAAGACTTGTAGCTATCTTAGAAACAAACAAACTAAAACTACTTTCATTTTCTTTTATGAGAAGTAGATAAGAGGGGAACAAAAGAGACCAACCTCCCTCTTGCGCTTGGTTCCTTGCTTGATTCCTCTCCCTTCCGATAAATCTTTGCCACTCGCTTCCTCGTCTACCCACCTTCAAAGAGCACCTGTGGAATCAAAGCAGCATAACACTATCTAAGAACAGAGATCTACTATCATAAACAATATAGGACCAGATATATATTGAGCACACAAATGCATATATCATCAATCATACAAGAATGTGAAGAAAAACTTGAATAGCTTTATTAATATCAAGAATAGAAAAAATGATTACAACCAATTGTTCTGACCCAGTGTCATCCTCTCAGCAAGAAAGCCCTTCTTCACTTCATGAAAAGCTTAGATCACCCAACACTATGATGTTACACCAAGAAACCAACAGCACTTCCTTACAAGATCAGCCTCTAGATCTCTGGGATGAGGGATCCATATATAGATGATTGAAGGGAGGTGAGTCAGCTTCTGAGATTTTATTAGTGTCCTCTCTCTGATAATTCTTGATTCCACTTGGAGATTGATGATCTCTTACTCATCCTTGGGCGAATGCTGAGAGGCAAGTGTCACAGGAGAAGTTTCTGTAAGATTCCATGATCCTCCAACCCGCAGATTGACTCTGCCATTTGTCCACTCTCGCCCATCGCACCCCATAGAAGGGCTTTTCAGTATGCCTCACACCTCCCGCATGAATTTAGGAGGGATGCAGCGCACTTTTACCATGGAGCAGGTGAGATGGTCCAGTTTTGACCAATTCTGAGTAGTTTTTCATGGATAACTTCTGGGAGATGATGTAATCAGCTGACCTTGTTCTTTTAGGGGATGGAACAACACTTTTAGGGACTTAGGAGTCCTTGGTTTATGGACATGTTTGATTGGGGTTGCAGTGCGAGTTTCCCCCTAAAGCATGAGGTCGTTAATCTTTTGATGTCGAGTGAAATGATTTATCATGAGGATCCGAAGTTTTTTCGAACTAGAAGGCGATCTGTAATAAGATACAATACAATACATTATCTTCATAATATTTTCATGATCTAGCTGAGGCGGGCATTCCCATGCTCAGCTTTATAAATTCATTTTCACATACATATGACATACAACCATCTGAGTGTAGATTGATGATTCTGGTAGATCCATCATCCCTTAGATTGGATGATTATCTGTGCAGCAATGATGTACATTTGATGTCTTTATTTTCCTGAATATATATTGCAGCCCGGATGGATGAAACTAGATCCAGGGTCTTCAATCTCATTCAATCTTCACTCAAAGTATAAGCCGATCCATGTGAGACATATTCTCTAGTTGAACATGGAAAGACATCGCCTGATTACCAGCCAATGATGTAAGAAGTTAACAGGCACGAGAGGAATCACCGATAATGATGATGACCTGCAAGGTACTACGGTACAATTAACATGGTGTGAATAAGGGACTTGGTGTTGAACACCACGCAAAATCTTTTGGTCAAAGGCCATTGATGTAAACCTCTCGCTGGAAGTGAGAAACTTGCCATTGAGGCATGCAAGCTTCAAAGTACTGAAAGGGTTGTCCCTAAGTCAACTTCTTGGATAATGAGTGGATGTCAATAAGAAGTGACCCACAGTAGGAGGGCCTTAATGAATCCCACATCTATGGCATGGAACAGAGTAAATGATTTTCGAGGTGAAAACGGTCTGATGATACAGGGTTCACGGTGGCAGTCATGAAAGAATGGAGCGTGAATGTATTATAGTGGATGAGACACAGGTGAATTCTCTGAGCAACTTCTCTTGAACATACTGGCGACACTGACATGATGGATTCGTAGCGTTAACCCCAAATATGGATGGTGTGATGGACCAATTGTGATATGACCAGTGAACAGAACAACCCAACCCGACTTGGACGCGGAGTGAAAGTGTCATGTTCAAGAGCGACTTGCTACCAATAAAGTTTCTTCAAGTTTTCTTCCCAATTTTTCCCCAGTCATTGCTGAGCAGTACCTCTTTATTTTTGTCAAGCTTGAGGAGGATAACATATGCTTGTTCTATAATTTTCCCTTTGGGCAAACCCATCGCTATGTTTTAACGAGCCTAGCGATAGTGAAACTCGTTCTTGTCTGTATGGACAAGTATTTCCCTATTTGGTTTTAACGAGTTTAACAACAAAGATAACTTGGTCCTTTTCGATTTTAGAGAGTTTGAAAGGGACATAAAGAAAACCCCAATAATCCTTTTTCGTCTTATAATCCCTTAAGTCCGAAAAAGTATAAAATAATACAAAAGTGATGAATTTTTGGAAATTTTAACGAGCTGAACAAAACAAGCGCTTGATCTTTTTGTGTAATAATTACTCATGTCCAAAAAGATTAAAATCTAAAGGAAAGATGGCACTTCCGGTCACTTTAACGAGCTGGAGGGGCTAATTACTCAGCAATATTTTCATATTTTACGAGTCAGATGGAAAGAGCTTAAAGGAGACTCGTTTTTCGAGGAACGAGTGATAAATTCGAGTAGCAGCTAATTCCAGGTAAGGTTTGGAATTTTCCAATCACGACAGTGTCACAAGGATGGCTAACAGGATCACTCGTCACAACTATTCCTCAAAAGTGGTAAACAATCAAATGGAGGTGAATGATTGGCCAATACAGAGTGGAGGTGATGATGAGAACACGACCAAGGCTTCAAAGGCTGATGATAATTCATTCACGATGGTTATTTACCTGAAATTGGTTCATTTTTTAATGAATGAGCTTAAACTCTGGGGGAAACATTTGCTCACTATTTATGTTTAATTTTTAACGAGCTTGAACTCCACATAAAAACTGCTCAATATAAGGGTGATTGATTACTTTGATTTTACCATTGACAACTTTGTTCCTTCAAAGGTTGTACTGACTACTCAATTGCTTCATCAAACTAGTTAGAAACGAATAATATATGCTTGAAAAATGAGTCAAAACACTAATATTTTTCTTGAATTACATGAAAAGTAATTTAAAAGTGGTTTTTTCCTCTCATTTTACCATTTCATTTGAACTTTGGTTTGTTGGAGCTTTGGAGGTGCTTTCCCCCTTGATTTTCACGAGCTGATTTTGGGAGATTATGTGGATGATTCTTGGCACCATCTGGACCAGGTAAGAGCTAAACCTGAGCTCTCAGTTTCATTCTTTCCTTTTTGAATTCTTGAGCATGTTTTCTAGTTTTTTTGAGCCCCTGGGGTTTGAAGAATTCGCCCCGGCTCCCTTGCACCTTTGAAGGTGCGATGCATGCTAGCTTGGCCATTGGCCAGTCAATATGCATCCCACCCAGTACACTGCTGGGGGTGCGATGGGCGCAAGGAGGGAAACTTGTGCACAGTTTTTCACGAAATTTTTTGCCTGTTTTTCACCAAATCGGGATCCTGACTCTTCTCTTGTTTGTTTTCAGAGATTCATCGGAGCAAAATTCCTGTTACATGGTGAGAACGCGAGCATGAAGAAGAGGATATGCTTACTGTCAAACTGTGGCCTGTTCAAGTTTTTCTGCATCTCTAGCATGAGGCAACAAATCAACTTGTTGCAATATTTTCTCGATGCATGGGATCCTACTGACCAGGTGTTCCAGATTAGGGGCAAAACCATCCCCTTGATTGTCGTGGACATCTATTTTTGACTGGTTTATCAAGGTGTGGCGCCCCTATCTCATTATCAGGTTTGGCCTGTGGGGGTGAATCTGTGAGAGATTACATTCGCCGGTATTGCAGAGAGGGATCTCAGCCGAGTAAGGATGGAAAGATCAATATCCGAGATGTAACTGACAGGCCCTTGAGGACCATTCTGTTCACTTTTACTAGACTGGCTAGTAGTGTGGCACTTCACGTGGCCAACAGGTCTTATATGCAGTATGCCTTGGAATGCCTTGAACCAAAGGTGTTCAACTGGTGTGATGCAGTACTCTCTGTGATGAAAGTATAACTGACCAAGGTAAAAAGTGGAAGATTGAAGAACTTTGGTTATGGTTCCATTTTGACTGCTTTTGCCTTGGAAAATATCCCACTGATGCAGCCACAGTATATTCCACTTGGTTTACCTCCACCGACTGAGCCACGGATGCAAAGATGGGTTGACTTCATGGCCCGACATGCGGGTCAGTCCCAGATTTCTTTCTCTGATACCTTCTTTGAGTAGTTCAACTGTCAGCAGATGGTCTTTGCCGAGTGTCCATATGCTGGTATGGATTTCCGGGGTGATCCGGATTTGGTATTGCCGGCTGGTGAGCAGTGCGGTGCGATAGGTAAATTCTCTGACCATATTCATGTTTATGCTTTTCATAATGTCCTTACATTTTCTTTACTCAAGACTAATCAAAACTCATGCGTGCATGCAGACATTGGACCAGTCCAACCAGTACTACGTCCGAGAGCAACAGCTGCCGCTCCGGTAGGAGAGGCTGTGGGGAGGGCTATCCTTCACGACCTTGATGTGGCCGAGACTCTTTCAGCATTTAAGGATCAGGTCGAGGGTCTCACTCTCGATATTCCGGATGTGAGGACCGATGAGATGCCTCTTAGGCTGCAGCGACGTACTACTAGTGTGCGAAGTCGATGGACTCGGCTTTTACGCATGATTGCATAGGCAGTGACTTGTTATCATCAACACCATTAGACTAGGGTGCCCCCCAGCAGTTTTGAGTTTTGGGTCATCTGACCAATTTTGTCTTGGTTACAGAACATCATGTGTAAACCAAAAATAGTTATATATATATTTTTGATTTTTGGAGTTTTATTTTGGTTAAGTTACATGATCTTGATGCAAATATTGATGAAATGCTTCTTTTATAAATGTTGCAAATGTCTATCTAAGACATAATTTTCCAATGAGTCTGTTAATGTGTTTAAGTTTCTGAAAATATGTTGATATTGAATAGAATCAAACTATCTTTCCAAAATCTTGACCCTTAGGAACATGCGATAGATAGCTGGATTTCGGACGAAGTAGATACTAGTGAGTTGTAGTATGACGAGTTGTGAGTCTAGCCTGATGACAAGTCGGCGTATGCCATGTCTGATAGCATCATAGAGGAGTTCTATCAACGCGCTATATTCAGCGATGTTATTTGTTGACTGACCAATACATACCCCTCTAAAACTTATTAACTCGCCGCTTGGATCAAAAATGGCCCAGGCCACAAAATATAGGTTCTGCGAACTACGACTCGCTCCATTGGCATATCCAACAAATGATTCCAATAGGTTTGACATCTGCAACAAATGTAAAAAATTGGATTACCTAACCAAAAAAATTACCCTTAGCGTAAACAAAAATTTAACAAAAGCATAGGGGTTACTACACTGAATCATGCATAGTAACGCTTAAGATACAACCCGTTACGGGGTTGCGGTAGTGGAATCCCATCATAATCCACTAACTCGTAGGCTCCTTTTGCTAATACACGTTTAACAATATAGGGGTCCATCCATAAGGATTTGAATTTACCTGCTCCCAATTTATCAGATTCCTAGTTGTAAAGTAAGACCAAGTCACCTTTTGAGAAGACACGGGGTTTGACATTCTTGTCGAACTGCGCCATGACTCGTTTCTTATGGGCTTCGTTAGCCAAAGTAGCATCACGACGGGTTTCATCCAATTGGATTAGTTCCAGGAAACGAGCCTCCTCTTCTGAAGTTCCGGGGAGAAGGTCGACTGCGAGTTTGAGGGACGAGATTTCCCACTGAATTGGTAAGATTGCTTCTAGGCCATACACCAGTTGAAAGGGTGTAAACCTAGTTGCATTCGTTACTGATGTTCGGTATGCCCACAAGGCTGAGTACAGGATCAAGTGACAACTCCTTTTGTGGACTCTAATCCTCCTTTGTAGCATCCGCTTCAGGACCTTGTTGATTGCTTCAACTTGTCCATTGGCCTGTGGGGAATATGGAGTAGAGCTGTCATGGGACAACCCCAATTTGGCAGCCAATTAAACCTTCATGTGATTGCGAAAATGGGATCGATGATCTGTGACTATGGCCTGTGGAATGCCGAATCTGGAGACGACATGATTGAAAAAGAAAAGGGCAGCCGTTTCGCCGATGTTGTTTAATGTAGGCATCGCCTCAGCCCATTTGGTAAAATAATCTACCGCAACTACGATATACCCATGCCCCCCGGTCGAGGTGGGGTTACATGTCATCAAATCTATGCCCCATTTGGCGAATGGCCCAACAACAACTACTGGTTGTAGGGGTGTGGGTGGTCTTCTAGTTTTGCTATCTAAAATTTGACACGCAGGGCAACTTCTGACTGCTGTTATGCAATTTTTGAACATTGTTGGCCATTTTGTTATTGGGAAATCTAGTGTCTATGCAAAGTTGCTAGTCCCACTAAGAATGGTAGCTATCTTAGAAACAAACAAACTAAAGCTACTTTTGTTTTCCTTTATGAGAAGTAGATAAGAGGGGAACAAAAGAGACCAACCTCTCTCTTGCGCTTGGTTCCTTGCTTGATTCCTCTCCCTTCCGATAGATCTTTGCCACTCACTTCCTCATCTACCCATCTTCAAAGAGCACCTGTGGAATCAAAGCAGCATAACACTATCCAAGAACAGAGATTTACTATCATGAACAATATAGGTCCAGATATATATTAAGCACACAAATACATATATCATCAATCATACAAGAATGTGAAGGAAAACTTGAATAGCTTTATTAATATCAAGAATAGCAATAAGGATTGCAACCAATTGTTCTGACCCAGCGTCATCCTCTCAGCAAGAAAGCCCTTCTTCACCTCATGAAAAGCTTAGATCACTCAACACTATGATGTTACACCAAGAAACCAGCAACACTTCCTTACAAGATACAGGATTCCAGCCTCTAGATCTCTGGGATGAGGGATCAATATATAGATGATTGTAGGGAGGCGAGTCAACTTTTGAGATTTGATTAGTGTCCTCTCTATGATAGTTCTTGATTCCACTTGGAGATTGATGATCTCTTACTAATCCTTACGCGAATGCAGAGAGGCAAGTGTCGCAGGAGAAGTTTCTGGAAGATTCCATGATCCTCCACCCCGCAAATCGACTCTGCCATTTGTGCACTCTTGCCCATCGCACCCCATAGGAGGGATTTTGAGTATGCATCGCACCTCTCATGTGCATTTAGGTGGGATGCAGTGCACTTTGACCATGGAGTAGATGAGATGGTCCATTTTTGACCAGTTTTGAGTAGTTTTTCATGGAGAACTTCTGGGAGATGATGTAATCAGTCGACCTTGTTCTTTTAGGGGATGGAACAACACTTTTAGGGACTTAGGAATCCTTAGTTTATGGACATTTTTGATTGGGGTTGCAGTGCCCAAAAATGTCTATAACAGTTGCCCCCTAAAGCATGAGGTCATTAATCTTTTGATGTCGGGTGAAATGCTTTATCATGAGGATCCGAAGTTTTTTCGAACTAGAAGGCGAACTGTAATAAGATACAATATAATACATTATCTTCATAATATTTTCATGATCTAGCTGAGGCGGGCATTCCCATGCTCAAATTTATAAATTCATTTTAATGTACATAAGACAGACAAACGTCTAAGTGCAGATTGATGATTCTGGTAGAGCCATCATCCCTTAGATTGGATGATTATTTGTGTAGCAATGATGTACATTTGATGTATTTATTTTCCTGAATATGTATTGCAGCCCAGATGGATGAAACTAGATCCGGGGTCTTCAGTCTCGTTCAATCTTCACTCAAAGTATAAGTCGATCCATGTGAGACATGTTCTGGAGTCGAACATGGAAAGACATCGCCTGATTACCAGCCAATGACGTAAGCTGTTAATAGGCACGAGAGGAATCACCGATAATGATGATGAACCTCAAGGTACTATGGTACAATTCACGTGGTGTGAATAAGGCACTTGGCATTGAACACCACGCAAAATATTTTGGTCAGAGGCAATTGATGTAAACCTCTCGTCGGAAGTGAGAAACTTGCCATTGAGGCATGCAAGCTTCAACGTACTGAAAGGGTTGTCCCTAAGTCAAATTCTTGGATAATGAGCTGATGTCGACAAGAAGTGACCCACCGAAGGAGGGACTTAATGAATCCCACATCTACGGCATGGAACGGAGTAAATTATTTTGGAGGTGAAAATGGTCTGATGATACAGGGTTCAGGGTGGCGGTCATGAAAGAATGGAGCATGAATGTATTACATTGGATGAGACATAGGTGAATTCTCTGAGCAACTTCTCTTGAACATACCGGTGACACTGACATGATGGATTGGTAGCGTTAACCCCAAATATGGATGGTGTGATGGACCAATGGTGATATGACCAGTGAATAGAACAACCCAACCCGACTCGGATGTGCAGTGAAAGTGTCATGTTCAAGAGCGACTTGCTACCAATAAAGTTTCTTCAAGTTTTCTTCCCAATTTTTCCCCAATCATTGCTGACTAGTACCTCTTTATTTTTGTCAAGCTTTAGGCGGATAACATATGCTTCTTCTATAATTTGCCCTTCGGGAAAACCCATCGCTATGTTTTAACGAGCCTAGCGATACTGAAACTCATTCTTGTCTGTATGGACAAGTTTGTCCCTATTCGGTTTTAACGAGTTTAACGACAAAGATAACTCGATCCTTTTCAATTTTAGAGAGTCTGAAAGGGACATAAATAAAACCCCAATAATCCTTTTTCGTCTTATAATCCCTTAAGTCCGAAAAAGTATAAAATAATACAAAAGGGATGAATTCTCGAAAATTTTAATGAGCCGAACAAAACAAGCGCTCGATCTTTTTGTGTAATAATTCCTCATGTCAAAAAAGATTAAAATCTAAAGGAGGGATAGCACTTCTGGTCACTTTAACGAGCTGGATAGGCCAATTACTCGGCAATATTTTCTTATTTTACGAGTCAGATGAAAAGAGCTTAAAGGAGACTCGTTTTTCGAGGAACGAGTGATAAATTTGGGTAGCAGCTAATTCGAGGTAAGGTTTGGAATTTTCCAATCATGGCAGTGTCACAAGGATGGCTAACAGGATCACTCTTCGCAGTTGTTCCTCAAAAAGGGTAAACAATCAAATGGAGGTGAATGATCGGCCAATACAGAGGGGAGGTGATGATGAGAACACGACCAAGGCTTCAAAGGCTGATGATAATTCATTCACGATGGTTATTTACTGGAAATTGGTTCATTTTTTAATGAATGAGCTTAAACTCTGGGGGAAACATTTGCTCACTGCTTATGTTTAACTTTTAATGAGCTTGAACTGCACATAAAAACTGCTCGATATAAGGGTCATTGATTACTTTGATTTTACCATTGAAAACTTTGTTCCTTCAAAGGTTGTACTGCCTACTCAATTGCTTCATCAAACTAGTTAGAAACGAATAATATATGCTTGAAAAATGAGTCAAAACACTAATATTTTACTTTAATTACGTGAAAAGTAATTTAAAAGTTGTTTTTACCTCTCATTTTACCATTTCATTTGAACTTTGGTTTGTTGGAGCTTTGGAGGTGCTTTCCCCCTTGATTTTCACTAGCTAATTCTAAGAGATTATGTGGATGATTCTTGGCGCTATCTGGACCAGGTAAGAGCTAAACCTGAGCTCTTAAGTTTCATTCTTTCCTTTTTGAATTCTAAGCATGTTTCCTGGTTTTTCCGAGCCCCTGGGGTTTGAAGAATTCACCCTGGCTTCATCGCACCTTTCAAGGTGCGATGCATGCTGGCTCATCCATTGGCTAGTCAGTATGCATCCCACCCAGTACTCTACTGGAGGTGCAATGGGCGCAAGGAGGGAAACTTGTGCACAATTTTTCACGAAATTTTGTGCCTGTTTTTCACCAAATCGGGATCCTGACTCTTCTCTTGTTTGTTTTCAGAGATTCATCGAAGCAAAATGCCTATTACATGGTGAAAATGTGAGCATGAAGAAGAGGACATGCTTGCTTTACATGATCTGGTTACGGTAAATGCACTGTGAAACTGTGGCCTGTTCAAGTTTTTCCGCATCTCTAGCATGAGGCAACAAATAAACTTGTTGCAATATTTTCTCGATGCATGGGATCCTACTGACCAGGTGTTCCAGATTAGGGGAAAATCCATCCCGTTGACTGTCGTGGACATCTATTTTTTAACCATTTTATCGAGCTGTGGTGCCCCTATCTCATTACCAGGGTCCTGTGGGGGTAAATCTGTGAGAGATTACATTCGCCGGTATTCCAGAGAGGGATCTCAGCCGAGTAAGGATGTAAATATCAATATCCGAGATGTAACTGAGAGGCCCTTGAGGACCATTCTGTTCACTTTTTCTACACTGGCTAGTAGTGCGGCCCTTCACGTGGCCAATAGGTCTTATATGCAGTATGCCTTGGAATGCCTTGAACCAAAGGTGTTCAACTGGTGTGATGCAGTACTCTTTGTGATGAAAGAACAACTCACCAAGGTAAAAAGTGGAAGATTGAAGAGCTTTGGTTATGGTTCCATTTTGACTACTTTCGCCTTAGAAAGGATCCCACTGATGCAGCCACAGTATATTCCACTTGGTTTACCTCCACTGACTGAGCCACAGATGCAAAGATGGGTTGACTTCATGGCCCAACATGTGGGTCAGTCCCGGATTTCTTTCTCTGATACCTTCTTTGAGTAGTTCAACCATCAGCAGATGGTCTTTGCCGAGTGTCCATATGCTGGCATGGATTTCCGAGGTGATCCGGATTTGGTACTGCCAGTTGGTGAGCAGTGGGGTGCCATAGGTAAATTCTCTGACCATATTCCTGTTTATGCTTTTCATAATGTCCTTACATTTTCTTTACTCAAGACTAATCAAAACTCATGCGAGCATGCAGACATTGGACCAGTCTGACTAGTAGTACGTCCGAGAGCGCCAGCTGCCGCTCCGGTAGGAGAGGCTGTGGGGAGGGCTATCCTTCACGACCTTGATGTGGCCGAGACTCTTTCAGCATTGCAGGATCAGGTCGAGGGTCTCACTCTTGGTATTCCAGATGTGAGGACCGACGAGATGCCTCTTAGGCTGCATCGACATACTACTGGCGTGCCAAGTTGATGGACTCGGCTTTTACGCATGATTGCACAGGCAGTGACTTGTTATCATCAACACCATTAGATTAGGGTGCCCCCCAGCACTTTTTAGTTTTGGGTTTTCTGACCAATTTTTTCTTGGTTACAGAACATCATGTGTAAACCAAAAATAGTTATATATATATTTTTCATTTTCGGAGTTTTATTTTGGTTAAGTTACATGATCTTGATGCAAATATTGATGAAATGCTTCTTTTATAAATGTTGCAAATGTCTATCTAACACATAATTTGCCAATGAGTCTATTAATGTGTTTAAGTTTCTGGAATTATGTTGATATTGAATAGAATCAAACTGTCTTTCAAAAATCTTGACCCTTAGGAACATGCGATAGATAGCTGGATTTCGAACGGAGTAGATACCAGTGAGTTGTAGTATGACGAGTTGTGAGTCTAGCCTGATGACAAGTCAGCGTATGCCATGTCTGATGGCATCAGAGAGGAGTTCTATCAACGTGCTATATTCAACGATGTTATTTGTTGACCGACCAATACATACCCCTCTAAAACTTATTAACTCGCCACTTGGATAAAAAATGGACCAGGTTGCAGAAGATAGGTTCTGCGAACTATGACTCTCTCCGTCGACATATCCAACAAATGATTCCAATAGGTTCGACATCTGCAACAAATGTAAAAAAATGGATTACCTGACCAAAAAAATTACCCTTAGCGAAAACAAAAATTTAACAAAAGCATAGGGCTTACTACACTGAATCATGCATAGTAACGCTTAAGATACAACCCGTTACGGGGTTGCGCCAGTGGAATCCCATCATAATCCACTAACTCGTAGGCTCCTTTTGCTACTACACGTTCAACAATATAGGGGCCCATCCATAACGATTTGAATTTACCTGCTCCCAATTTATCAGATTCCTAGTCGTAAAGTAAGACCAAGTCACCTTCTGAGAAGACACGGGGTTTGACATTCTTGTCGAACTGCGCCTTGACTCGTTTCTTATGGGCTTCATTAGCCAAAGCAGCATCACGATAGGTTTCATCCAATTGGATTAGTTCTAAGAAACGAGCCTCCTCTTCTGAAGTTTCGGGGAGAAGGTCGACTGCGAGTTTGACGGACGAGATTTCACACTGAATTGGTAAGATTTCTTCTAGGCCATACACCAGTTGAAAGGGTGTAAACCCGGTTGCATTCCTTACCGATGTTCAGTACACCCACAAGGCTGAGTACAGGATCAGGTGCCAACTCCTTTTGTGGACTCCAATCATCCTTTGCAGCATCTGCTTCAGGACCTTGTTGATTGCTTCAACTTGTCCATTGGCCTGTGGGTAATATGGAGTAGAGCGGTCATGGGACAACCCCAATTTGGCAGCCAATTCAACCATCATGTGATTGCGAAAATGCGATCGATGATCTGTGACTATGGCCTGTGGAATTCCAAATCTGGACACTACATGATTGAAAAGGAAAAATGGAAGTCGTTTCACCGGTGTTGTTTAATGTAGGCATCACCTCGGCCCATTTGGTAAAATAGTCTACTGCAACTATGATATACCCATGTCCCCCGGTCGACGTGGGGTTACATGTCACCAAATCTATGCCCCATTTGGCAAATGGCCCAATAGCAACTACTAGTTGCAGGGGTGTGGGTGGTCTTCTAGTTTTGCTATCGAAAATTTGGCATGCATGGCAACTTCTGACTACTGTTATGCAATTTTTGAAGACTATTGGCCATTTTGTTATCGGAAAATCTAGTGTCTATGCAAAGCTGCTAGTCCCACTAAGAATGGTAGCTATCTTAGAAACAAACTAACTAAAGCTACTTTCGTTTTCCTTTATGAGAAGTAGATAAGAGGGGAACAAAAGAGACCAACCTCTGTCTTGTGCTTGGTTCCTTGCTTGATTCCTCTCCCTTCCGATAGATCTTTGCCACTCGCTTCCTCGTCTACCCATCTTCAAAGAGCACCTGTGGAATCAAGGCAGCATAACAGTATCCAAGAACAAAGATCTACTGTCATAAACAATATAGGACCAGATATATATTGAGCACACAAATGCATATATCATCAATCATACAAGAATGTGAAAGAAAACTTGAATAGCTTTATTAATATCAATAATAGCAAAAAGGATTACAACCAATTGTTTTGACCCAGCGTCATCCTCTCAGCAAGAAAGCCCTTCTTCACCTCATGAAAAGCTTAGATCACCCAACACTATGATGTTACACCAAGAAACTAGCAGCACTTCCTTACAAGATACAAAATTCCGGCCTCTAGATCTCTGGGATGAGGGATCCATATATAGATGATTGCAGGGAGGTGAGTCAGCTTCTGAGATTTGATTAGTGTCCTCTCTCTAATAGTTCTTGATTCCACTTGGAGATTGATGATCTCTTACTCATCCCTGGGTGAATGCAGAGAGGCAACTGTCACAGGAGAAGTTTCTGGAAGATTCCATGATCCTCCACCTCGCAGATTGACTCTACCATTTGTCCACTCTCACCCATCGCACCCCATAGAAGGGCTTTTTAGTATGCATCACACCTCCTGTGTGCATTTAGGTGGGATGCAACGCACTTTGACCATGAAGCAGGTGAGATGGTCCAGTTTTGACCAGTTCTGAGTAGTTGTTCATGGAGAACTTCTGGGAGATGATGTAATCAGCTGACCTTGTTCTTTTAGGCGATGGAACAACACTTTTAGGGACTTAGGAGTCCTTGGTTTATGGACATGTTTGATTGGGGTTGCAGTGACAAAAAATGTCTATAACAGGTAGCCCTTTCCAAATTTATACTTTCCATTATATATTAAATATTATGCATTAAAATGAAAATTAATAGCTACAAATTTTAATAATAATAAGGAATTTGGTATGTTAATATTTAATAAAAAAAATTATTATCAATTTTGTGGTTTGAAATTTTTCTAAAGTAAAAATAAAAAATTATAATATTAAATGGTTAAAATTTCATTGTAATTCAATTGATATTTATAATAAATATGGGCTTTTCCAAGTTTATGTTTTCTACTTTTTATTAAATATTATTGATTAAAATAAAAATAAATATCTACAAATTTAAATAATTGCATGGAGAGACTTTAGTCCAACATGAATGATTAGATGGGAGACTTTAGCCCAAAGTGAATGAGATGTTGTAAGGTTATGTAATGTTATTTAAACTTGTTAATTTAGTGAAATTACATAAATATAAAATAAAATAAAATAAGAAGTATAATTATTAATAATTAATCCATTTTATATTAATCTTAACTCTAGATTTAGATAGACCACAAAGGGATCAATTTTCTCAAGCTGAAAGCTTTTCCTCTAGATCCATCTTAATTCTAGATTTAGTGAGCATAAAGAGGTAATTTTTTTCTTGATGATAATGTTAGAATTTGTCCTATTTGCATAGTTTGGGAAATCTTACAAAGACCCAGGATTTCACAGGAGTGAGAGATACAATTTACTTGATTTGGTTTATAGACATGTATATGCATCTCCTAGATGGGGAGGAGCAAGTGAAGGGATATGGAGATGAGTATGGAGATGAGTGTGAGAAATCCATCACAACTTGTGAGCTTTCTCACTCTACAATGTTTCTGTGTGCTTGAGCTTGCTCTAAAAGGAAATCTAACACATGTTAGATTTTCTTTTACATTGCAATGTTGTTAATATAGCACACATTAGACTTATTTAGTCCTAAAATGTTATTATGTTCTTGTGTTTGTGCTAGAAGGAAATATAGAATGTGTTAGATTTCTCTCAAATTTAAATGTGCTTGTGTTTGTGTTGGAAGAAAATTTAACACAAGCTAGATTTCTTATACTCTATAATGTTGTTGTTGGCAACGTGCGTGTATTTGTGGTAGACATAAATATAGCACTTGCTAGATTTCTCACTCTACAATGTTTCTATGTGCTCAAGTTTGCACTAAAAGGAAATCTAACACTTTTTCGATTTTCTCTTACATCGCAATGTTGTTAATCTAGCACACATTAGACTTATTTAGTCCTAAAATGTTGTTATGTTCTTGTGTTTGTGCTAGAAGGAAATATAGCATGTGTTATATTTCTTTCAAATTTAAATATGTTTGTGTTTGTGTTGGAAGAAAATTTAACACAAGCTAGATTTCTTATACTCTACAATGTTGTTATTGGCAACGTGCCTGTATTTGTGGTAGACATAAATCTAGCACTTGCTAGATTTCTCACTTTACAATGTTTCTATGTGCTCCAGTTTGTGCTAATAGGAAATCTAACACATGTTGCATTTTATTTTAAATTGAAATGTTGTTAATATAGCACACATTAGACCTATTTAGTCCTACAATGTTGTTATGTTCTTGTGTTTTTGCTCAAAGGAAATATAACATGTGTTAGGTTTCTTTCAAATTTGAATGTGCTTGTGTTTGTGTTGGAACAAAATTTAGCACAAGCTAGATTTCTTATACTCTACAATGTTGTTGTTGGCAACGTGTTTGTATTTGTGGTAGACATAAATGTAGAACTTGCTAGATTTCTCACTCTACAATGTTTCTATTTTCTTGAGTTTGTGCTAAAAGGAAATATAACACATGCTAGATTCTATTTTACATTGCAATGTTGGTAATCTACCACACATTAGACCTATTTAGTCCTACAATGTTGTTCTGTTCTTGTGTTTGTGCTCGAAGGAAATATAACATCTGTTAGATTTATTTCAAATTAAAATGTGTTTGTGTTTGTTTGGAAGAAAATTTAACACCATCTACAATTCCTATACTCTACAATGTTGTTGTTGGAAACGTGCTTGTATTTGTGGTAGACATAAATCTAGCAGTTGCTATATTTCTCACTCTAGAATGTTTCTATGTGCTTGAGGTTGCGCTAAAAGGAAATCTAACACATGTTAGATTTTCTCTTACATTGCAATGTTGTTAATCTAGCACACATTAGACTTATTTAGTCCTAAAATGTTGTTATGTTCTTATGTTTCTGCTAGAATGAAATATAACATGTTATGTTTCTTTCAAATTTAAATTTTCTTGTGTTTGTGTTGGAAGAAAATTTAACATAAACCATATTTCTTATACCCTACAATGTTGTTGTTGGCAACGTGCTTGTATTTGTGGTAGACATAAATCTAGCACATCTTAGATTTTTCACTCTAGAATGTTTCTATGTGCTTGAGTTTGTGCTAGAAGGAAATATAACACATGTTAGATTTTCTTTTACATTGCAGTGTTGTTAATCTAGCACACATTAGACTTAGTTAGTCCTAAAATGTTCTTATGTTCTTGTGTTTGTGCTAGATGGAAATATAGCATTTGTTATATTTATTTCAAATTTAAATGAGCTTGTGTTTGTGTTGGAGGAAAATTCAACACAAGCTAGATTTCTTATACTCTACGTTGTTGCACTTGGCAACGTGCTTGTATTTTTTGTAGACATAGATCTAGCACTCGCTAGATTTGTCACTGTACAATGTTTTTACGTGCTTGAGTTTGCACTAAAAGGAAATCTAACACATGTTAGATTTTCTTTTACATTGCAATGTTGTTAATCTAGCACACATTAGACTTATTTAGTCCTAAAATGTTGTTATGTTCTTGTGTTTGTGCTAGAAGAAAATATAGCACGTGTTAGATTTCTTTCAAATTAAAATATGCTTGTGTTTGTGTCGGAAGAAAGTTTAACACAAGCTAGATTTCTTATACTCTACAATGTTTTTGCTGGAAACGTGCTTGCATTTGTGGTAGACATAAATCTATCACTTGCTAGATTTCTCACTTTACAATGTTTCTATGTGCTCAATTTTGCACTAAAAGGAAATCTAACACATGTTAGATTTTATTTTACATTGCAATGTTGTTAATCTAGCACACATTAGACCTATTTAGTCCTGCAATGTTGTTATCTTCTTGTGTTTGTGCTCGAAGGAAATATAACATATGTTAGATTTCTTTCAAATTTAAATGTGCTTGTGCTTGTGTTGGAAGAAAGTTTAACATAAGCTAGATTTCTTATACTCTACAATGTTGCTGTTGGCAACATGCTTGTATTTGTGGTAGACATAAATCTAGGACTTGCTAGATTTCTCATTCTACAATGTTTCTATGTTCTTAACTTTGCACTAAAAGGAAATCTAACTCATGTTAGGTTTTCTTTTACATTGCAATGTTGTTAAACTAGCACACATTAGACTTATTTAGTCCTGAAATGTTGTTATGTTCTTGTGTTTGTGCTAGAAGTAAATATAGCATGTGTTAGATTTCTTTCAAATTTAAATGTGCTTGTGTTTGTGTTGGAATAAAGTTTAACACAAGTTAGATTTTTTATACTCTACAATGTTGTTGTTGGAAACATGCTTGTATTTGTGGTAGACATAAATCTAGCACTTGCTAGAATTCTCAATCTAGAATGTTTCTATGTGCTTGAATTTGTGCTAAAAGGAAATCTAACACATGTTGGATTTTCTTCTACATTACAATGTTGTTAATCTAGCACACATTAGACTTATTTAGTCTTAGAATGTTGTTATGTTCTTGTTTTTGTGCTAGAAGGAAATATAGCATGTGTTAGATTTCATTCAAATTAAAATGTACTTGTGTTTGTGTTGGAAGAAAACTTAACACATTCAAGAATTCTTATACTCTACAATGTTGTTGTTGGCAACGTGCTTGTATTTGTGGTAGAAATAAATCTAGCACTTGCTAGAATTCTCAATCTACAATGTTTCTATGTGCTTGACTTTGCACTAAAAGGAAATCTCACACATGTTGGATTTTCTTCTACATTACAATGTTGTTAATCTAGCACACATTATACTTATTTAGTCCTACAATGTTGTTATGTTCTTGTGTTTGTGCTTGAACGAAAAATAACATGAGTTAGATTTATTTCAAATTAAAATGTGCTTGTGTTTGTGTTGGAAGAAAATTTAACTCAATCTAGAATTCTTATACTCTACAATGTTGTTGTTGGCAACGTGCTTGTATTTTTGGTAGACATAAATCTAGCACTTGATAGAATTCTCAATCTACAATGTTTTTATGTGCTCAAGTTTGCACTAAAAGGAAATCTAACACATGTTAGATTTTATTTTACATTGCATTGTTGTTAATGCTAACATGTTTTTGTTTAGGCTAAAAGGAAATCTAGCTTGTGCTAGATTTTTTTTGTCGTGTAATGTTGTCATTGGAAATATTTATATGTTTGTGTTAGAAGTAAATGTAATGTAGACTAAATTTTTCTCACCCTACAATGTTGTTATGTGATTATGTTTGCATTAGAAGGAAATATAGTATGCATTATATTTCTTTCACCTTGTAATGTTGTTATTTGCAACGTTCTTGTGTTTTTTGTAGGAGGAAATCTTTGTACACTATCCCATTCTTAGACCACATATTCCATATGAATGGCCTTCTAATCATTTCCAGGTTTAATTTTTTTTTTATTATAACAATAGTCTATGTAGGCGTGGACTAAAACCTCATAGTATCTAAAAGGCAAGGTCAAACGTCATAAGCATGGAGATGTCCCAGGAATTATTGTTATTGCAATGTTTTTATTGACATTGTGTTTATGTTTTTCCTAGAAGGAAATTTAGCATCCGCTAGATTTGCTTTACAATACAATGTTGTTGTTGGAAATCTTCTTGTATGCGATAGAATATAGTCTACCATGGGTTACATTTCCTTCGTCTTGCAATATATTTAATGACAATGTGTTTGTGTTTGTGGTAGAAGGAAATCTAGCTTGTGCTAGATTTATTTTGTTTTGCAATGTTTTTCTTGGAAATATGAATGTGTTCGTGCTAAAAACAATTCTAGCATGTGCTAGATTTCTTTCACCTTACAATTTTTTTTGACAATATCCATGCATTCGTAATAGAAATAAATCTAGGATGCGAATATTTCCTTTGCTTTGCAAGATTCTTGTTGGCATTATGCTTTTGTTCGTGTTACAAGTAATTTTGTAACATTCTATATTTCTTTCAGCTTGCAAAGTTTCTATGTGTTTGTCTTTGTGCTAGATGAAGATCTAGAAGAAAATCTAATGATTGCCATAGTTAATGTTCTTTAATTGTGTTTTACCTTTATTTTTTCTAAAGCAAACTAAGAATATACATGACTATAAGAGATAAATTTTGTGTATATATTATGTTGTTGTAGTATCTACAATTATTTTTATTTATTCACAATGTAATGTCTTTTGGAAATGTTCTAATGCTTGTGCTAGAAGGAAACCTAGTAGATGTTTTCTTTCCTATATTCATGATTAAAAGAACATAATAAATTATTTGGGGGTGCCCTTTCTCTAACCTTGATCAACTATTATTTTGAGTTCTACACTTGTTATTTTTCTACACGTATAATGATGCGAGTAGTTATAGTATTTATAAATTCATATTTTCTTCAATAATTCGAAACTATGATAACAATTTTTTACTTTATTTTCAGATACCATGTACTATGAAGCTAGTGAGAATTCAAAGGAAGCATCCAAGGAAAAAGGAAGTCAAAAAACACAACACCAATTTCTTTAAATGGTGTGAAAATTTTAGTTTATACTTTGTTACAATCATTAGATATTGTGTTAATAATTGGTTGTTGATTAATAAAACCCATGGAAATAGCCTTAGGAGTGTGGTTTTAATGAGGACAACCCATACTAATATGGGCATCTTTTTTTCCAAGAAATTTTAACTAGGAGATAACTTTTGGTGTCATATACTAAACTTGCATAACATATGTAGTCATTTATTATTGTGTGTGTAAATGGAAATCATGTATTATAAGGTTGTTTAATACAATTTGTTATTTCATGTCTTCCATATTTTTCTTTCTAGAAACCGTGGAAACTGGTGTGCATGAAATTCGAAGTAAAGTAGCGAAGAGAAACAAAAAAATGACTGATATATAAATGATGCTCCCTTCAACTAGTCTGGTGGTTTTATATTTTATGTACTCTTTTAGAAATGGTTTGATTAGATGGTTTCTTTTCTTAGCAATTTTACCCAGGTGATAACTTTTGGTGTCATATAGTAAACTTGCATAGCATATGTACTCATTTATTATTGTGCATGTAAATGGAAATCGTGTATTGTAAGATTGTTTAATAATATCTGTTATTTCATGTATTCCATAATTTATTTTCTAGAAATTGTGGAATCTGGTGTTCCTGAAATTCGAAGTGAAGTAGTGAAGAAGAAACAAAAAAAAAAGTGATATACAAACATTGCCTCCTTCCAACGGTATGGTGGTTTTATATTTTATGTACACTCTCTTAGAAATGGTTAGATTAGGTGGTTTTTCAATATTTATAAGAACAATATGTGACAATATTTGAAATTATATTTTCATTTTGATTAATGCAAATATTTTTTTGTTGTTATTTGTAGAATTGGTTGGCCCAAAAGCAAATGAAATGTTGCAACCATCATTTAAGAAAAAGAAAAGTTATTTGACTCAAAATGCAGTATCAATAACACCTTCTACTTCTACATTTGAAATGATATACATATAATAAATATGAGTTTGTACAAGATTGGTACATCCAGATAGAAGCTCCGATGAACATGTTTCCTGATATGTATCTATTTGGATCAATAGATGGAAACGAACCAGAGATATTAGAAATAATAATTAATTGCTATGATTACAATGAAAATGACATTGACTCTCAAGTGGAAATAATTAAAGAAAATGAGGTAAAGTTAATTTCATGTCAAGTGGAGTATACAAATTCTAGACCAGATTTGATTGAAGCTTCAAGTACTAATTCAACAAATACGATAAAGAATTCAATGTTAAAGTTGGATAATTATGAGAGCTTCTCTAAATCTGGACTAAATAGTTGTGCAGATATTTTGAAATGCACCGCCACCATTCTGAGATATCATTATGTAAGAACTAAAAAAACATCATTTGTACTCCCTCATTTACAACAAAAAAGGTAAATTTCTTGATAAAATACCAGGTGATAAAATTGATTCTCAATTACTTGCTTTGAGAAGAGTATATTTATTTGATTTGGAGGAGAACATAATAGAAAGTGATTTCAAGCCCACCATAGAATTTCAAAAAACTAGGAAAGTTGAATTTGAGACAAAAAACCTTGCAAATCAATGTGATGAGATTCATGAAGCCTTCAAGCATTACCATCTATTTTCAAACTCCTTTAATAGAAAAGTGGTTGTTGAAAGATGTAAAGAAGCCCCCAAAGTCTTCAAATTAAGATCACAAGATGATTTAAATGTTCAAATATTATTTAAATCATTCATAGAAAAATTTCAAACCTCATTGCCCAATGCTCTTATGATTCCATTTGACATCAATGAGCCTAATCCATTAGTCAAATCTATCAAAATTATAAATGAGACAGATCTAAATTCTAAGAATATCAATTTTTGGATAGTTGATGGTCAACATACCATTCAAGCAGCAAAAGAAATTTTAACAAATCCTAAATATAATGTTCCGACAAAAGTGGAATAAATATAAAAAACGTAATGCTCAATTCTTCCATCCATCAGTTGAACCCACTGAGGTGATCTGCATTTGTTGTCAATTAAATTCTACAAATAAAGTATTCTTCAAAACTCCATTTATTGATTGTGTGCACTCGGCAAGACATTTCTTAATTGCCAATGAAAAATTAAAGAAAACGAGGATTGGATGTTATAAGACGGCTGAAGACAAGGTATGTAATTTTAATTATTTTTACATTTAACATTTTATTATTGTATCTATTTTTATTGTAGATAAATGACTAAAGATGATAATATAAGTCATATTTTCTGATATTTATAATGATTTCTCATTAGATTATAACACCTTATTTAGTTTCATTTTTACATTGAATTCTTATTAGTTTATCTTTATTATTTTATTAGGTTGATGACGAAATCTTGTGCTTATTCTTCAACTGTTCAATTACAAATTTTTCTGATAAAAAAATTCTCTTATATCTTGATGAACCTATTTGGGATAAATGGGACACTATTTTTAACTGTTACCAACTAGGCACATTAAAGTGTTCTCCAAGTCAACCTGATTTTGAGAACTACAAGAGAAATAGTGTACACAATTTAACAACAGCTACTCTTCGACCCTTTCAGGGATTAACCATGGAAGAAATTGCTTCAGTAGCAGATAAGCTATTGGATGGAACCATTTGGTTTTCTATTCCACTTAATCATCGAGCAAATGCCATAAGATTAAAAGATTATTGTTCTAAATTGAAAACGAATAGAACAATATTGGATGCAAATGATGCATATTGCCAAAGTCATGATCAAAAATTGAATGAGATGACTCTTACCACATTCAATATTCTTGAGCATTATGAAATTAATCATATCATATTTACCAATTCTTGCAACACGGTGGAGGGGTCTACTTATGTCAAAGGAACACGTAATACAAAGATAGAGTTCCTTTCATAGCAAGCATGTGGAGTCCTTGACAGAATGATAAATGGATCAACAAGTGTTCAAGAGGTTGATAAAAATTTTGAATTTTGTTGTCATTTTGGGGGCCCTAATCTTTTCTCAACAGTTTTGTGCTCTATCCCATGTCAGTTGCAACCAGTTTTACATACTGACCTTGTTGTTTTGGATACACTGGCTTTGAAAAAACAACAATTCCACAAGGGACATTATATTGAGTTTTTTCGATTTCTTATCGAAAAAAATGAGTTGAATGACTTTACTACGATTCTCTTAGTAAAACTTTGGTTTTGTAATGATGTATGCTAGTATTTGGAAATTTCCATAAAGCACTCCAAGTTCAGCTATAAAATAACTAGTGGAATTTATGAATATAAGTCCCAAAACAATTATAGTTATGATATAGTTCTTACTATACATTTCTATTCTTTAGAATTAAAAATTTTGGAAGCTATAAAATACTCTCACACATTTGAAGACACATTTGATGAAAATGAGAAAGATTATGATTTCTGGATGGATTTAGTGGAAAAACACCAACAATGTAGTGATGAAAAAGTGGTTATTTCTTTTTATGCGGGGAAAAATTTAATCAAGGCGTGTTGTACATATGGAAGAAGAATTTCATGTGTTGTGCAAACGGAGTCACAAAGGACGATCATGTTAAATAATTACAAATCCTTTCAACTATCAAATCTGGGATCCATTAACTTCTTGGAAAATTAAGGTACTACAATTCAATTATTTTTTTCTTATAACACTTTGGATACTACTTTTTTCATATTTATTAATTGTCAAAGTGTTTACTAAAATGACTAATGATGGAGATTCTAAAACAGAGAATGATGAAAGTGGGAAGAAAAAAGATAATCAACATAGTACTTGTGTTGTTAAAAAAGGTGTGGAAATGGAAACAGGAGGAGAAGGAGGAGAGGAAGAAGTTATCATAGCAGGTACATAATTTGTTTGGTTTTTTCTCTTGATAATTTTTAAACTTATTTAATTTCCACATTCATAACATTTCTTGATGACTATTATATGGAATTATGAGATGAATGAAATTAATCAAGACAATGACCATGGAACGACGGAGATAGAAAGCGTATTAATAATTGTAGCTCTGTCTTTTTTTATTTTATTATTGTTCTAAATTATTATTTTTATTATTGTGATTCATATCATTTCATATGTTGATTATAGTTGGAAATAAAGAGAATGAATATAATGACCAGGGGATTGTCCCACAAAACTACAATGAATACCAGAATATTGTTATGGATTATTATAGATGATTGTTTTTTTGTATAGTTATTTAACGAATTTTGTTCATTGTCACAATTTATAACATTTTTTTTATGTTTATTATAGTGACAAGTAAGGAGAACCAAGGCACTGTTAAATGAAAGTTAAACAAAACTTTAATCAAGAACAAAATATAACATCAGGTATTTATAATTTGTCCACTTGTTTTCCTTGTTATTTAATGATTCTATTCGTTTTCACAATTAAAAATATTTTATATGTTTAATTGGAGAGAAATAAAGGTAACCAAGATGATGATGAGGTGTAGCATTACAAATATGAAGATAATGTCATATCAGATACTTATAACTTGTCTTCTTGTTTATGTTATTATTCTTCAAACTCTAATGCTTGTAACTACCATAACGTTGTATATTTTTATTATAGGGACAAATCAAAAGGATAAAATTAACAACCAAAATAATGTTAAAGGTCTGTGTGTGTGTGTGTGTGTGTGTGTGTTCATTTTTAAAGGTTGCATTACTAATGATTTCCTTGGTATTGGTATTTGATTGAAGGTTTAATAAGAAGTATAATTGGTTTTTGATTGAAGATTTAATATGATTACTCCAAGTCCTATCAAGATGATAAAAGAAATTATTGTTTCATCTATAAGTAGTTAAAAAACCACTCAAGTTAAGTGTATCGTTTCAGAAAAAGAATTAGTAATTTTTGTAACATGAATAAAATGGTTTGACTATATTATTTTCCATTGTGTTGTAGCGAAAATAACTGAAAAGAAACTAGTTATTTTTGAACTGAAGGACATTTTTTATCATAGCATCAATGATGAAGAAACAAACAAAGGGCATATTGAGAAAATGGGAGTTGATGTTGATTACACAATAGAGAAAAAATTATTTTGGATTCATCGACATGCAAAATCGTTTTTTGAAATATGTTTCAAAAATGAATCTCTTGACATTGCAATTTGGATGACAGCTTTGAAAAAAAGCACAACAAGATTTCCAAAAAAGTTGATTTCAGAAACATTACAATATAAACTTGTGCTTAGGTGGACTGCTTCAGACTGTAAACCACAAAAGGGACATAAGGTCATTAACAATCCAATGGAAGTTATACACACTATATCATTGAAAAAAGTGTGGGAAATGCATACCCAATATGATGCAACCAATACTATTATAGTTGATTGTTTAATTGAGAGAGTGAAATAGAATCCAAAAGAAAATATGATTCTTGCTCCTTCATTCATTGGAGCAAATCAAGGGGATAGTTGGTTGATCAATGAGCTATGGGGAATATTGCATAAACTCAACAAGGCTACAGATGTGGGAGCTATTTTGAAGGATGTTCAATTACATTTATAAGTACCTTAAGATTACAGATGTCTATATCATGCTATTATATGTATGACATCATGAATTATTACTTTTATTTCACAACGCTAATAAAATAATTGTTGATTTGTTTTGTCATTACTAAAAATAAAATATTTTTATTTTCTTTATTTTTGGTGAGATGAATGGTCATTTAATGTTTTCATATCAAAATTTCCCATGCTATATTTGTTTTTACAGTGGATTACATTGTATGTAAAATTAATAGATAACTGGTCTACTTATTTTAATTAGATCATTACAATTATTGGTTTTAAATGTGGTTTAAGTTATCGTTATACCTCTTAAGAATTAATAATGTAAAGGATGACCCATTTCATTCTTATAACCCTTTTTATTCCATATAAGTTGAAAAACTATATTAAGTTGTATGTAGCACCAACAATAAATATACAATTTGTACCAAAAGAAGCACCAAAAAAACTAAGGTAGTAACTCTATAAATTAACATATAATTAACTAGGTTTGAAATTTAAAAATTGTATTATATTGTATGTGAAAATTAATATATAATTAGTTTTTTTACTTGCACTAGACCATTGTAATTATATTTTTCAATTGCAAATAAATAAATCATTATAACTCTTAAAATCGATGATTTAAATGGTGGGTCAATGCATTCTTATAAGACTTTTATTCCATACAAATTAAATAAATGTATTAAGTTGTATGTATAAAGTAAACATATTATTTGTTTGTTCATTTTAATGGGGCAATTGTATTTGTATTTTGTGATACTTTGAACTCATTGTAAAATTACCTTTGCATACAAACAGAAATAATTCATAATTAATATTAACATAATTTTTAAAATGATAGGTTTTTATGTCCTTAAGTAATGAAGTGTTGATGTGGAGATATGTTAATATCATACATGTGGTTGTAGTGCAAATGCAGATGGGAATTACTACAAGTCAAAAGATGTTGTTGATATTTGAAATGGAAGGAGTATTCTTCCAATCATACACCAAAGATGAACAAAATTTTCATATTCAAAGAGAACCAGATTGACAGTTTGGTGATAGGTCCTATGTTTTAAGGCCTTTTCAGTCAGAAGTATTAAAATATTGCTTAAGAAATTATGATGTTGCAATATGGACATTAAATGTCACTGACAAGTACATCCAAAAAGTACTTGAAAAATAAAATATTGATATAGAGGACTTTAAATTTGCATGGGACAGGTCTCATTGTCATTTGCAAATGAAATTGGAAGCAAGGAGAATGAGACAATTTTATGAGAAAAAGTTGATTGATGTGTGGTCCCAATATGGATATAATTATGAAGAATCAAATGTATTGCTAATAGATACAGAAAAGCATACTTCTCAATTTGTTAGATATCGATGAAACCACATCTTCGTAAAATCATATATAGGAAAAGAGCAAGATACGTGGCTTATGCAAGTTTTATTCCCCATTCTTAAGACACTTCATTGAATCAAACAAAAACATGAGTGCATTTGAATGTTCAATAGAACATGTACTTTATTTTAGTTCATGGAGATAATTTCTTTTATAAATTTGTTGAAAAGTACATTCCATTTTTTCAATACATTTTGGACATAGTTTTTGTTGAATAAATTTGTATGATTTTATATTTTTTGAAATATATGGGAATTGCCAATTATATTAATATGTATATTTCTTATTATTTATAAATGTTTTTTCAATGACTTTGTTGTATCGATTATTTTCTAAGATTT
Organism: Pinus tabuliformis; assembly: GCA_031772625.1. Taxonomy (NCBI): domain Eukaryota; kingdom Viridiplantae; phylum Streptophyta; class Pinopsida; order Pinales; family Pinaceae; genus Pinus; species Pinus tabuliformis. Next base: position 608,686,907 of record CM062807.1, read on the forward strand.
GTGTGTGCACGCGGATGTGTTCTTAAATGAATTGTTTTCCATTCAACTTATCATACATGAACCATCGAGGCATGTTATTTTTAATGACTTATGTTTATTTATATGTATCAATAATCATATATAAATGTGAAATATAAGTTTTGAAATAGAATTCCTTGGAAACAAAGGTGCTATTCTTACTAAAGAAACTATGATAATTTACTTGATAAATGTTATGTGCATTATTCACTATTCGCAATGCATTATTCACTAAGGCTAATGAGAAATGTGTCATAGGTAAATGCTTTGATATTTTTGAAGCATAAGATATGTGATTTCTCAATCGATAGTTTTCATAAATTTATATGCTTAAATCAATTAATGGTTGTAGCTGCAATCATATCTTATTGAAAATCAACAAGGCACAAAGTCAGTTATTCATTGTTTACATATAAAATGCACTTATATGAGTACATAAATGTGATATGTAATTTTTGAGATAAAAATATATTGTAAATAATTTTGCATTTCTTAAAAAAACATATATATGATGACAATGATTGATAAGTGGATTATGAAGGTTTGATTAGATACTATCATGGTTGAATTATGTCATTGAACTTTTTGAACCATAAGGCATCAAATTTCATTATTTAAAGTCATTTTTTTGTAAATTTGTATTTTAAATAAACTGAAATCATATCACTTGAGCTATAATTATATTACTGACTTGTACTTATTTATGTCCATTAATATGAGTGTATAAATGTGATTTATAATAACCATATACCATGATGCATTTTTTTGAAAAATAAGTATTTTAATTTCTTGATAATAAGTCTTAAGTGGACTATTTAGGTTAATGCGTGATGGCTCATAAGTGAATACTACTCATTCAATTGTATGGCATTCAATTTTTAACCCATATTTTTTTCTTCATATATTCTTGAATCAACTATTTGTACATGCACTCATCTCATCTCATTCAATTTAATAAGGAATCCATTTATTGACTTTTATTTGTCTATCACGTAATCTATTAAGATTGTATTAGTCTCATATTGTATTGTTTTGAAACAAAACTCTATGAAAAACAAAATTCTCTTCTTAATAAACATGGAATAATTAATTAACAATGTGTTAAGTGGACCATCTAGACTCATTAAAGAGATAGGTAAAAAATGGTTGTATTTAAACTTTCTGCACCATAAGACATTGATTTTCCAATCGATATTAGCATTTTGTCATTTTTAATTCTTAAATAGTTTATTTGTGGTTTAAATAATTTCATAGAATCCAATATGACTTGAAGAATTCTATTTGACTATATGCATTGATAGAAGTTCATAAATGTGATGCATTTTTTAAATGTAACTCTTAGGCCAAATGGAATTTGACCATCATGAACACAGGTTCCTCCATGTCGTCCGAGAAAACGCAGATCTGAAATACCCTCCTTCCATTGCTCAATCCAGCCTTTACGGTTCCCAGATCTCCACACATGGGCGAGTTGCACCTCCAACCGATCAGCTACCCGACCACCCTAGTTTTATCTAGCCTTCATCATAGCGGAGTAATCCCCGAGGGGTTTAAATAATTTCATAGAATCCAATATGACTTGAAGAATTCTATTTGGCTATATGCATTGATAGAAGTTCATAAATGTGATATATTTTTTAAATGTAAGTAAATATATATTTTACAAAACAAATTATAATTAATTGATAATGAGTTTTAAGTGGTCTATATAAAGTCATTTGTCAACTTTTATTTTCATATCATGACATTTAATCTAAGTGTGTAAATTTGGCACTTATTTTGTTTAAATAAAATTCCATGTAATATGAAATGTTTTTTCTAATATCACATGGAATAATTAATTGGTAATGAATGTTAAGTAGATTTTTAAAGTTATTTCAAGGTACAGGTCATGAATAAATGTATTTAAACTTTATGCAACATATGGCATTTGATTTTCCCACCTTTATTAACATTTGGTAAATTTCAATTCTAGAATAAATTATTTGTAATTGAAATAATCTCATAGAAACCAGCAAGAAAAGTATGTATTAAATTATATTTAGAATGTATATATGTATAAATGGAATTTATTTTTGAAATAAAGATCTAAATGTAAGTAAAAATATATATTTTTAAAAATTAATAATTTAAAATCAATTATTTATGAGTTCTAACTAGTTTATTGTATTTTGAATTGGCAACTTTTTCTAACTATGAATTATTAAATCAATTATTCCTATATGTAATCATGTCATATAAGTCAAGAAAGCATTAATTGAATTTTATTTAACTATGATGTGGTTTAATATGAATGTATAAATGAGAAATTGCTATTTCTAGAATAAAAAACCATGTAAAGAAAATGAATTTTCTAATAAAACATGGATTAATGAAATCACCATGAGAATTAAGTAGACTAATTAAGCTCATTCAAGAGATGGGCCATAAATGGATGCCTTTAAACTTTTTACACCATATGACATGCTTTTCCAATCAATATTAACATTTTGTAAATTTCAATTCATAAATAAACTATTTGTACTTAAAATAATCTCATAGAATCCAACAAGACTCAGAAGTTATTTATTGAATTTCATTTAGTTATATGTATTCATATAAGTTTACAAATGTAATTTATTTTGGAAATAAAGCTATTAATGTAAGTAAATATATATCTTATACAAAACTATTTAGAATTAATTGATAATCAGCTTTAAGTGGTTTGTTCAGACTACATGAAAAATCAAGCATCACAGATGAATGCCTTTTAACACATATTTAATCTTCAAAATAAATATCTTAATGATAATTTATTTGTATTTACATTAAGTATTTAATAATTAAAAAACACGGGGACTTATATAGATTTCAACTATAATACATGAGTTATGTTTCACATTTATTTCTTCCCCATTAAAAATGCTTATCATTTTATCTTCTTCATGAAAGTAATGGTCAATCATGGTTTTCCATACAATTGGTTGACAGTAAATTTACATCGAGACCATTATTGGTGTTGACAATGTTGACAAGGAGAGATCAATATCCACACTACCATCAACTGTGCTAATATTTGAAAACCCTTGCCTCCACTACTTACAAGAAGTGACCACTAAAGTTTCTTGTTTACTTCAATTTGTTACACTGTCCATCATAATGGAATGACTTCAATACCCATTTAAGAACTCTCATTTGATGTACTTGGATTTGAGTGGAGATAGATCAATGGTGCCTAACCTTCTTGAAATACCTATTTCAATAATGTACAACATTTATAGTGGATGCCTGCATGCTATGAAGATGAATTATGACCCCCTCATTAGTGCTTCATAAAGGCAGAAAGGGATTGTAGGAAGTTGAGCACAAGAACATTTTACTAAGGTTTTAGTAGACTAGTTTCAATGTAATGCAGGGGGCACCTATCCTTGTCATTTAAAATAATATCCTCACATCACCAGTGTTCAATCAACAAATACCCCATAGGTTGGGGGAAAGGGGGTTAGAGTTGCTAGACATAGAATTTAAACATCAAGGAATATAGTATGCTATCCATAACTATAATATCTTTATTGGATGTCTGACATACTAATATGATTTAGCTTAAATCAATTTCTTCTAAGAGTTTGATTTCACACTCCTATTGTGTATTGATACTATTATACATAACAACCCGATGTTTGACCTATTCATGATCTATAATTGGTTTGAAATTACTTGAAAATTATTTTAATGTTGAATCAAGTTAATATGGTGATTTACAAAAGACCAAACATTGTTGAAGGCCCTGTAATAAAATACTTCCAAATTTAATGAAATATGTGTTATTAGAGAAATTGATCGAGGGTCATGATAAATCTATTAAAAGATATTATATGTGACATGTAGGGAAAACTTAGCGCAAGGAAAAATTGTATCTTTATGAATCCAAGAGAGAACTTCTTGATGAATAAAATTATCAATACTCAATCCACAATGGGAAAAAAAAAGCTAAAAATTGAAGGTATTCCCTTTTCAATTAGAGTTTCCTTATACAAAAAATATCATGCTTTCCTTTCCAATGGAATGTTCCCAAATTGTTGTTTTTCATAGGAAGTATTAATTTAGAATAAATCAAAAAACCCTTGAGGATGCCAACATTTATCATTTTGAATGGTGTACTGAACCTGTACTGGCACAAAACATTATATAATTTCAAACAAATTAAAATATCCATGCAAAATGAAAAGCATTCTAAAGGGTCACAGGAGGTTTCGAGAACACCTAAGAACAAATTCTTGCGATCACTTTCTTCACCTTCTTATGGATACTTGAAACTTAATTTAGAGCCACCAAAAATAGCCTTGACTTAATAGTATTACGAATTACACTAAGATTCACCTATTGAAACTTTCCCTGTATCTTAAAACCCTTATGATCCTTGTCATCCTAGTATATTTCCAACATGGGTGGGCATGAGCATGATTGAAATAATATAAGTAAGAGGGAGTTACTTATTTCCTTCCAACGAACACAACCTTGCTTCAAAACCAATTGAATACCATACATCAAATCAATCGCATAAGTGGAAAATATAGAAAACATCACTTCTCTGATAGAACATGCGTCCATTACTCCATGTCAGGTCTAAGACTTTGTACCAAAATCAATTAGGTTGCATATATGAAATTTAAAATTACCCAATAGACTTCGTATTAAAACCATTGCATGCAACCAATGATGTGTTGATTCATTTTGAGTGGATTGTTGAGACATTTGGACCTAAATGAAAAGAAGAACTTTCCTATAGATGTTCATAAGATCCTCAATGATGGGGTTGGGTATGAAGAGGCTTGCCAATATACCTTCAATTCATTAAAATTTAAATTAACCCATTTATTTTCCATTTAACTGATACCTTGATTATTTACTTAGATGACTCGAAATACTTTGATAGAAAGTGATAGGGATAAAATACCTTTGATCCGTTTGAAGATATTCTTCAAGCTATTATCATGAGGAAGGAAACCAAAAAACAAATAATGAATGGGAAGCTTGGAGTCTCCCATGACTATTGGAGAAGATACTTTGTGGCCTTTTGCTAATATCAATCCTTGAAGCAATGCATACGCTTTTACTTGGTTATTTGAAATTGATCTCATACCCCAAGCATATGATAGATCTACATTTCCTCTAGACCAAAATATAACCCTCCCGCACTCTTGCATCCCATGGATTATTCTTTGATGCACCGTCAAAGAAAAGGATATAAGAGTGCCGAATTTTAAGCCAAAGCCCAAATTCTTCCTTTGGAAAATGTAGCTACCAAGCTTCATTGTGAGAATGAGAGTTGTGAGGAGACACCTAGGAGAAAGGAATTTGGGGAAAATATTTCACTGTCCATGCTTTTTCCACTTCATCCTTGATTTGAGAAGAAAAATTAGTCTTAGATTTATGAGACTAGAAATCATATCATATATTAATTAGAAGGCATTTGAAGCTAAAAATTGTGGGAGGATTCTATTATCATGGATGATAGCTTCATTGCAAGTGACCCAAATTTTCCAATAAATAAAACTCAATAGAGCTACCCAAATTTACATAAAGAAATTCTCACCAATAAATGTCTCAGCATAATGATGATCCCATAAGGAAAAATAATCACACATGAGGGATGGAAACATAAACTTTTCCTCTAAGTAATGCAAAGTAGATTTCCAAATAACTTGAGAAAAATGACAATCAATGAAGAGGTGATGGATAGATTCCTCTTGAATAGAGAAGACAGGACACATTTATGGACCATGATCACCCCACCTCCTCAAATTTTATATAGTTAGAAGTTTATCATGAATGAGAGGCCAATATAAGAATTAATTTTTCATGGACCATTTGGGTTCCACACATGATCTCAAATATGAATTTGACAAGAACAAATTATGGAAAGAGAAAAGATAAGTAACCTTTTTTAATTGGATATTCTAATAGCTTCCAACCACGATTATCATAATCTTCTTTATAACCAATGGTGCAGCTAGCTAAATGATTTTCAATTGAGCAAGTTATTCTACTCAAATGTAGCAGCACATAATGAAGAACCTAGCCAATCTAGTGGTCAATGCACATTTAAAGAGAGATGTCCTCTAAGGTTATTTTATCTTATTCTACTAACCATTATTAGAGGGGTTTGAGATTAAAATTTCATTCCAAAGGAGAATGCCTAAAAAATTGATATTTCCATAGATTAATCTACCTAACATTTCCTAGGATCCAGGATAGTTATTCTCTAATAAGAGAGGAAATTGATGGTATAAGTTTCCAACTTGAACACAAGAACGAAAATATAAGCAAATTAGTCAATATCCAAACAACTATTTAAGATATATTACACTTTTCAAGAATGTCCACTAGGAAGAAGGATGTTCCCTCTGGCTGAAGGCTTTTAGCTTATCTATGAGGCACTAGGTCCCAACAACTATTTCCTAAACTAGGTAAAAAAAGGAGTCAAGAACCATAAGAGGTCAACCATTAGAAGCACTCATCAGTACTAACTATAAGGACCAAAATAGGCTCCTAACAGTGCTCAGGCATGAATTTCATGAATTTCTCATCTTGATTTCTGATATCTTCATAAAGAGCATTGAGGTGTTGGGATACCTTTTCCTTAATTTGATAGAAGCTAAAAAAAACCCCATCAATAAAGATTGATTTGATGTTTATTTTCCACGTCCTCATTTTTTATTGACTATGGAACAACGTAGTGTTTTTGTCTCCCTCTTAGAGCCACAAGAGACACAATTTTAGTCTCCATGTTTCTTGTTCTTCATGTATATCCTTGTGATATTTTTCAAATTCCTTTTTGTCTTCTATTAATAGATCCTATGGGATGTAATCATATTCTAATTGTTCTTGTAGATATTATAAATGTTTCTTTTGGGACGAATTTGCATTTACATTAGATTGGTTCTCCTCAGCCCATTGTTTCAGTTCCATATTTTCTATTTTTATATTTTTTTCTCCTATATAAAGACTAGCAAACTAGAGACCCATTTTCCCCATGCTTGAGAAAAAATCTACTTCAACCCTTTCTTTTGCAACCATAATGGATTGAAGTTGAAAGGAAATGGACCATAGTCAACTTTAGGGAGAATTTCAATCAAGATTTAATTATGGTTAGATCCACTCTAGGGTAATATTTGACAAGAAAAGAGAGGATGTTGAGCTACTAAGGAACTCGCGACTAAAAAATTGTCCAAACTAGCTATAATATGTCTAGGACTAACATGCCTATTGCTCTAAGTAATTTTATTTGAGCTTTGTCTTATTTTTATAAGACCCATATTGGAAATAAGATCTTCCATTTGTTATTGAAAGGGATCTCTAATTGAAGATCCTCTTTTGTTATCCTAAGGGTAGAGGGAGGTATTGAAGTCCCCTCCAATGATATAATTTTGAATGAACTCGTTATCTCTTTGAGAGAGGAGAATACCAACACTCTAATTTTTCCTAATAACTAATTTACATATAAAAAAAATAAAATTTAAAAACCATATCTTTTAACTTGTAATGTGAATAAGTTAAAAAAAAACATATGAAGAGAACTTCGTTGAGAAAGAAAATGGAAGACAAAACAAGACCATGCAATACATATACCTCCGAGGTGCCATAGGAACTAACTACCTTAACTCCACAACTTAGCCACATATTTGAACATTTTATGAGGTATTATTGGTCCACCAATTGATCTCCAGGAGAAAGAGGATTAGGGGGCTTTTTGATCCGAATGGAAATTCGCATCCACCCATGATATTCATCCACCCATCATATTTATCCACCCATGGTATTGTAAGTGACATCTACCCATGGTATTCATTCACACATGGTATTCATTCACCCATGCTATGTACCCACCGATGGAATTTACCCATGGTATTGTAACTAAAAAAGACTAGAAGTAACAAGCCACATTTTGTAAAAGGACAGATTTTCCACCACAATGTAGCTTTTACAATTATTCTCTATTTTAATAAAATGTTTCTTGGTGTTTTGTTTACTGTGTGTTCTCATATTTTTTTGGAATTTCAATTTTTCATATATTGGGGGCCTCCCCCCAAGATCCAGACCAGTGGTATCAAATTTAGGTTATGGCTCCATGGGAATGAGGGTTTGAAGCATATTTTAGTTTCAAAGTTTTGAAGCAATATTCAACAAACTTCATTCAAGTGCTATGACCTATACAAATCATTTTATAATGTTTAAAATATATCATTTTAGAGTATTTTCTGTTAGATCAAATGGGTTTTTTATGGAATTTAATTGTGTCTCCCGATTTGAGAGATATGATCCATTGAAGTTACACACATTTGGAACATTGCACGGCTACGTGTACCATGAGTTTCTGGAGTTATTTTCTCAATCCATAGGTCAAAAAAGTTCAATTGTATTATATCTACAAAAATATATTTTCAATACCTCCAATGGGTCTTTGACGAAATTTGATTTCATCACCTATAGCAGAAGTTATCAAGAAATTCTATCTTGAGAGAGATTCTATCTAATGTAACTGATTTTGTGTTGAGAGAGATGGTTGAGCTCAACTCCCTTCGTACAGGGATGAGCTAATTGTATATATTTGATGAATTTCATAGTGTAATGGTTGGATTTTTGCAGCAGACTGAGGCTGCCATTAGACTGTGTAAATTTTTCCTTGAATATTATTTAATGAAGCTTTTTCTGCTCTTTAAATTTGGGATTCACCACAGTGTTTAATGTGCAACATGTTTCTCTTGTGAATTCATTTCCATGCTTTGTATTCTCTGTTAATTTGGTTACGAAATTCTCCAAGGGAAGTTTTAGGAATCCATCCATGCATGATGCTCCTTTCATAATGTTTATGTTGTTTGATGTAGTGGTTATCTTTTCAGAATCCATCCTCTATTAGATGCTCTATTGAGTAATCCAGTGTTTCATTTTCTTCTAACGATGCCACTGTAAATCCATCCCTTGATTTATGCCTGCAGTGCAGCAGACTTTATCCTATTTCCTTCTCTCATTACATCTTTAGTCTGGCTAAACATTGTACTTACTTTGCCCCAAATTTTCCGGCAGAAACTAGCCCCAAAATGATAGCCCAATGGTCCCTTCTCTTGCTATTTTCGACCCAAAATATTCAACCAAATCCTTATTCTTCATAGCTAGCCTAAGATTTTGTTATCATAGCCACGTTTTGTTGGCAAAGAGAGATCCCTCTCTAGTCTAGTAGCGCTAGATGCCACATCAAAAGCTTGGTCTGTGGTTACCTCAGAATTGCCTCTTCTCAGCCTTGAGGTTCATTCTAAGTGCTAACAGTTACAAAAATAGGTCTATAATGTGAAAGAATCCTTTACAACATCTCATTGGATAGAAGAATCTATGAGAAAGGACACCATTCTTTACCAAGCATACTAACAATCATCATGGTTATGGGTCACCTACAAACCGAAGGTTATGGGTCAACCGCAAAAAACCCTTGTCATTGAAATCCATATGCTAGGTCGCACACTACTCATATCACAATTAGTCACAAGCATTAGAGGGTATCTCTATCATCGAATCTTTGTTTGTCATGGTTATGGGTCATCCAAAAACCCACGCTTCACTGAAGTCAATTTTCTAGGCCACACATTGTCAGTATCACAATTGGTCACAAGTGTTACAGGGTATCTTTATCCTTAGATATTCATTAATCATGGTTATGGGTTAACCAAACAAAACCCTTCTCTCAAGTGGCTCTTTATTCAACAAAGGATTATCAATAGGGAACTTCATGCAATGGGGACCATTACATATTAAGGAGGAAAGAATGATTTGAATGGAAAGTGGAATCCACCCATGGTATTCATCCACCCATGGAATTTATCCACCCATGATATTGTAAGTGGCATCTACCCATGGTATTCATCCACCCATGGTATTTATCCACCCATGGTATTCATCCACCCATGGTATTCATCCACCCATGGTACTATAAGCGGTATTTACCCATGGTATTCATTCACCCATGGTATTTACCCACCCATGGAATTTACCCGTGATATTATAACTAAAAGAGGCTATAAGTAAGAAGTCACATTTTGTAAAAAGATATACTGTCCACCACAATGTAGATTTTATAGTTATTCTCTATTTTAATAAAAAAAATATTATTGTTTTTGTTCATTGTGTGTTCTCATCTTTTTTTGGCATTTCAAATTTTCAGATCTTGGGGGCCTCCCCCAAGATCTAGATCACCTTCCATGAGATATTTTTCAACATTTATTATTTGATTTAGAGATCCCCTACACAACGATTGGACAACTAAACCTTTCTAGATATCTTAGGTTCCTTCTTAAATGTACCCTTAATGGAATTTTGGACCCAAATTCTTCATCCTTTTTTGATTATTCATTCCTCATGTTCCTATTAGTATGTCTCTCTAATTTTCTATTGTTTTCACATGGTCCTTTTCTTTTTCCACTTTACACTTTTCATATACAAACCCAGAAAATGGGGATCCTTTCTAGTTTCATAGGTTTTTGCGTGAGAGATGAAGACAACCTCTTCATCTAAAACATATTATTATTTAGTTGTTTCCACTGTGAGAACATCTTCTAATGGTAAAATGTCTACATTTTGACCTTTGGAGATCACTCAAGGTGGATATTCCACGAGGTTCTCTTGAGATTTTTTCACATGGATTTCACCTTATTCAACTACTAGTTTAAGAACTCATACTCATTTCCTTTGGAACCTAATACTTTATTTTTTCTTGACGATGACCCATCACCACGGTGACAATTTGATTTTGGAGAAGGGGCCTTTAGGCCATATACATTATCTTCTATGGGTTTCATAATTACATTTTATAGAGGAGTACCCCTTTTATGCTTTGGTTGCTACCATTAGTCACCCTCTTTATTTTTCTACTGAATTTCTTTTGAGTTTTTGTATCTTTGGGTATGCCCATATTCGTGACATAACTTGCTTGTAGAGGGAAATTTATCATAGTCTATCTCTTGGAAATGTGACCAGTTATCCATGATCAAATTGATTGCATCATACAAACCCTTATCTATATCTACCACAACAAAGATTCTAGCACAATATAATGTACCTTCTTATGGATTGCCTCAATTGATATAGTGACCCAAATCATTTCCAGTATTACAGAAGGTCTATTCATTCCAGCAATGAAGGGGGGAAATAGGGTAAATTCACCCACACTATAACTACATAAGCAACAAAATTCTAGGTATTTAAATAAGGACCCTAGTGATCTAAGTAAAGACATTGGTCTCCCATGAAATAAAGGAAGTCAGTAGTTACCTATTAATGACAGGTTGTCAACCTTTGTGTAATATCTCCAGCTAGCGTATGTTGCATAACTAATTATTAACATGAAATAAAATCTCAAATTGTGATACCATAAGGTAGTTAGGGTTCGGTATGGTGAAACTACTAGAGAGTAACCATTTTTTTTACATGAAGGGATGATCTTGAGATTAGGAGAATAGGCGTATCATTATTTTGCCTCTAATAACGGTTGCTATCATATGCCAAATCATGAAGAAAATGTTAAACTACTTCTTCGAAATTACCCTTTTATATTTTTATCTCACAATGAAATGGGGCTCGGAGGGCGAGGAATAATATTTTGGAGAGGTTTTGGATAATATGTTCAGTCATTGACGACTATGGAGTTCCTGTATTTTTTTATGAAGCTTCGTTTCTCATGGACATTGTAACAAATGACAAAGGAAAGCTATTCCTCTGCTGGATTCCATGGAGACTAGTGGCACTGTGTGGAAGGAGACAATGTTCAAACCAGAGGGTGGAACTTCATGCAAGAGTACAATCGTAATTTTAGAGATGGATCCCATGGTTGCTGTTGTCTTATATGTGCTTGACCTAGGTTCAGAAGAATTATTTAACCAAACAAATCCCACAGCTACCGGCCCTTTCCGCAACAGCCCGCGAAGCGCGGATTGAGGTCTCACCCGAGGTAGCAGGGGAGGGTGCTAGAACTAGGTTTCCGCACCCTGGGAATGTTTTGGATGTGGTTTGGGGCTCGCACACTCTTCTGCAGCCTTGTGCTACACTAGATCCGAGCAGATCAGAATACGCTTATCGCGTTTATTACAGATTGAATCACTTATTACTGGTTTGATATAGTTAAAACAATCTTTAAGAAAACATTTATTACTTTTGGTTACTTTGCACATCAAGACTAATCTAGTTCACATGTATTCCACCATAGTGAATGTAGAAATCATAACAGTGCATTTATCATAAAAGAATAAAGTCGCAACCAACACAGAATTTAGAAGAAACTTATCTTTATTATCAATCTTCAAGAATACATCCAGATCCACCCTGCGCAGTCAGCTGCAGGGGTTCGCGCACACAGCTGCAGACTTTCCAGGCTTCTGAGCACATAGATGTAGAGCCCCTATCTTCTACCCTACTCCCTCAACTCAGACTTATAGATGCTTTCAAGCTATTTCCTTTAAGAACCCATTACATTCTATCTTTCCAAATAACTACTTTCCCTCATAGAGCTCCGCTCTATTTATACTTTCCCTTGTCCAGCGATCCCTCCATGGGCCGACTCTATTGCTATTTCTTTACATTATTTTTGGGCAGACTACCCTTTCACTCAACCTACTATAGTTCACACTCTGCGCTTTCCACGGAGTATTTTACCCTATTATTACCCAAAATTCCAGGCTTTGCACCCCATACTCGTTCCACGGGGCTTGCGCTACCTAATAGTCCCCCAACACAATCATCATGACTCACCACGAGTCACTTACTAGCGTGGCTAGATGCTCAGTCTTCGCTTCATGGTTCACCTTTCGTTGAGTGGCACTCATCATCCGACTGCTCCTACTTTTTCTCCTGCAATGCTTTTCCAGCTTCAGTGTTTCTAACCTATCTCGCAACCAATGATGCTCATTCTGCTCTCCTCGGTTAACGCAGAACACCCCCTCCAAGGATTTTAGCATGAGTGGGGGAGCCACATACAAGACCTCCTGGTACCACAGTAACCCTTTCCTACCGACGTATCTTCTCTTCACACCATCCGCTACAACCTGTGTTGCAATTTTGCAAGACCCTGGCTACTATCTGCCGGATCCCACTGATCAAGAACCATCAGAGGCAACTTATTCACTGCCACCCATGTTAGTTGCCTGTCCATCCTTCTGTTGCTCTGTTGTAACATGCCATCCTACCCCTAGGTGGGGCGATGGCATCCATACCAATTTTTCTTCGCATTCCCTTTTTTTCGGTACATACCATGCTAGCGGTGCTACAGCCTGCAGGATACCCGTAGCTATCAATACTAGACTGCTTAGAGAGTCCTACCCCCAGATATGATGAATAGCTCCATTTTTATTTTCAAAGCGTAGGTTGCCCAGTGGGTTCCCCATGGTGATTTATAAGCCATGCGAACTTCAAATGCCGGATTGTCGCTCGTGCCAGCTCGTGTAACCTTCCCGTGTGAAATTGGTGGTCGATCATTACATATCTGGCTCGTACTGTGGCTCCTAATTGCCCATCTCCCGCTCCCTTTTGCCATAATGCAACCATCTTGGCATGAACAATGGTATTAACAGTCATCATTCCTTGGAGAGGCACACTCGCGTGGCTCTATTTACGGAACCCACCCCTGATTGTTGGCCAATTGTACACGTACCCTAATACCAATGCATCTTTTCCCTAGACTGCTTTATCATAGCTCGCTCTCATTCAACTGGTCAGAGTGGTGAGACTCTCCGTGGAATGGTTAGTTAGGTGGTCGGCCTACCCATATAGAGATTCAGGCGACTGCCATTCACTCTTCCCGGGAAGGGGTCTCCATTGAGCTTAGCCTGCCAAACTACGCTCCCATCAATATCTTATTTAACGACATAAGGTCCCAACCATTGCATACAGAGTTTACATGGGAATTTTCAAACTTACTGTCATAAAATAATACGAGATCATCCTTCTTGAACGTGCGCACCTTGATGTGGTGATCATGCCATGCCTTCTTGCGTTGTTTTTGTACCTGCTGATGAAATCCCGCCAGAAATCGTTCTTCGTCCATTTCGTCGAGTTGTGTGAGATGGCCAACAGTCACAGTGAAATCGAGTTTCCAATGCCTTCTAGTATCTCTGGATTCTAGAATTCCATTGGTAAGGCAAATAGCCGAACCCATATTGGGGTAGCCAGAAGTTTCTCCTAGTCAGGGTTGTAGCATTCTTCCCAATGCCTGATGAAGAGGCCGACATTGTTAAAGAAGTATGGTCTATCTTCAAAAATCCTCTCTTTATCTTCTAGGTTTGAGAAGATCATTGTGAAGAATCCTTTCGCTCCAAACTTGAGATCTAAGTGCCCTTTTGGCTGCCATCATTGTTGGATCCATTCAATTCTTTCTCTGTCGGCCATTCTCCTATAAATTTGTAGATGAAGGCATGGTCCTTTAAGTACCTTCGATACTCTTCCATCTTATTGTTTACGATGACGAATATTGTTTTTTTTGTAGCTCTTGGTAGACACCTTCCACCCAAGCTTGCCTGTCATTTGGCTCCCAAAATCGGGATCCCTCTACCTTTTCCCCCATTCCCACCTGTTGCGCCGTATTGGCTTGACTCGCCTGCTGCAACATTCCTGTAGGAGGGGATGTCTCCCCCCCTGTCGTACCACTTATCACTATCTCAGTCAGCGTCTCAGTCAATTTTCAGGTCTCTATTTGGTTTTTGCTATAACATTTTTGTCAGGGTTGGGCCGTGTAACCCTGAAACCCTAACCTACCATGCTCCTAGCTATCTCCGCAATTATCTTCTTCATGCATTTCTTTTGATGTATATCAAGGACATATTATTAAGTTCATATCAAAGATATATTATTAATTTCTTGTAATAAGAATGTGTTCCAAAATAATATTCCAAAGCATTCATTTATTCCCTATTCCCCATATTCCTATATGGGTAAGAACTATATTATATAGTATAATACATATATTATATAGTATAATAGATAACTTGTAGTTTCATAATAATTCTGTAAATATTTCATATATTTTCCTTTCATTTAGACTATAAGATTTAGTTTCCTTTCACACTTCACACAACTCTCTTTTCTTTACAATAAGTAATATAACGCGGATTAATCATTTTCGCAATCTTTGATGGTTCCCTTTAGAAAAGTTTAATGCATGTGCGATAATATTGAAATTGTCATGACTCAGAAATTTCCCTAGAAGTTATTGAAGAAAGGAATGTTTAGAGGTAACCACAAACCAACTTTGGAGATCATTATCTAGCCTTCCTAATCTCAGAGAGGGCTCTCTCTTTTTTATTTTACTTTGTTTAGTTATTTTATTTTAGGCTAGTTATTGTTGTACTTGGGTTTTGATTTGAATTTGGGTGGTGGGATCACTTACTTAGATGAACAGAAGTTTGATTTTACCATTGGGCTATGTGGTCAAATGCCAGACAAACAGGATTGGATCAAGTTCTAAAAACAGTGTCTACAGGGGAAGATAGAGAAGTTACTATACATCTCAAAGGCTTGATGGTGAAATGGTTTCCAATCAGATCCAGTGAGAAATCAAGGGTTCCTTAGACTGGATTATGAAGAGAAATGAAAGAGGTCAATCGAGATGGGAGAGTAATTAAGGGTTCTCAAATCTGAATAGCAAAGGAAAACATATAAATGATTAACTGTGCAAAACAAAGTTTACTTAAACAAATTCTAAGTTAAGTTTCCAGTTAATTCATTCAAATTTATATAACACTTAACTTTATGAAACACATAAGAAATTAACAAAATCAGACAAAGAATATACTTCACTACAATAGCTCATCTCCTGAACCCTATAATGCAATCTTTTTATTACTTGCTCCAGTCTGTTGAATTGAAAATTGGTACAATAACCTTTAGGTTTAAGATCAAAATAACTCTACAAATATATATCAATCCACACTCAATACTTTGAATTATGAAGTATTTATGCAAAAATAATTTACAAAATATCCCAAACTATCTTGGGAACTAATCTAGGTGAAAGAAATATCTTCATGTAAGAAGATAGAGACAACTATTGAACTGCCGCTTGCTGTCCCTGTTATTTAGGTTTTGTTGGCTTTGATCTTTTACCTTTTAATCTGCTTAGCTGTTTGGTTTTCACGCTGGATGCTCTATACACTCTAATCTTTCAATTGATACACTTTGACCTGGCTGACCTGTCAATATCCTTTTACTATGCCCTTTTACCTTTTACTGTACCTTTTATATCTTTATTGTATATTTCGACAGTAAATCATTTAGTTTTTCCAATGTTTCGACATCTAGTAATTGGATATTGAGCATCTTCCTATATATTTCATCTGCCTTTGTATATTTGGAAAAAGTAGGTTTATTGATAAAAAGGCATTTTACCTCATGCTGGAGGTAAACCAATTTCTCAAAAGTTTGATATAATACTTGGCTAGTAGGTATGCCCTTCGTGGATGAAGTATTCACGTAATCTCTGGCCACTTCTTGGATTTTTCTATTATAGTCCTCATATGTCATCAGCTTATCATTTATAACCAAGGGATTTGGTAAACCCTTTGTTGAGCCTCAAACCTGCACTTCTTTACACATCCTCTCAGCCTCCTTTTCCTATTCATTTCGTTCTTTTTCCACTCATTCCCTCCATAAAATTGCTCAAATCATTGTATTTTAGGACTTTTTACATGGTTTGTTAATTATGCTAATGACTATGTTGTTGGTTTAGAATTTTGGTTCAAGTGCTGCACTTTCCGTAGCTCACACAGGGTTTCCGCAGCTGATCCCGGTTTCCGCAGCCAACCCCGGATTCCATAGCTGTTTTATTAAACTGCATGTTCCAGGTGTCCTCCTGGTAGAAGAGCCACATGGGCAAGTTCGTGGAACCAAGGACATGGTGTGTGTCCTTCCAGCTCAGCCAAACCAGTCATAAAAACCCATGGTCAACGAGGGGGCAACTACGGTCAAACAAAGGTCATTGGCGGTGGCACGGCTCTGCGTGTTCGGTTTTAGAGCACGTGAAGAACAGCTGGCCTCTTCCTCAGCCACGCAGATGATGGGAAACACGAATCCAACAGAAGATTTAATGCCCACCACGACCGTTGCCTAAATCTGAGGACTGTGCTAGATTACGTGTTTTTACACAGCTGATGGAATAGCGTAGTTTGTGTTAAGTTAGTTTTGTTTTCTCTGCTATAAATAAAGTGTCTCTGAACGCTGATTAGTTAGCTACTGATATGTAATTTTTGAACCCGACTGTACTTTCTATTTTGCTACACAATATATGAGAAGACCGTTCTGTTTCTAAGCGTGTAACTGATCTTTTAAGCTGGTTGGAGTAGGCAGAGGGCCCCTGTTTACTTAAGGCCTCTACAATGCTTTTCATTTCTTGCATTTCTTCTTATCAGTTTATGTATAATAGTTGTACAGAATGCTTTTGATTGCTATGTTTTGATCATGTACAATAGCTGTATATAACTTTGAATTATGCTCATTTATATTTCTGCACTTTTCCATGACTGATCAGTGTGTTTTTGCAGATTTCTTAGGTGCCTGGGACAGTTTTCTTTCTTCTCTTTTTACAGCTAGTGGCATTTGTGATCGTCTTATCTAGACTGCTGATCTTTATTTTTGATTTCCATTAGTATCATTGCTTTAGTTTGCACTTTATTTTCTGCTCATAGCTTATCAAGTTGTTTATCTTTTAATGGCTCTTTTTATCATAATCAACTAACTTTTAGTGGAGCCAGAACATCACTTAGTGCAGGTTGGTTTATTTTGTTTTAAGACTCACATTGCTAACTTGCTCATAACTCTTTCTTATATGATCAATCCAGCTGAAGGCAGAAAGGTTAAGGGAAAATTAAGTAGTGTGATTTGTCACTTAGATTGTACATTGCTTAAGATTTAATTGAAGAGTTAAAGTAGTTGTTCTTGTTTTTAATTGAGTTAATGTAGATGTCATTTTCAATCTCATTTTTATCAGCAGTAGAGGTACTGGGCCAATGCCATTGGTCTTTTATTTGATGCCTTCATTTTTCCTTTAAGAGTTAATTTCATTTCAGTTGTTGTTCAAAGCTTTCTTGTAGATTACTTTTAAGTTTTAAGAAATCATCTAGAACTCATCACAATCACACACACTTCACTCACTTTATTTCATTTCCATCACATCACTGTAGGAGAAATAGATTTGAAAACAAACTTAAAAAGTTAAAAACGACAAAAACTTAAGAAACAGTTGCCTAAGTACATACAGTACACATCACTTCATCAGCTTACGAGCCCCAGGTTGACATTTAAAAGTTGCAATTTAGACATCACTAAATTGACCGAACATTTTGGCGCCGTTGCCGGGGAAGTGAAAATTAGGTACCCAATTCTTAAAAAAAAAACAAGAAAATTTCAAGGAAGGAAAATTAATAACCTCTCAAAGTATGCTCTCCTCTTGCACCTAGAGTGATCTGGAGGATCAGAAAAGAGAAAGTTATTGGTTTAATAGTTTCTTGAGTATGCTCTCTTCTTGCACCTAGAGTGACCTGGAAGATCAGAAAGAGAATTATTACCCTGACTTGAAGGAAAATAAAAAATGACATGCATAGAGCAAGAGATTCTAGGGGAAGGTTTTTAGCTAGAGCTAAGAGTTCGATTTTTACAAGTCCATCTACTCCAAGGAATAGACAAGAGACACCTCCATCATCTCCAACTCACACTCCTAGCCCTAGGATTCCTGGAATTCAAGAGGCAATAGTTGACTCTCCCACACCATCCATCGAGTCTGAACAAGAAAGAGACCCTTTTCTCTCTTCCATAGGAGGACAAATTGTAATTGAAGAAGTAGAAACATCCAAAGAAGAGGGAGAAATTCCTTCTCGTTCACCCTTAGTAGAGGAACCAGAAAACTCTGAAGTCTCCAAGGGAACTATCATGACAGAGGAAGGATCAACTGGATTTGGTAGGGGTAGAGGTAGAGGAGGAGGAGGAGGAAACAATGGAGGAGGTCGAGGTAACATTGGGGGAAATAGGGATGGAGATAACTCATTCGGGTTTCCTATAGTCGATGAGGACTCCCGAGCCACCATGAAAAACATCTCACCATCTGTCCTCCCAAATTTCCATGGGATGAGGAATGAGGACCCTGAAACATTTCTATTTGAGTTTGAAGTCGTTTTTCGAACTTATGATTATCTGGAAGACTCTCAAAAACTCAAACTGTTTCCTTCAACACTGAAAGGAGTAGCTCTGAAGTGGTTCATGGGATTACTCACTCAATCCATTAGGTCTTGGAATGATATGAAACAAACATTTTTGGATAGGTACCTGGACTATTTTATGCCCACCAATCATAAGGATGAGGTATTCAAAATGGTTCAAAAGGAAGATGAAAATTTGGAGGATTTGCTTGAAAGATTTCAATACAACTTGAAAAGAGCAGAAATGAACAACTTAGATGAGGAGACCTTGAAAGCCCTTTTGTTAAAAGCCATTAGATATGAATGGATAGACATTTTGAACATGATGGGGAAGGGAGATATATCTCAACTTTCACTCAATGATATAGCAGAACTATGTGTCCATCTCTCAAGGGGGAAATCTAAAACTCAAAAAGGGCCTAGAGATCCTTCTCTCCTCAGAGCAAACAAATCTGCAACTGGATCAGTAAGTAGGGCTGAAATCGGCAGTATGCTTGATGAATTTAAAACTGACATCTTAGGGAGTCTTAGTGAACAACTAGACACTCTTAAGATTCATAATAAGAAGAAAGCAGAAGCTGAGGCTTTGGCCATCTTTTGCCCAAAGTGTAGAAAGAAACATGCTCTAAGGGAATGTCCCTTGGAAGCAAAAGTTGTAGAGACATGTGTAATTTGCTCAGAGAATCATGAGACCAAGGATTGTCCTTCAATCCCTGGGCTCAAAGTTGTCTTTCAAGAAGATCCAAGTACACTTGAATCTCTCTGTTTTGTTGCAAGGAGACCTTGGCAGGGGTAACAAAATCAAGGGTTTAACAACTCTATGAATTTTCAACCTCCACCAAATTGGAACCCTTGGCAACAACCTTGGCCCCAACCTCAAAATCCTTTTCAAGCATGGGTACAAGGTATGCAGAATCCTTATGGTAGATTTGCTCAATTCTACCAATATCCTCCATCTTTCCAAAACCAACAAGCTCTGCAACTTCCAAATCAAAATCCACAACTATCATTACCATTTCCACAACAACAACAACCTTCTCAACAGAATCCCAATTCTCAACTCTTGCTTCCATTCCAATAGAAGTCAAATCAACTTCCTTCTCAGCCATTGCCAAACCCCAACAATAGAAATCCTCAAAATGCTTACATGATGGAAGGACAACCTTTTCCTACTTATATGATTGTTCCTCTCAATGAAGTACAACTCAGATCAGGTAGAGTCCTAGACAAACCTTCTATAAAAACTCAAGAGCAAAGCATTTTTGAGGAAGAATCTCTTGATGCCAATAAGGGTTCTGAAGCATCTCTTCAAAACCCAGATGCTCAAAAAGGAAAAGAAAAAGAACTAACCCCCAAAACTCCTATAGTTGAGCAACCTACATCTCTATCCACACCTCCTTTTCCTGAAAGATTACAAATTGACAAAGGAGTGGAAAAACAAATTTGGTTGCCTGACTATAATTTCCTAGATGAATTGAAGAATTTCTGTATCAAGATTCCCTTGTTATGAGCCATTAAGGAAATTCCTATTCTAGCGAAAGCAATAAAGGAGTTGAGCCTTAAAAGACCAGGAAGGAAACCAAGAGATACCAGAAGGATCCACCTGGTAGGAAAAATTGCAGACATCATGATGGGAAAGATTACTATGCAGAAATATGTAGATCCCGGTAGTCCAATTGTCAAAACACATATCAATGGGGTAGAAATACCAAATACTTTGATTGATTTAGGGGCTGTTATTAACATTATGAGCAGGCAAACTATGGAACAGCTAAAACTTCCTAATCTTCTTTTTACACCTACTTTATTGCAACTTGCAGATCGATCAATTATTAAACCAGATGGTGTATTAGAAGACATTCCTGTCTCCTTAGATTCTTGGGAATATCCAGTGGATTTCATGATTTTAACTCCCAAGAGTAATCTAGGAGGACATCCTCTTATTTTAGGAAGACCTTGGCTAGCCACAGCTGATGCTTTCATAAGTTGTAGGTCTGGGGATATGTACATTTCTGATGGTAATTCGACAAAGAAGTTCAATCTGTATCCTCCAGCAAAAGAAATCACAGAAATAGGAGATAATGAGTGGGTTGATGATGAAGATACTATACAACCTGTCTTTACCATTTCTGAGATTAGTGAAGATAGTCAAATTCTGAACACATTAGAAAATTTTGAACCATCTTCAGAATATGACTCCACACAATTTCAGTTGGATTCTGACATAGAGTGTCTATCATCTAGATAAATGTCTCTTTTGTCTATGGAAGAGTTTGGTAGTTCTGCCATTGAGATCTTTCCAGGAAAAACATTAAACATCAACAAAAACTTGGAAAAATCACAACAGGAAGAGCTAACCAAAATCTTGCAAAGACATTCTACTGCATTTGCATGGGAGTATACCGATATGAAAGGTATTGATCCTAAGACTTGCATTCATCACATCTACATTGAAGAAAACAGTAGACCAATCAGGCAACCTCAAAGAAGGATGAATCCAAATCTTAGGGAGATAGTGAAAGAAGAGCTCCAAAAGTTACTTAATGTAAACTTCATTTACCCTATTTCAGATAGCCGGTGGGTTTCCCCTTTGGTTATAGTACCTAAAAAGAATGGTAAATGGAGGGTTTGCATTGATTACAGAGAATTGAACAAAGAAACCTTGAAGGATCACTTTCCTTTACCCTTTGTTGATCAAGTATTAGATACTCTAGCAGGTAAAAAGTATTTCTCATTTTTGGAAGGTTTTAGTGGTTACAATCAAATTCAGGTAGCACCTGAAGACCAGGACAAGACCACATTTACCTGTCCATGGGGAACTTTTGCTTACCGAGTACTTCCTTTTGGGTTATGTAATGCACCTGCAACATTTCAAAGGGCAGTACTAGGAACCTTTTCTGATCTAATTCATGATTGTGTAGAGGTCTATATGGATGACTTTACAGTTTATGGTAATTCATTTGAAGAGGCATTAGAAAATTTGGAAAAAGTCCTTGTAAGATGTAAAGAAACAAATCTTTCATTAAGTCATGAAAAATGTTTTATGATGTTTACCGAAGGGATTGTTTTAGGACATCATATTTCAGGAGATGGAACCAAAGTTGATAGATCAAAAGTCGAAGTCATCTCCAAGTTACCTATTCCAAATTTTCAAAAAGATGTTAGAAGTTTTCTTGGGTTTACTGGGTATTATAGAAGATTTCTTGAGAACTTCACCAAGATAGCATTTCCACTCTTCAAATTACTTACCAAAGACTGTGAATTCAAGTGGGATCCTGACTGTCAATCTGCATTTGAAGCTTTAAAAACTAGAATATCTGAAGCACCCATTTTGAGAGGGCCAAATTGGAAACTCCCTTTCCACATTTCTACAGATGCTTCAGATACAGCTCTAGGAGCTGTTTTGGGTCAAAAGGATTTAGTTACTTATGCCATTTATTACACCAGTAAAAATTTGACTCCCACTGAGTTAAATTATACTGTGACTGAAAAAGAGTTCTTAGCCTTTGTTCATGCAATCAACAAGTTTAGACACTATATAACAGGCTATGAAACTTTTTTCCATACTGATCATTCTGCAATTAGATATCTCATGAACAAACCTGTTACTAATGGCAGAGTTACAAGATGGCTTTTACTTCTACAAGAATTCAATATTACTGTGTTAGATAGACCAGGAAAACAAAATACAGTAGCTGATTTCTTGTCTAGAATTCAAAATACTAACGAAGATTCTCCCGTAGAGGATAAGTTTCCAGATGAATATCTGTTTGCAGTAACTACTAAAACTCCTTGGTATGCAGATATTGCTAACTATTTAGTTACAGGGAAGCTACCTCCACACTTATTTCCTAATGCGAAAAGGAAAATCATTCAGGAGAGCTCAAAGTATTCTTGGATTTCTAATGAATTGTTCAAAACAGAGCTAGATTGTGTGATCAGAAGATGTGTTCGGGAAGATGAAATTCCTGACATCCTTAAGGCATGTCATGATGAACCGTGTGGTGGACACTTTGCTGACAAGAGGACGGCCTATAAAATCCTTTCTTTAGGATATTATTGGCCTTCTCTCTTCAAAGATGCAAAGCAATATGTTAGAAGGTGTGACAGCTGCCAAAGAGTTGGGAGACCAACTCCTTCAAATGAAATGCCACTACAGCCACAGGTACTCATCGAACCCTTTGAGAAATGGGTTTTAGATTTTGTTGGACCTATTAATCCACCATCTAAACAAAAGAAGTATATATTGGTTTGCACTGATTATGTTACTAAGTGGGTAGAAGCCAAGGCATTGCCTTCTGCCACTGAAAATTCAGTTGTTCAATTTCTTTTTGAGGATATTTTTACTCGTTTTGGTGTCCCAAGAGAAATTGTGACAGATCAGGGAAGTCAATTTACATCTAAATTGGTGGAGAAGCTGATGGAGGAATACAAAATCAAGCATAGAAAATCTACTCCATACCATCCGCAAGCAAATGGTCAAGTGGAATCTACAAACAAAGTTCTTGAAAGCATCATCACCAAGACTGTTCATCTCCATAGAAGAGATTGGGAAGAAAGGCTTCCTGAAGCCTTATGGGCCTATAGAACTACATGGAGGAACACAACAGGACATTATCCCTATAAACTTGTTTATGGGAAAGAAGTCTTGCTCCCCATTGAGTTTCAAATCAAGACCTTCAAGATGGCAGTTCAGTTGGGGATGAGTCTATCAGAAGCCCAAAAGCACAGAATGGAGCAGCTAAATGAGCTAGATGAAATAAGACAAGATGCAATTCTAAGGACCGATCTAGTTCAGCACCAAAGAACTAAGTGGCATGACCGATATATCAAAGAGAAGAAGTTTCAAAAGGGAGATTGGGCGTTATTGTTTGATTCAAAGTTTAAAGACTTCAAAGGGAAATTTCAAACTCATTGGCTTGGGCCATATGAGATTGATGAAGTCTTTAGAAATGGAGTAGTTCGAATCAAGACTATTGATGAGTTTCAAACTCCTCTCATTGTGAATGGCCACCGATTGAAAATTTATCATAAGCCACTCTCAAAAGAGGACTTTGTCAAAATATTCCAAGAAAATTCTGCAATGAGGCTAGTGGAGAAGAATTCTTCTCCTCCATCAGCCTAATCTTTGTTTCTTTCTGGAAAAAAAAAAAAAAAAAAAGGAAAAAGAAAAAAAAAGAAAAAAAGAAAAAGAAAAGTGTATAAGCCTGAAAACCAATCTCAGATTGGCGGTCTTATACAGAAAATATGGAGTGAAATCAGGGAAACCTGACACTATATTTTCCAAAAAAATCTCTCTCTCTTTCCATCCTCACTTCATTTTCATTCCATTTCACTTCACCTTCATCATTTTCCATCTCCATTTCGCTTCATTCCATTTCATTTTTCCACTTCACTCCATTCACTCCATCTCATTCCATTAATAAAAGTCCCTTTCAGGACTATTTCCATTCAGTTAGCCTTTTTCTAACTAATTTTGTGCAGTTAAAAGGGAGATGTTTAGTTTCCGCAGCTCGCACCAGTTTCCGCAGCCAGAAACGATTTCCGCAGCCAGCACCACTCTGTCTCTACAGCTAGAAGCACTCTGTTTCAAAAAGATTAACATCATCATCATCACCAAAGGCACCAAGGATAGGAGGCACCTGCAGGAACAAAAAGCAATCATGGATCAGCAACCTTAATCAAAAAATGGCAAACCCATGAAGGTATGATCAAAATCTTTTCCAAACAACCATTTAAATGTCATTTTATGCATAATTATTAAATCGTGGACAGAGCCACTAAATGCAATGATTCGGCAAGATCATCCCACTTCTCCTCCACGATAATCCTTCATCCACCTCATACCCTCCTAACGGTCTCATAATCACTCTTAGTTCAAACTCAAGTTGAGACTGCGCTTTCATTTATGAGCCATACAAGGAAGAAGAGACCTATCGTACTACGTCTCTTCTCAACCACGATCTCCGCAGCCAATGCTAAAACGTGTGCGTAAGCCACCCGAACTTCAAGGGATTCGGCCGTTATTCCATTCTCTTATCACCCCATTTCCGCACGCATTTGAACTCATTCTCGTGTTTGTCTTCTACTCCCTCGCACTCACAGCATTTCCACTCTCATTTTCGCTGTAAATTCCACAGCTCTGTTTCAAACCCCGCAGCTCTGTTTCAAACTCCACAGTTCCGTTTCAAACCCGTATTGCCTTGCATTACATTGCGGCTATTCCACTTACAGCCGTAGTCCATCTGTTTTTCCCGTGAGCATCCTCCTTGAGCATCCATACACAGTCAAAGCTTCAGCCGAAGTTAAGAGTCGAAGATGGGGAAGCTGCTTAGAGCTGAACCTGAAGGTTCAAAGTATCTAGAAGGATACCCACAGACAAAGGAAGCATTAAAGAAGGCAAAATGGTTGAAGTTCATCCAAAAATTCAGAGGATATGATAAGGAGGTAACGAAAGCGTTTGCTCGATCATTCAATGGACACACTGTGGAAGTAGGGGACCTGAAATTCACAATCACAGAGAACTCCATAGCAACAGCAACCAGCTTACCTCAGGTGGGAGACCGATGGTTTAAGAATAGAACACTGGAAGATCAGGGATGGAAAGATATGCTTAAGAACCCAGGTATGGACACTTCAATATTCACCAAAGGGATTCCTGTACATGTGATTAAGGAAGAATGGACTCCATTGTTATTACTTGTTCAAAAGTTAGTTACATGTGAGGGTCGCTTTGGCACTATGTATATGTACCATGCTAGAATTATGATGAACTTCATGGAAGGCCATGCCATCAATTTACCCTATTTTCTGTTAAGAAGCCTAACGAAAATGAGTTCCACTGTCCAAAAGAATATAGGCCATATTGAACCTCACTTGTATCATCACGGGTTCATTAGAATTCTCATAGAAGACCAATTGAAAAACAACAATGATACATGGGAAAAGTTTTTAGTCAAGAATCATTTTCAAGAGGTAACTAAAGCTTCCACTAGCAGTTCTCCTAGAGTCCCAAAAAGAAGTAGGAGAATGAAAAGAGATGTTGCAGCCCAAGATCCTCCTATTGTAGAAACTCAGGAGACTACTCAGG
Organism: Pinus tabuliformis; assembly: GCA_031772625.1. Classification (NCBI taxonomy): domain Eukaryota; kingdom Viridiplantae; phylum Streptophyta; class Pinopsida; order Pinales; family Pinaceae; genus Pinus; species Pinus tabuliformis. The sequence continues at coordinate 608,713,217 of CM062807.1, forward strand.
AAGAAGAGGTAAAGAGAGATAAAGCTAAGAAACAGAAAAAGGAGAAAGGGAAAGCAATTGTTCAAGAATCATGTCCATCACCTGAACCTTCAATAGAAGAAGACTATCAAACCTTGGCTAATAGACTCTCACAACTTCAAGCTGCTGCCCTCTCAAAGAAGAAACAAAAAGAAAAACAGAGTGTCCAGCCAAAGAGCACTAGTGCACAAGTGAGAAGAAGCAGTAGAATTAAAGAAAGAATGAGTGTGACTAAAGTAAAACAGTCACATTTCATTGATTTGGGAGAAAGTACACCTGAAAAGGCTCCAACTCAGATTGACCTTGAGTCCACTCCTCCACGGGAAGAGAGCCCCTTTCAGCCAGAACTTCAAACAGAATTTGATTTTGAGCATAGCCCAAAGAGATCACCTGAAATTGACCCTGACCAGCAGGAGGTATACAATTATTTGGAGACCTTAGAGCAATCAGTTGCAGGTCCAAGCACTATATTGCCTCTTAATGAACAGGTCCAATCTTTGAAACAAGAGGTGTTTGAGCTAGAAGTCCTGAACCGGCTGGTGGGCTCCAGTATTGTAGCAATAATTCTACAACTCCTGGGGCTCCCTATCTCTAATTTTATCAACCCAGTAGTTCGTACAAACTTGGAAGCGACGGTGCCGTATGCACAAGTACTAGCTCTTGTCGTAGCTGTCACTTGGTCAGCTGACACAAGTCTGCTAGGGCTCAAGCCAACTTCTATATGCTCTCAGAAAAAGCTTTCTAAATGACGGACGAAGGCTATCTCAAGGGAAATTGATCTACTTTGCAAAAATGAACTGAAAGCCAACCAAAGCATGGAAACCCTAGTAAACCCTAATCTGACTAGTTTAACCTCTATGATGCAATAGTGAGAGTGCAAATGTCTACAAATGATGCCATTACTTCTAATGATGTGAAATGCATGAACTCAAACTACTTCTATGAAAGAGAACATTGTTTTTGTATTTTTGCTTAAGTGGATGGAGTGATTATGACTTTGTTTCTTATTCGGGTTTGGCTGCGCAGAGGTGGTGCGAAGGGAGAGAAAGCTTGGGAAAGGTCAGGATGGCTAGGAGAGGTCCCAAAGGGTCCCTAGCATTAGTCCACAGAGGTCTACAACGTTTGGATGCTCGGCAACCAAGTTTGCAGGCTTCTACAAGATGTCTGTAGGGGATCCTACAGGAAACTAAGGAATTCTACAGGAAGTCTGCTAACTTCTACAGGATGTGCTGTAAGTGGAAGTTTTGGGTGATGGTGAAGTGATGGAATGGTTTGGGTGGATAGGTAAGGTGGAGATGGAGCTTGTGATGACTCAGGGGCAGAGGAATAAGATGGAGAGAGAGTGCATGGAGTTGGTTGGTGGATAGAAGAATGGGATCAACGAAAGGCCAAGAAAATGGAGCTGCGTGAATAATGGAAGAGCTGGGAGGTAAATGGTCTGAACAGAGGCCGAGTAGGTGGCTTTAGGAATGGTTGATAAGAAGAGGAAGGGAATGGAAGATGTGGAGCAGTGTAAATAAAACAAATTGCTGAGGACTGTCACCAAAAATGAGAACTCATTAACCTGTGCTACCTGTGATATTAAACCAATGAACAGCAATGTAAATTGTGAAGGAAACTCGTGCATGGAAGTGGAATGAAGGAGTAATGCTCGGAATCAGAGTGCATGGATGGATCTACGATTAAGGTAACTGTGTTGCGGCTTGCATGAACGTGAAAAGACTGTGTTTTTTTTGGTGGTTGGTTCAGACTGCATCCCAATCCCTAACAGCGATGGCAATGAGGTCCTTTCAACCTTTTCTGGAGCTCCAATGAATTACAACTCTCCTATTCTGATCTAAGCAACTGAAAGCAAAATTAACCATAAGCTAATCCTACTTAATCACAACAAACCAAATCAGCAGATTGTATTTTCGAATTGCATGTCAAAGTAAAGAAACAAAGTGCTGGAACGAAAGGCAAATAACACTACAACAAGAGGAGATCTATTGCTCTCAGGTTGGGCCCTAACTTGAGAGCTATAGCTCCCTTAAAAGCTCAGAATTAGATCCAAATCTGCTTGCCTTTATTCATAACCAAAAGTCTGATGTCATGCCAAACTGGCTTACAAAACAAAAACTGAGCTATGCTCCAACAATTACAATATCAGTCCAAAAATTCAAAAATCTCCTAACAAAGGCTACGGCCTTCATATTTATACAAAATGAAGATCAAGCTGGCTTCCTCCATTCGTGGGGCTTGGCTGTCCAACTGATAGTCAAACTATTGTAAAACTGCTGATCCTGTAGAACGTGTTGGCTGCCTTTAAGCTCGGTGGGGAGAGTTGTTAGAGCTCGGAGTGAAGGTGAAAATCACGAGGAGGGTCATCAAGACTGTGGACAACCTCCCTATGAACCCGCAATGTCACCTTTGTTGTCTCCTTGTCTCCTTTTGCGTGGTCTTTTGCTCTCTTTAATGCCAAGAACCTGAAATCATCATGTATTAGTCACATAGATATAATGCCTGCCCTTCTTCCTACAAACAACACGAATATACTAAGAAATGAATGCATAAGTGGTAAAATATGAATGGTTGAGCAAGGTAAGTAGGCCAATATGAGCCCAAATTGTACCAAAAATTGGGGCTCATCATCACCCCCCAGCTAAACTATTTGCTCATCCTTGAGCAACTTTGCTCCGGCTCCTCGTCCTTTGCCGAGAACTAGAGCCCGAAGCATGCTCCTCCTTTCCTGTACTTGGTGGCCCCGCCTTTTCTGCCCCTAGCGGTGACGATGATGGCGCTTCCTCCCCCTTTTCCATTTCCTTGAGCTGGGCTTCGGAAGCCGATTGGCCTATCCTTCATGTCCAGGAAGTTACTTTTGGGCTTCCCTTCTCGGGGGTGATCGATGTTTTAGAGGGTGATCTTTTACTGGGTGGAGTAGAGACACCCCCTGAAATTGTTTGGCTGCTGGGTGGAGGCTGCGGCTTGCCCGTGTTTATCCTTTTACTTCTCCTGGCTTCAAAAGGTAGAGGGATCTCCCTCTCTCTCTCCTCTTTTGGCTTTAGAGGTGTACTGAGGGTGGCCAGCGCAGCTGCTGCCTCCTTTTCAAGAATACCAGCCTTCCCTTCCTTGCGTTTTGCTTTCTCAGAGCTCCTTGTAGAGGGCCCCTTCTTTTCAGATTTCGGGTTTCCTGTAGAAGACCCTGCTTTGCCCACTTCCGGGCCTTCTGTAGAGGATCCTTTCTTTACCAATCTTGGGCTTCCTGTAGAAGACCCGGTTTTAGCCACTCTCGGGCTTCCTGTAGAAGCCCCTGCTCTGGTAATTTTCGGGCTTCCTGTAGAAGCCTCTTTTTCTGTCTTCGGGCTTCCTGTAGAAGCCTGTTTCTCAATGATTTTCGGGCTTCCTGTAGAAGCCCCTTTTGCCAATTTCGGGCTTCCTATAGAAGCCCTTGTCTCTGTTTTTGGGCTTCCTGTAGAAGCTTGTCTCTGCTTTCCTGTAGACACGGGTGTCACCACCTTTTCTTGCTTAGCCGCATGGGTTTTGCTTTTTGCTTTGGTTGCAGGTGCTGATGAGGTACTTGGGCTGACGTGGACCACCTCAGCTTTGTCCGCTCTGCTCTTCAACCTCTTTTCTCTTGCTGACAAGATGGGTGTGCCACCTTTTTCTTTGTCGTCCTTTTCCTCATGCTTCTTCTTTTGTTCTTTCTTCTGCACTGTGGTCGGGGTCTTCTGGCCTTTTTCTCTCTTTCCCTCGACCACTGCTTCTTGTTCCTCACTGCTGGAGGACCCCGTTTCTTCAATCAACATTTTAATGTCTCCATCTCTTGTTAAATTCCGGAATGATTCCCATGAGAGGGGAACCTTATATGAATGCAGCGCATCCTCCACAAGAAGCTTGATCAGCCCATGGTGGGCTATCTAATCTGGTATGCCCTCTTTTAGCTTTGTGGCACACTCCATTAGAGACTGCAACAGGAAATAAGGAATGCTCAGTTTTTGTTCTACAGGAAGATCAATCCGGTGCCTCAATTCAGTGAGCAACCGAAAGTGATATGCATACACGATGATAAAATGGCCCTCACAAGTTATATATTTCATGATTTACAAGCTGACTTCGTTCCATGGTGGCAGCAAGCTGGTTCTTCGCACCCCATTTTTGTCCTCTGAGAATTCCTCCTCAGGTGGGAAGAATTCCTTCTTGGCTTGCTGGCTCAACTTTCTTTCTTCCTTATCCCATGGCAAACCCATCGGAAGTTCAGTGATCCGACTGATATATTGCGGGGTGAGCTTGAGGCTTAGACCTCTGAAGTTCACTGTGGCCAGTGTCTTGGATTTCGGCTTCAGAGCCTGCAAAAATTCTTCTGCCACTTCATCATCGTACCCCTGCAATTTGTCACAAAAAGATATCCATTGAACCTGTGTGAAGAGCTCTACCACTTCCTGGTTTTCCCTTAATTTGGCTGAATCAGTGGGTTCTCGTCTTATAAACCCACCCGGCATGATAAAACAAGTTTCTTAACCAGAGGTGGTGATTGTGGAAGAGATTTTGGTTTACTGAGACAGAGTGTAGAATGTCATGCACATAACCCACAAAACTTATCCCTGAGGAACTCAATCATAGTTTAATTACTCGACATCCTGTAAAATGAGAGTATAGGCACAGCAGACAACAATTTCACCGTTTTTCTATGACCGGACTGTGGACGACAATCTTGCCACCTTTAATAACCATTTGCATGAAGAGTTCAGGGTTACCTCTTTAATTGGCCACCTTTTTACGTGAGGCACCCGCTTTCCTGTAGAAAACTACGTTCCTGTAGGATGACAGCGTTCCTGTAGAATGCAGCGTTCTTGTAGAATGACAGCGTTCCTGTAGAATGCAACGTGCGATTTTTGGGAGAGACTGCAGTCGGTCTGCGCCTTGGGTGTGCTTCTCAACCGCTCTAATAGCCAAAGGCTCGGCGTATCACACTGCAGAAGGATCAGGATAGCCGCTCGAGTTCAAACAGGTGGGTGATAAATGCATGAACGTGATCTAGCTGATTAGATTTCAAATTCGGCGGAATCCGTGGCGCGGGGGTGAGCTGTCCCTGCCGGACCGTTGGGTGACGTCACCCCATCATTCAACTATGCGTTCACTTGCTGCCGCACCAATTCTCGCGGATCTGCCGCCGCCTCTTCTGTTGAACTCGTTTCCTCGACGGGATTTCTCTCACGTGCGTGCTGCCCATTCTTTTTGTTACGGCCGCCACCCATACATCCAACTAGACCATTAACTGGCCGACGTGGCCGGCCAACTGACCATACTGCCGCTCAACCCATTCACCTTTACACCTAAGCAATCAATCAAAGTAACATTCATGCAGTCTGATGGAAGGAAGGGTCGAGACACTTACCTGCGTGGCTGTACATGATGTTTCGGCTCTTTGGATGTTGATGAGTCGATTTACCTGCTGCTGGCGGACTTACACAGGCCCGGAGGTCCATGTTCATGAGCTGCCATCGATGGATGGGATGCTTCAGTTGCATGCGCCCATGTTTCCCTTCAGATGGCCTGCGCGGTGAATGGTATCCACTCTAGCAGGTTTAACTGTTACAGGACTCCCGCGGGATGTCTTGGAACAGTTCTTCCTCCTTGGGTGCATGCTGCACGACGATGGATGGCCTCACGATCATGCTCTCGGAGCCTCGGGTTGACTGTGATGAATATGGTGTGAGATCTCTAGCGCTTTTTCCATTTACAGGTTGCTTTTTTCCTCGAGACTCATCGATTTGCTTTGCTGGTGCAGGTACTTGGTTGCATGTCGACAAGGACGGTGGAGCAAGATAACAGCAATGTGCATGGTTGACAACCGTGGCATGCATGCGTCCAAACCGATCCTTAGCCGTTAGATCGCCTCATGAAATGAATTCTGGCCTGTTCTGAGCTTCTACAGGAAGCTTCCTGTAGAAATACAGCGTTTCCTGTAGAAAGGATGCGTTCCTGTAGAGAGTTTGCACCTTCCTGTAGAAGATCTGCATCTTCCTGTAGAAACTCTGCATTTTCCTGTAGAAAATCTGCGTCTTCCTGTAGAAGACTCAAGCTGGAACAAAATTGCACATACCTTGGAGAAAATGAGGATTCTTGGAGGAGGTGCTGGTGAGGTGTCCTTGCTGCATGATGAGGACCCTTGGCTTTGAGTTGAGAGGCTTCCTTTCCTCCATAGAACACCTGCATGCAATTTTACATAATGAATCTGCTGACCTTGTTTTTCTTTTGTTTTTTTTTTTCTTTTTTTTGAAAGATAACAGGGGCGCCTCATTGAGGTTTTCACCCTTGCCATCTGCCTTGAGCGCCTCAAAGAGGTTTTCACTCAAGGATCTTTTTCCAATCTCTTTTTTCTTTTTTTTGTTTTGTTTTGAAAGGACAATAGGGGCGCCTCAATGAGGTTTTCACCCCTACCACCTGCCTTGGGCGCCTCAGAAAGGTTTTCACCCTAGGATCTTTATTATTATTATTATTAATTTTTTTTTTTTTTTTTTTTAGATTCTTCAGGGTATGCCCAAAGCAGAGGCAGAACCCTTCTCTATGACCAACACTGCCTTCTCCATAGTTTTGATGAACTCTTGTCTTGAGGGAGGCTTCCTATAGATCTTCAATCGATGCCCATTGACAAGCATGGGGATGGCTTCCTCATCAATGGTCCTAATAAGCACAAATCCATTGTCATGACATTTTTCCACTGAATATGGCCCTAGCCATCTGGTTCTCAGCTTCCCCTTGAAATCTTTGTATCTAGAGTCATACAACAAAGCCCAATCTCCTGGCTGAAATTGCTTGTCATGGAGATGTTGGTCATGCCACACCTTTCTCTGAAGTTGAACCACTTCTGAGTGAAGGATGGCCTGCATTCGATGCTCATCCAGGCCATTCAGCTGCAATAGCCTTTCTTGTTGTGCATGGCTGAGATCTAGGTCCAGCTGAGCTGCCATCCTCAAAGTGTTGTATTCAAACTCAATGGACAGCAAAGCTTTCTTCCCATAGACCAGCTCATAAGGTGTGAAGCTGGTGGTGGTCTTCCAAGTGGTGTTGTAAGCTCATGTGGCTTCAACCAGGCGATCTGCCCAGTCCTTTCTGCTGTTGCTCACCACCTTAGTCAAGATCCCTTCTAATGCTCTATTGGTGACTTCCACCTGCCCATTTGCTTGAGGGTGATAGGGGGTGGAAGTCCTATGCTTGATCTTGTGATGGGCTAGTAGATCTTCAGCCAGGTTGGAGGTGAACTGGCTCCCTTGATCGGTGACCAGCTCTCTTGGATAGCCAAACTTATAGAAGATGTTTTCTCTTAGGAACTCGGCCACCTTTTCTTCTGTTGCTGCTTTGATTGCTTTGGTCTCTGCCCACTTTGTCAGGTAGTCAGTGCACACAATGATGTAAGACCTTTGCCTCGAAGGAGGGTTGATTGGGCCCACAAAGTCCTTACCCCACTTCTCAAATGGCTCAAGAGTCACCTGAGGTTGGAGAGGCATCTCATCCCTTTGGGTCGGTTTCCCCATTCTTTGGCATTGGTCACACTGACTGACATATCTTATGACATCTTGATGAAGTGTGGGCCAATAGTAGCCTGCCTGCAGGATCTTGAAGGCAGTTCTCTTTGCTACAAAATGTCCTCTAGAAGGCCCATCATGACAAGTGAGGAGGATATCAAAGACTTCCTCCTCCCTTACACAACGCCTTAAGATCTGATCGGGGCCAAGCTTGAACAGATTGCCCCCGATCCAAGTAAATGAGGCATTTTTTCTGATGATTCTGCTCTTCTCTCTGGAAGATAGGTGCGGGGGGAACTGTGCTGAAACAAGGTAGTTTTCTATATCAGCAAACCATGGAGAGAGTACTGAAATAGCAAACAGATGTTCATCAGGCATCTGGTCATCCACCGTTCCATCCTCATCTGCAGACAAATCCAATCTAGATAAAAAATCAGCAACAACATTTTCTCTACCTGGTTTGTCAACAATGGTCAAATCAAACTGCTGCAATAAAAGTAACCATCTAATAATACGAGCATTCACATCTAGTTTATTCATTAAATATCTAATTGCAGCATGGTCTGTATGTACAAAGGTTTGATAGCTAGTAATATAATGTCGGAACTTGTTCAGTGCATGGACCACAGCCAAGAATTCTTTCTCGGTTACAGTGTAATTCAGCTCGGCTTTGGACAAGTTCTTGCTAACAAAGTAAATGGCATATGGAATTTTTTGCTCAACTTGTCCTAAAGCTGCACCTATGGCTTTGTTCGAGGCATCAGTGTGGATGTGGAAAGGTAGGGCCCAGTTTGGACCTCTCAGGATTGGGGCTAACACCAGCTTGTCCTTCAATTCGTTTAAAGCCCTCTGACAATCGTCAGTCCATTTAAACTCCACATCTTTTGCCAACGGGCCAAACAATGGCGAGGCTAGCTTGCTGAAATCTTTAATGAATCTCCGGTAGTATCCTGCTAATCCCAAGAAACTCCGAACATCCCTTACCTTTTGAGGAGGTGGAACCTTCTTGACGAGAGCAATTTTGTTAGGATCCACCTGCAACCCTTGGCAAGAAATGGTATGGCCTAGCACGGTCCCTTCAGTCATTAGGAATTCACATTTTTCAGGACTAAGGGACAAGTTCATCTCGATGCATTTGGTTAGGACTTTTCCCAGATTAGACAATGCTTCCTGAAAGTTGGCCCCATAAGGAGTGAAGTCATCCATATAGATTTCCACTGCATCATGGACTAGCTCCGAGAAGATGCTCAAAACAGCTCTCTGGAAGGTAGCAGGAGCATTGCATAGCCCAAAGGGAAGGACTCGGTAGGCAAAGGTACCTCAAGGGCAAGTGAAGGTGGTCTTATCTTGGTCTTCCGGGATGATTTGGATTTGGTTGTACCCGCTAAACCCATCCAGGAAAGAGAAGAACTTCTTTCCTGCCAATCCATCCAACACTTGATCTATGAAAGGTAGAGGGAAATGGTCTTTCTTGGTAGCTTTGTTCAATTCCCAGTAGTCCACACAGATTCTCCATTTCCCATTTTTCTTGGGAACCAACACTAGAGGGGACACCCATTCTCTATCTGAGATGGGGTAGATGAATCCGGCATCCAACAATTTTTGCAATTCTTCCTTGACAATGTCCTTAAGGGCTGGATTCATTCTCCTCTAGGGTTGCCTAACTGGCTTACAATCCTCTTTGATGTATATGTGATGGGTACAAACCGAAGGATGGACTCCTTTCATCTCCTTATAGCTCCAAGCAGAAGCATCTAGGTGACTGGCCAACAGGCTACGCAGCTCCTTTTCCTGGGAAGGAGATAGGGAGGAGCTGATCTTCAACGTTCTCTCAGGGCCGAACTCCACATTCTTGACTCTGGGAGTGACAGGGTTGGTTGTACAAAGATCCACTAAGGTGCTAGCTTGGGCATCCTCCACCAATTTCTCTAAGGATAGTGCACTGGAAGGTGGATTCTGGATCAAGGTCTCAATCAAGTCATCCTCAGTTGGGGGGTCTCTTCTAGTGGTCTCTAAGGTGCACAGAGGTGCTGAGTACACCTCATCTTCCTCTCCTTCTTCTAACCAGAGTGGTAATTCATGCTCTAAGGAGGGTTGGGCAGGAGGGTATAGGACTAGCTGCTTGGACATAGGACCATTTTTGATAGTCATATTTCCTGCACGACAACTTATGTAAGCATCTGCAGTGGCTAACCAAGGCCTTCCCAAAATGAGAGGATATCCAGTAAGCTTTTCCTTGGGTTGCAGAACCAAGAAATCTGTAGGATATTCCCAAGAGTCGATAGAGACCAAGACATCCTCCACAATCCCCTCGGGAGTCACAGTGGAGCGATCTGCTAATTGCAGTATTGTCGAGGTCTTCCTCAAGGAACCCTGAAGATTGAGCTTGAGCATGGTGTCCCTGGTCATCACATTAATGGCAGCCCCCAGATCGATCAAGGTGTGAGGTATGATGGTGCCATTGATGTGGACATCTACTACAGGACTTCTAGGATCTAGGTACTTTGGGCAGATGACTTGTCCTAACATAAGGTTAGACAGTTGTCCTATGACATTGATGGTTGAAGCATCTTTCTTCCGCCTGCGTGGGTGTTTGAAACACTTTTCCTTAACCAGTTTGTTGTATATTGGCACATCCTTGATGGCTTGGAGAAGTGGTATTTTTACACACAACTGCTTGAGCTCACCCAGAAGCTCATTCTCCTCTGGGTTGGGTTGTGTGGTGGCTGTTAGTCTCTCAGGAAAGGGTGGAATAACTTTTGGTTCGCTTTCCTGTTTATCTTCCTCATCCTCTCGGGGAGGAGGTTGGCGATCTGGTAGAGTCTTTCCAGATCGAAGGTTGATCTCCTGGATCTCCACAGCATAGGTAGGGCATGAGGTTTCCCCAGTGTATACCTGTTGGGCCTGTCTATTGTTGGGGTTCGGGTTCGGTTGAGCAGGCATTTGAGGTTGCCTTGGAGGAGCAGGAGGTAATGGCTGAGGTTGAACCGGTGGTGGAGGCAAAATGGCGGGAGGAGTGTTGTACTGGGGCCTCCACCCCAACTGAGGTGCATTCCACTGAGGCTGCGGCTGGGCATGTGAATGATATGAATGAGAAGTAGGTTGAGTGGGGTACTGAGGTGGATAAGACCATGGAGGAGGCATGGACCAGGAAGGATGAGCAGGGGGACCCCAGGAAGGCATAGGAGTCGATTGGTTGGGGCTATAATAAGCTTGAGGTGCCCCTGGCATCCCCTGCTGATAAGGTCTAGATCCTTGTGGCCTCCTTTGGTTGAGGTAATAGAGAGGTTCAATGGGAGCTTCTGTCCCTTGGTACATGGCTTTAAACCCAGGTAAGGTTGGACACTGATTTGTGGGATGGTCCTCCTCACAAACGAAACATACTTCAACCGAATGCAATGGGCATTCGTTCTTAGGGTGTCTCCTGGTGCACCTAGGGTAGAAGACAGCCAAGGCTCTCTCAGCTTCTTCTTTCTTCTGCTGGATTCTGAATGTGTCCAGTTGCATGGCAATGGTCTGTCTCACCTCACTCTTGAGATCTTCTAATTGATTTGCAAGCTCATGTTTGGAGAAAGGGACACTAGTTGAGAGGAGGTTTCCCCTACCTCGTTTCCGAGCTGCCCTGGAGTGGTTTCTAAACATAGTCTTGATGTCCTCATAAGGCAGTTGGTAAATGTCCCCCCCAGCTAACATGTGAAGGGTATCTAAGAGGTCTTCAGGGGCTCCTTGGAGCAGGACCAACTTGAGGGATTCAGGGTCAAGTGTGCACCTGGCCCGCTTGTAGCTTAGTTGGAACCTCTCCCCATAATCCTCTAAGGACTCATCATTTCCCATGGTCATCCTAAAGATTTCTCCCTTGGTTTGCTTAGACCTACAATAATCCCTGTACTTGGTATTGAAAGCTTGCTGCATCTGAGCCCAAGTGGTGATATTATTCCCAGGTAAGCCCATGAACCAGCGTAATGCTGCATCCTTAAGAGTTGAAGGAAAGAGTTTCAGCTTTTGCTCATCTTCAGTATAGTCATAGGTTCTACAAAGGACAACAAACTCAAACAGGAAGGTATCAGGATCTTCAGTAGTCAGTCCATGGAAGTGAGGTAAGGCGGAGGGGCTAATGTTCTTCATTTTCATCTCTCCATTGGTCTCTCGGATGGGGAAGGCACCTTCTATTCTCTCATCTTCTCTTCTATTGTCAGCCATAGCTTCAGATGGAGTGGTTTCTAACTCTTCTTCTACTATAGGATCTTTGTATATCTCTGGATGTTCACCTATAGGTTCTTCTGGGTCACTGTCACCAAAGAAGAGAGAAGGGTGACTCAGTGATGTGGTGGGGGTGTTGGGTAGGAATTTGCCTGATTTATCTCGGTTCCTACGAGGCATGAAATGGAAAAGACTTTCTTTTTTGATTGTTTTTGCTTTTTCTTTTGTACCTGCAAAACTGAAACAGATTGATCTACAGCAGAATTAAACTGAAAGCAGGAAAGAACTAATCTACTTTGCTCAAATGAAATTGCAGAATTGAAACACTAGTCTACGCTTGCAGAAATGAAAGGCTAATCTATGAAAGCAGGAAATGCTAATCTATGAGAGCAGGAAATGCTAATCTATGAAAGCAGGAAATGTCTATGCTACTTTTGCAGAATGGAAATGAAATAAACTACTTAGCAGAAGGAAAGAGTAAGAAAATAGAAGAAAAGCAACAATTACTAATACTCTGACGCTTCCCCGGCAACAGCGCCAAAAAGGGTGGTGGGCTCCAGTATTTTAGCAATAATGCTACAACTCCTGGGGCTCCCTATCTCTAATTTTATCAACCCGGTAGTTCGTACAAACTTGGAAGCGACGGTGTTGTATGCACAAGTACTAGCTCTTGTTGCAGCTGTCACTTGGTCAGCTGGCACAAGTCCGCTAGGGCTCAAGCCAACTTCAATATGCTCTCAGAAGAAGCTTTCTAAATGATGGACGAAGGCTATCTCAAGGGAAATTGATCTACTTTGCAAAAATGAACTGAAAGCCAACCAAAGCATGGAAACCCTAGTAAACCCTAATCTGACTAGTTTAACCTCTATGATGCAATAGTGAGAGTGAAAATGTCTACAAATGATGCCATTACTTCTAATGATGTGAAATGCATGAACTCAAACTACTTCTATGAAAGAGAACATTGTTTCTGTATTTTTTCTTAAGTGGATGGAGTGATTATGACTTTGTTTCTTATTAGGGTTTGGCTGTGCAGAGGTGGTGCGAAGGGAGAGAAAGCTTGGGAAAGGTCAGGATGGCTAGGAGAGGTCCCAGAGGGTCCCTAGCATTAGTCCACAGAGGTCTACAACGTTTGGATGCTCGACAACCAAGTTTGCAGGCTTCTACAGGATGTCTGCAGGGGATCCTACAGGAAACTAAGGAATTCTACAGGAAGTCTGCTAACTTCTACAGGATGTGCTGTAAGTGGAAGTTTTGGGTGATGGTGAAGTGATGGAATGGTTTGGGTGGATAGGTAAGGTGGAGATGGAGCTTGTGATGACTCAGGGGCAGAGGAATAAGATGGAGAGAGAGTGCATGGAGTTGGTTGGTGGATAGAAGAATGGGATCAACGAAAGGCCAAGAAAATGGAGCTGCGTGAATAATGGAAGAGCTGGGAGGTAAACGGGCTGAACAGAGGCCGAGTAGGTGGCTTTAGGCGTGGTTGATAAGAAGAGGAAGGGAATGGAACGATGTGGAGCAGTGTAAATAAAACAAATTGCTGAGGATTGTCACCAAAAATGAGAACTCATTAACCTGTGCTACCTGTGATATTAAACCAATGAACATCAATGTAAATTGTGAAGGAAACTCGTGCATGGAAGTGGAATGAAGGAGTAATGCTCAGAATCAAAGTGCATGGATGGATCTACGATTAAGGTAACTGTGTTGTAGCTTGCATGAACGTGAAAAGACTGCGTTTTTTTTGGTGGTTGGTTCAGACTGCATCCCAATCCCTAACAGAGATGGCAATGAGGTCCTTTCAACCTTTTCTGGAGCTCCAATGAATTACAACTCTCCTATTCTGATCTAAGCAACTGAAAGCAAAATTAACCATAAGCTAATCCTACTTAATCACAACAAACCAAATCAGCAGATTGTATTTTCGAATTGCATGTCAAAGTAAAGAAACAAAGTGCTGGAACGAAAGGCAAATAACACTACAAGAAGAGGAGATCTATTGCTCTCAGGTTGGGCCCTAACCTGAGAGCTATAGCTCCCTTAAAAGCTCAGAATTAGATCCAAATCTGCTTGCCTTTATTCATAACCAAAGTCTGATGTCATGCCAAAACTGGCTTACAAAAACAAAAACCGAGCTATGCTCCAACAATTACAATATCAGTCCAAAAATTCAAAAAGCTCCTAACAAAGTCTACGGCCTTCATATTTATACAAAATGAAGATCAAGCTGGCTTCCTCCATTCATGGGACTTGGCTGTCCAACTGATAGTCAAACTGCTGTAAAACTGCTGATCCTGTAGAACGTGTTGGCTGCCTTTAAGCTCGGTGGGGAGAGCTGTTAGAGCTCGGAGTGAAGGTGAAAATCACGAGGAGGGTCATCAAGACTGTGGACAACCTCCCTATGAACCCGCAATGTCACCTTTGATGTCTCCTTGTCTCCTTTTGCGTGGTCTTTTGCTCTCTTTAATGCCAAGAACCTGAAATCATCATGTATTAGTCACATAGATATAATGCCTTCCCTTCTTCCTACAAACAACACGAGTATACTAAGAAATGAATGCATATTTGGTAAAATATGAATGGTTGAGCAAGGTAAGTAGGCCAATATGAGCCCAAATTGTACCAAAAATTGGGGCTCATCACCGGCATATAAAACAAGAAAATGAAGCATTGAAAGAACAAAGCAAAGTGGACAAAATTTTCCATGACAACACCATGCTTCACATAGGACTCTGGCAGAAGAAGAATAGAAAATTGAAGAGAAAATGCAAGAAACTTAGCAGGGCCTTGATCAATTTGAAATTCAAGTGTTTGGTTAAGAAACCAAGAACAATTTTGGCAACAAGAAGAAAGAAAAGAAGGCTAGATGTTTTGGCAGAAGCATCTGAACACATGGACTAAACAGCAATGACAAAGTTTTGGTTGCATGAGGACATGCAACACCTTCACAGTGGGGGTATGTTGAGCCTCAAACCTGCACTTCTTTACACATCCTCTCAGCCTCCTTTTCCTATTCATTTCCTTCTTTTGCCACTCATTCCCTCCATCAAATTGCTCAAATCATTGTATTTTAGGACTTTTTACATGGTTTGTTAATTATGCTAATGACTGTGTTGTTGGTTTAGAATTTTGGTTCAAGTGCTGCACTTTCCGCAGCTCACACAGGGTTTCCGCAGCTGATCCCGGTTTCCGCAGCCAACCCCGGATTCCGCAGTTGTTTTATTAAACGGCATGTTCCAGGTGTCCTCCGGGCAGAAGAGCCACATGGACAAGTTCGTGGAACCAAGGACATGGTGTGTGTCCTTCCAGCTCAGCCAAACCAGTCATAAAAACCCATGGTCAACGAGGGGGCAACTACAGTCAAACAGAGGTCATTGGCGGTGGCACGACTCTGCGTGTTCGGTTTTAGAGCACGTGAAGAACAGCTGGCCTCTTCCTCAGCCACGCAGATGATGGGAAACACGAATCCAACAGAAGATTTAATGCCCACCACGACCGTTGCCTAAATCCGAGGACTGTGCTAGATTACGTGTTTTTACACAGCTGATAGAATAGCGTAGTTTGTGTTAAGTTAGTTTTGTTTTCTCTGCTATAAATAAAGCGTCTCTGAACGCTGATTAGTTAGCTGCTGATATGTAATTTTTGAACCCCACTGTACTTTCTATTTTGCTACATAATATATGAGAAGACCGTTCTGTTTCTAAGCGTGTAACTGATCTTTTAAGCTGGCTGGAGTAGGCAGAGGGCCCCTGTTTACTTAAGGCCTGTACAATGCTTTTCATTTCTTGCATTTCTTCTTATCAGTTTATGTATAATAGTTGTACAAAATGCTTTTGATTGCTATGTTTTGATCATGTACAATAGCTGTATATAACTTTGAATTCTGCTCATTTATATTTCTGCACTTTTCCATGACTGATCAGTGTGTTTTTGCAGATTTCTTAGGTGCCCGGGACAGTTTTCTTTCTTCTCTTTTTACAGCTAGTGGCATTTGTGATCGTCTTATCTAGACTGCTGATCTTTATTTTTGATTTCCATTAGTATCATTGCTTTAGTTTGCACTTTATTTTCTGCTCATAGCTTATCAAGTTGTTTATCTTTTAATGGCTCTTTTTATCATAATCAACTAACTTTTAGTGGAGCCAGAACATCACTTAGTGCAGCTTGGTTTATTTTGTTTTAAGACTCACATTGCTAACTTGCTCATAACTCTTTCTTATATGATCAATCCAGCTGAAGGCAGAAAGGTTAAGGGAAAATTAAGTAGTGTGATTTGTCACTTAGATTGTACATTGCTTAAGATTTAATTGAAGAGTTAAAGTAGTTGTTCTTGTTTTTAATTGAGTTAATGTAGATGTCATTTTCAATCTCATTTTTATCAGCAGTAGAGGTACTGGGCCAATGCCATTGGTCTTTTATTTGATGCCTTCATTTTTCCTTTAAGAGTTAATTTCATTTCAGTTGTTGTTCAAAGCTTTCTTGTAGATTACTTTTAAGTTTTAAGAAATCATCTAGAACTCATCACAATCACACACACTTCACTCACTTTATTTCATTTCCATCACATCACTGTACGAGAAATAGATTTGAAAACAAACTTAAAAAGTTAAAAACGACAAAAACTTAAGAAACAGTTGCCTAAGTACATACAGTACACATCACTTCATCAGCTTACAAGCCCCGGGTTGACATTTAAAAGTTGCAATTTAGACATCACTAAATTGACCAAACACCCTTTTGCCTCAAAATTTTGAACTTCACCATGAAACTGTAAATTTCCAATTGCATGGCTTGGCACTTATCCTCTAGGTTCAACATCAAATTCCTCTTGATCATGACTCTTTTAACTTCCAAAATTGTACCTGTTCTATCAAGTATCTCTAATTCCTGTAGCTCATACTCATTCTTGGAGTTGAGGAAGTGAATGATCCTTGTAGCTTCCTCTCGCATGTGTACAAGTTCTTCTTTGACTATTTGAATGGCTTCCATAGCCTGCTTTATTAAATCAATTTGTTCAAAAATAACTTGGATAGATGACCAAATATCCTTGACAGAGTCAATGATATTGGCCCACAGTTTCTCCTTAGCTTGACCTAGAGGTTCATTCAATTTTAGTTCCTTCTACAGGCCTTTGATTCATTCATTCATCCTTGTAGACTTCTGTTGTTCTTCTTTGTGCATGATTTGGGCAAGTTCGTAATCTGTTTCCAGGTTGGTTGCCTTTTCCTTAAGTCTGTTCATCTCAGTGGTCTAAATGGACATTTCTTCCATTGCTTTGACCAGCATGTTTGCCTCATCACCTATAGACCTTATTGCTATTGACCCTATTGCTGATGGAATTAGTGTAGAGGTTGGCAGTGTTGTGGTCATTGGAGCTGTGGGAGCCAAGGATGCTACCAAAATAGAAGGTACAACAGTGGTAACTGTTGGGATAATAGTTGTAGGGGCATCATCAAGACTAGCTTACTTTAGCTGAATCAAGCTATCCAATTCTTTCTCCATCTACTTTAACTGATCATTCAGTTGTAGCACTAGGTCCATCATCTCTTCATGACTGGTTTGGCTCTCCAGGACCTCCTTTGTTTGTGGGTGTTGTAAATGAGGCAACTTAAGTTGTTTCTTGAGGGTTTCTATATCCTCATTCTTCTTTTTTATCAATTTCTCAGTAGCCTTAATGTCACTTGGATCATGACCTAGTTCAATGACCAAGTCCTCCAATGACGTGATCCTGTTATCTTTGGCCTGTGAAGACGCCTTCTCCAATTTATATTGGTTTGTTACATTATCTAGTGAATCTTACAACCTTTGTATAGCAATGGCTTTTCCTGTAAGGGTGATAAATTATCTCCCCAGCCTACTTGTGGAACTCTATCTGATTAATGCGATGAACATCCCTAGCCAACACCTCAAAATCAGTCTTCTTATAGTTAGTCGAGGTATTTGGTTGCTGAACAATGGGCTACAAAAATGATACCTGCATCTTTCCTGCTTTGATGTCAAAGGCTGACATCAACCTACTCTGGTTGGCTGTTGTATGTTTGAAGTATTGGCCATATGTCTCTGCCTTCAACTTTTCATTCCTCATCTTTATTTCTTTGTACGTGTCTTTGATGTCCTTTTCTCTATTAGCTGGTCTAACAAAGGAAGAAATCTCAACAATTTTTTGTCTCTCAATCATTTGAGTGTAGCAGGTCGATGGTTACTGTGTTCCACCTAAAGCGGTTCTTTCTTTGCTCCTCTGCCCCATTGTTTCAGTGTCAATTATTTCCACTGATTAAATGTTCTCCTCCTGTTCAGAAGCAGGATTCAATTTGGGCCTTTTTCTGAGTTCAAACAGCTCATTTGTAGTCTCCATTGCAGAACTAGATACCTCTTCCCTATTTCTCTATGGATTCTTCTCCTCATTGGCTGGGGTCTGTAATACAGGATTAATATTCATTGGTTCCCCTAGTTCTGGAACCTGTAGGAAAGAACTTTGGTCAAATTACTTTTCTAGATCAATGAGTGTGTTCTCCACATCCACAACTGTGCTATCAATATCAATCAAGGTACTTTCCAACCACTCAGATTGGTGGGAAAACTATTCGATGTCAGGTCTTGTGTGATGGATGTAAGGTCCCAATTTGACCCTGAGTCTTAGCTTGTTTATGACACCATGAGAGTCATAGTGCCACATGAAGCTATTGCTGAATTTCATCTATTGTAGTTTCTTGTCAACATCTGGTCCAACCTCTCTATTATTGCAAATTAATCGGCCCAATTGGTTTTTCATCTTAAACTAGGTCTTCTTCCTAACAGATAGGAAGTGGACCTCATCATAGTTGATGATTTTTCTAAAATAATCAAGTGAAAATATCCTCATAGGGAGGTATTTGGGCAACTTATAAGGGTCTAATTGGCAGCCATAAACCCTAATTTCAGTGTGGTTCTAGTACAAGTACCAGTCTTCCACCTTGATTTTCTTACCCAACTATAGCACCCTCTTGATTTCTTGGTTGATTCTAGTTTGAGTGTTATTGGTCAGCATATTCATGACTAGGCAGACAAATGAATCTACGAAGTCTTTGTATGTGAATGTTGTGGAGCATTTCTAGATCAACAGCATCCAGACGACAATTGATCTCTATTTTCCCTTGGTATCAAACTTTTGGATTCTTACAAGGAACTTGTCTACTTGGTAATGTCAAAACATGTGAAGCAACACTGAAGAGTACTTGAAAACTCTTTTAGTGGGCAGTCTTATGAATTGTTCATGCATCTTGTCTGCAATGAACTGAGAATAATTTTACATGATAGTAGGAGACTTGCCTAGGGTATAAATGGACAAGTGTGACAGGTTGACCTCATGCATATTCTCATCTATGGTATATCCTAGGATGCAAGAGAGCATGGTGATTATATGTATGCCAGTTTCTGAACAAATAGTCACAACATAGGGTGGGGTATTTGTGGGAGTATGTCGATCTTCAATGATGAGAGTCTAGAATATTTGCCTTATATTAACCAGGTCTAGGGTGATATACAGGTCCAATAGGTCTCCAATGGATAGAGGGGTCTGATTAGGGCTAGGTTGGACTTGAAGCATTTGGTTGATGGACTCTGGTGTAAGGGTGAATAAGTGCTGCTAGTTTGGGGCAACAATAGCTCTTTCGCTAGGGATATAGCAGGCATGAAAAAAATGTATGATATCAAGAAATGGGTGGACTCTAGGAATATATCTTTGGGTAAATTGGATTCCCAAAGGTGGATGTCATCTACATGGTTTAGGAATCTATCCTTACTCTAGCGGTGGAGCTCTAAAAGTTAGGTTGCAGCAGCATTGTCTTTTATTTGGAAACCCCTATCTGCTAGAGCCAAATGGTTGATATCCAGGTGAGTGGTTGACACAGATCTCACGTCCAGAGAGGTATGGGAGGCCATTTTTAGGGGGAAAGGTGTGAATTATGCTTGTATAGGCTGTAGTAGTGAGGCTTTGGAAACTCTGGTGCAGTGAGAGGGTAATTTGCAGTTTGCAAAAGAGGGGTTTGGGTATTTAGGTGGAAATACTCTTAAATTTAGGGGGAAATTAATTAAATTCAATTAATGAATCTTTGAATTAACTGTACGTTTTCAAATTGAGATAGTTGTTCTATTTTTTTCTCAAAATACCTAGAAATTGGTGCTTTAGGCTGTAAACTAGTCTTAATGGTGACTGTAGATGGTAGGGTGGATTTAGTTGTGCATTGGATGCTTGAATTGGGCATATAGAACTTGTTCGAGAGATAAACGATAGTCAATTTCGATTGCAGAGGCTCGGGGTGGAGAAGGAAGGATTGGGCAGCATTCATAGTGCAAAAGAGCAAAAATAGTCGAAATGGGCTTCTCTGGCCTTTTAACCGGTAACAGTTAGAATTTTGCGTGGAATTCATAAACGAATAGTGGATGGTTTTGGCTTTTGGTAGGGAGGCAGTTTCGCGGGCCATCGCACCGCTTTTGGAAAGCAGGCAGCATTTCCTTGAGAGCATGCAATTTCACCTTGAGCTGCCATGTAATAGAATAGGGCCCGGGCAAAACCGCAAATCTCTTGTGCTCTCGGGCTGGTAAAGTTTGGAGACGGAATGAGTGCGATATGGATGTGTGCTGTTAGATCTAGCGGTGGGAGATCTAATGGCTGTCACGTAGTCAAGATGCTCAAGGGGGAATCAGGGTCAGGATTTGGGGGGCCGAGGGGTTAATTACAATAAATTTTAATTAATTAATGAATAAGGTGGGGATTAGAAATATAATGAGTGGGTTTAATGGAGTGGGACCAAGGGTTAATGTAGTGGGGTTCATTTAAATACACTTGGGTTGGTGGGTTAAAAAGTTTATGCCAGGGAAATATAACTCAAGAAGTTAATTAAATAATGTGGGGGCAGATAAAAACTTAGGATAAGGAGATTTTGTGGGTTTTTGAGGTAGAATAGAGAAATTAGTAAGGGGGAAGATGATTTTTCCATGGGGAATGGGTTTCACACTAGGGAAAGGGGTTTTTAGGGAGGGAGGTGACATTTTGAGGGTAATTACTAGGAAAATGTGTGAAACCAAGGGGTAAGGTTCGAAATGAGGGGAAAATGGTATTTTAATAAGAAATAAGGGGACAATGAGGAAATTAGTAAATAAGTATGTGGGGGTTGAAATGAAATGAGGGGAAGTCAATCAAGTAAGGTAGTGAACATCCTTTCACTCTCATAAATGTCCTTCCACACTGAAACATAGGATTTAAGCATGATAAATGTGCTTAATGTTTAACAACCTTGTACATCTGCAACCTTTCTTCTACCTGCCCTTTATTTACCCTAACATTTTTTCTTCACTTTATTGGGTGCATTTCCGCTAGCAGGCCCTTTATTTCCTTTTCTTTTGACAAGCATGCTATCTAATTCTAACCTTATAACTTCCAATGGCTTAGATTAAGCTTACGAGCACATTTTTATTCTCTACCTAACTACTGATCTGCCAAGGTTAAACAGTTTGCTAGATCCTTATTCTCTATCTATAAAGATGAAATTTAAAGCATGAATTAGTCAATATTAAGCTATTTGACTATCATGGGTTGTGGCATTTATGACAAGTTCCACACAACCATTATTTTTCACATAAAAGTAAAAGCAGTGGCACTTGAATTTTCACACTTTGATGATCTGTTTTTCATTTGGGGTTCATATCTTTCACTTTTTTGATCTTTTATTTTTCTTCTTTGTCCTTTGATTATTCTTTTAGGACATACCCTCTTTAAATTTTTTAATTTTTAATATGGAAAACATTTTGCAGAAAGAAAACGTATGTACAATATTACAAGACTAACCATAGCCAATTCAAAATTATGAATCCTATTATTATAGGATCTTAATAGTGGCTCCACATGGGGATGGCATTTCCTGGTGAAATGTGAAGAAATTTGAGACCAGTAGCCTCTGAAAATGTGACTGAAGTTACATAAATTGTTTTCTATGATTCTTCTTAATTCATACTTATGATGGTGAAACCTTGAAAGCTCAGGGCCTTCTCTTTGGGCTTCAACTTCAAAATATCACCCTCCAATCAAATCTAATGTCTACAATGTTATGTACAATGATAAAAGTAAAGTGAACTATTGTTAATCTGTGGATAAGTAATGCTTCAGCATTCTACCATTAATAGGTCCTCTTGGTAGATCGGATACATCTATCTCTCTCAAGAAAAATGCATTATTACCCCTGTAACCATAAATGACGTAACGACCTTGCCATAAGAAGTCAAATTTGACATGTTTGCCCTTATCTTCTCTTCTTTAATCCCACTTAATAAGTTTATCAACTATGTAAAAATCATCAGGTTTGGTCTTTCTATCAAAAACCTTTTTGATTTTGTCATGGATTACTTGTGATTTAATATAGACTTCTTCTCTGCTTTGCTGCAAGTGTATGGTCTGATTTATCCTTCTCTGGATATCATTCGGTTCTACCTACAACTCCTGGATGATCTTCATCACTGGCACTCCCAAAGAGGATGGAAAAAGACCATCCATTCCATTTACTAGCTGATAAGGAGATGTATCAATAGACTTTTTAGTAGTTAGTCTATCTGCCCATAAGGCATTGACCAACTTTTCGTTCCATGTCTTTTTGTTGTCTTCCAGTAATTCCTTAATGACATTGACAAGGCTTTTGTTAGAGGATTCTGCAAGTCCATTACCTTGAGGGTAATAGGCAGTGGAGTGGCCAAGTGTGATGTGGTATTTGCTACAAAAGTCTACCCTTTTCTTGGATTTAAAAGCAGCTGCATTACCGATAATGAGCTTTTGGAGGCATCCAAATCTTCACGGGATATTAATGAGATAATGACAAAGTTTGTGGCTTGTCTAGAAGGGATGGCTTCTATCCATTTGGTGAAGTAATCAGTGGCAATCAAAATCCATTTATGCTGCGCTGAGGAGGTTGGGTGTATTTCTCCAATGAAGTCTAAACCCCATTTTTGAAATGGAATTTCTGTGGATATTGGTTTGAGAGGTAAAGGTAAAATCTTTGTCTTTCCCTAAAATATCTAACGCTTGTGACAAGAGGTCACATGTCTCTTAACATCTACAAAAAGGGTGGGCCAATAAAAACCAACCCTCGGGACTTTGTCAATAATAATTTTCCAATACAAGTGTCATCCACAATCTCCTGCATGAAATTCTTGCATAGTTTTGTCAAATTCATCTTTCAGTAAACAATTTAATATAATACCACCATTGTATTTCCAAAACAAAGAAATATCTATGATACAATATTTCCATGACTTCATTTTAAAAAATCTAGCTTTAGTTCTTGTTAAACCAATACAAATATGATATCTACATACCAAGGTGAATTAGTAAAAGGTTCACTGATCTGTGGATTCGCCATCTCTTCCTAATCATCAAGGGCACCAACAAAATTTATATCTTGGGCTTGACAGTTTGATTCAAGCATGAGTTTAGCTAAACCTTGGGCTTTGATAAGTTTAGTAGGCTTTATTTCTATTTCATATTCCAAGATAGTGGCAATCCATTTGCCTCTTTTTTCTTCAGTCCCAATTTGTGTCAAAATGTCCTTAACCACTAAATTTGGAACATAAGAAATGATGTGAGAATACAAAATGTACACTCTGAAGTCTTTAATAGCCTTTACTAAAGCTAATGCTTTCTTTTCCATAATGTTGTATTTGAGTGTTGCATCTCTTAAGGATCTAATGAAAAATGCAATTGGTTGTTCATATCCCTGGTCATTCTTTTGCAACAAGACTGCTACAATACTCTATTCTGAAGCAAAAGAAAAATTATAAAATCTTTCTGAAAATCAGGACTTATAAGGACTAGAGTTTTGGTAAGGGCTTACTTCATGGCTTCAAAGGACTGTTTGGCCTCCCCTGTCCATTTAAGAGATGAATTGTTTCTTAACATGTTATTTAGCTCTCTAATTAGTTTTGCTAAATTTGAAATTATTTGATGTTTCTAGGATAGGTGATGGTCAAGATTGCCCCTATCCTAGTAGGATCTATTCTAATTCTATATTTGGATATTATATGTCCCAACAGTTTACCTTCTTCTAGACCAAAGAGTGTCTTTTTGGGATTTAAGGAAATACTAAATTTCCTGGATTTAATGAAAACTCTTCTCCGGTGATCTAGGTGTTCATTATCAGATTTATAAAAGATTGTGATGTCATCTTGGTAAATCACTAAGAAGTCATGGATCTCCTTCGAAAAATCTATATCCATAGCTCTTTGAAATGTTGCTCCTGCATTCATTAATCGAAAAGTCATTTTCAAATACATGAAGGTACCCCAAGGAGTAGTAAACGCAATTTTGGCTTGGTCCTCTGGTTGAACTAAGATCTGGTTATATCTAGAAAATCCATCAAGAAATGAAATTTTGGATGAGCCTACTACCCGCTAAAGGATATGGTCCATTTCTTGTAAAGGATAGTTGTCTTTTGGTGAGACCTTGTTTAAATTTCTGAAATCAACACAAAGTCTGATTTCTCCAATTTTCTTCTTAGTAGTGACTAAGTTTTAAACCCAGTCTGAATATCTATTGAGAGCTATAATTTGGGCATCATACATTCTTTTAACTTCTTTCTCAATAGATGGCATAAGAACTAGATTAATCCTCCTAAGTTTCTATTTAAAAGGTTTATGATCCTCTTTGATAGGTATCTTGTGTTGAATTATGCTGGTGTCATAAGACTTCAAGTCTTCATAACTCCAGGAAAAAACATCTTGAAACTCTTTAAACAAATTTATGTATTTAACCTTTTCCTCTGGAGGTAAGGCTTTTGATATTTTAATGAGCTTTGGTTTTTCCTCAGTTCCTATGTTACATTCTTCTATATCTTCTCTTAAAGGCTCCATTTTTGGTTTCCTAGCTACATCGTTTGAGTCAAACAAATCTTCTAATGGGACTAAACCCTTAGGCAAAATATTATTTTTAAGATTAAGAATTTTAGGATCATCATTCATTATTTCTTCTATTTCTACATTTTCTAAGTTATCTACTTATAATTTAGTGAAATTAGTGGGTTTAGGTATATCTAAAATATTTACATCTATCCCACTATATATGTCATTATCTACTGTATACTCTATACCTATATTACAATTTTGAAACTCAATTCCAGCATTCATGAAGTCATAAATTTGGGAATCATGTGACAAAATCTGCCAATACTTCAAATTGTTTGGTCTGACAGGCCTATGTCTCACTTCTACAGTGCACTGATGGTTGGGCTGAAAGGGAAACTTGTAGGTACTAGCAAAAGTGGCTAGACTATGGGCCTGCATATTCTATTTTCTAGGAATGGCAGCAAAATTTGTTTCTAGAAGGTCTTTGATCAAATCTAGGACAGTCTCTCTATATTGACTGAGCCTAGGATTGTTTACAAAGTATTCACCATTAATTTGTATAATATTCAATTCTGAGTCTCCCATTATAAAAACTCTCTTGGCTCTAAGTTTTCTAACCATTTGTAATCCTAAGATTATAGCTTCATATTCTGCCATGTTATTTGTGCATTTAAAATTTAACCTAAATATATGATCTTCAGAATGATTATTCTCCATGTTGTGGATCCACACTCCTACACCTGCCCCTAACCTATTCACAAATCCATCAAGATATAAATTCCATAGGGACTGTTGAAAAATGTTTTCACTGTTAGTTGTTTTGTATTTTTGTTCTATAGTTGTGACTTCCTTTTTGTCATGGTCTGGATTGTACAAGATGAAAGAGTCCATATCAGAATGCATGGAGTATATAGGGAAATTCTGTGGTTTTTCTGCACTCCTCACCATGTATTTCATCAAGGTCTCTCTATAAGCTTTCATTTGTGGACGAAAAATAGAGATGGTAGCATATGACACATCTAATTGCAAGGATCCTTTCTTTTTTTCTCCCCAAGACCGAGATAACAACATTCCATATTTGGGTGGGATGTCTGCAACTACTATGTCCATTACAATACTCTTCGTTGGGTATTGGAATAGAGTTACACATAAATCCTTAATCAAACCAAGTCATTTAACTTGGCTAGAGTCAAAGAAAAATAGGTCCTTATGTGGTCGAGTGATATCTAAGTTTAGTATCTCCATGATTGCTTTTGGCATCAAGTTATGGGATGCCCATGAGTCTATCATTGCATTATGTAATATTTTGTCATGAATGTTTAAGCTAATCTATAAAGGAGGAATTCCCCCTTGCTGATGAGTACCATTCACCTCAGGGCCAAACAATAATTCAGGTTGATCATCATTCAAATTGACAACATCTTCTCCCTCTCCTATATTTAAAGTTTTAATTATATGTGATCTAGAGGATTCAGTTTTTACTAGTTCAGTCAAAGGAACTGATATCTTTAATTTTTCTATTTCAGTCTTGAGGTTGAAAGGGAGTTGAGCTTTGTTTGTTTGGATGAGATCTTCCTTAACAAATGCAGTTTGTGTGTTTTTATCTTATCTTTTAGTACTAGGTAATTCAGTCTATGTTTCAGCAGTTTTGTGTTGATTACTCCTATTTGGAATGTTTTGAGTGACTGTTTCAATTTGAGTTTTGTATTAAGTTATATCTACAATTTTTGGGCTAGAAGTCTCCTATCTTCCCCTAGGACGGATTTGTAAAATTTTAGTAACAGGAGCTTCTGTTATCTTTTCAGTTTGGGTTTGGATTGATATTTTAGTGGGAGATTCATTGTTATTTTTAATTCTTAAGCTATATTGTTTGTGAACCTCATATATGGCATATTCATAGCCCTGTTTAAAGTTGAAGGATTCCCCAGATTATAATTGCAATTGTTGCAGCATATACAATTATTGTTCTTCTTGAGTAAGAAAAACAACATCTTCATTTTTTATTCCTAATACGTTTATATGGGTGTCATCTTCTCCTTCATGGCTTTGTGAATCCTCAACATAGTTTTCTTGGAATGGAGGTCTAATTTGCTGATCTAGTATTGCATTCTTTCCAATGTTAGTATTCTTCCTGAAGTTGGGGTTTCTTATTGGGGGTGGCTGTTGATTCTCCCACTGAGCTTTTCTTTCCATGTTTTCTAGACTATTCATTATTATCTCTAAACTCTTTTCCAAACTATATATTTTACCATCAGAAGTGGAAGTTTCCTCTTTAATGACAACTCTCTTTTCGTTTCTCATTCCAACTTTCTTGGCTAATATGTTAGACTCTACACTAACAACATTACTTTGCATTTGTTCCAATGTTTCAAGGTTTTGTTGCCCTTAATTGGTATAACATGTCAATGTCAAAACCATCAGGGAATTTTATTATTTCTAAGTTAGGTGGAGGCTTAATATTAGAAAGGATTGCATTATAGATGTTATTGAACCTAGTACAATAATCTGGAACTGACTCATTACGAGTTGTTCTAATGTTATCATATTCAGAAAGTATTTGCAGAGGGTTTTTCTTTCTCTCTCATCTATCAATGAATAATCTATGAAAAGCATCTAAATATGCAATATGATTAGCTGGTAAAGCCTTGAACCATTTCTTAACATCCCTAGTTAATGTTTAGGCAAACAACCTCATTTGGACATCAAATTCATCTATCTCATGAAACTCAAGATAGTCAGTCATTTTGTTCACATGTTGTTGGGAAATACATTGACCAGTAGCATCAAACAAAAATATTTTTCTTTGATAATCTTGGGTCATGGCTTAGATTTGTGTAGGTAAAACTAGAGGTGCATATCATTCTACCATGGTTGGATTCTAGCTTGACTAGGGGATAAAGTGCTGGTACGTGAGGAAGGGCTTGGAATGGATGGAGATGAACTAGATGAGGATGAGGTGCTTGGTTGATGAATAACTGGTTTAGGGGAATGGAATGTGGTGGATATTATTGGTGAGGTGGTAGTAAATATAGGTGTATTTATAGTATTTGATGATTGTTCAGAAATTTCAGAGGCAGTAGTAGTAAGGGCAGCCAGTTCAACAGATTGTTGAAGATAAGCATCATCTATATGGATTATCAATGTAGAGGTTAAAGCTTATAACTTGTCACAAGTTTCCAAGACAAGTTTATTTAAATTTGGATGGATAGGCACCTTTTTTTATTCAATGAGTTGAATAAAATTAGGGTCTAACACAGTTACATGAATTGCATTCTCTGATTTAGTTCTAAACAATGAGAGGTCAAATGACAAATCAAATGGAATTTCATCTAAAGTTTACAACTCCTCACAGAGTGAATTTTGTTTGACTAATTGGCTACTACCTACTTGAGTTTCTGCCTTTTCTGGTTTTCTTAAAATTCTATCTCGGTGATCAACTATTGTAGAAGGGTTTGGATCTGGATTTGGCGTGGTATAGTGAGTCTTCTTGGGAGTCAGAATTTCAACTTTTTAATTGGTTTTTATGAAACTTTTGAAGAACAACTTCCAAAAATGACCTTAAGGGGCGCAAGATGAAATTTAAGGTTTCCTTAAAGTTTTATTTGACTGATGATCGAAGTCCCCAGTATGGTCGCCAATTATGTTATCACTCCAAAATTGCTCTAGAAGTTATTGAAGAAAGAAATGTTTAGAGGTAACCGCAAACCAACTTTGGAGATCATGATCTAGCCTTCCTAATCTAAACGAGGGCTCTCTCTTTTTTATTTAAATTTGTTTAGTTATTTAATTTTAGGCTACTTATTTTTGTACTTGGGTTTTGATTTGAATTTGGGTGGTGGGATCACTTAGACAAACAGAGGTTTTCTTTTACCACTGGGCTATGGGGTCAAATGCCAGACAAGCAAGACTAGATCAAGTTCCAAAAACAATGTCTATAGGGCAAGATAGAGGAGTTAGTACAGATCTCAAAGTCTTGAAGGTGAAATGGTTTCCAGTCAGATCCAGGGAGAAATTAAGAGTTCCTTAGACCGGATTATGAAGAGAAATGAAACAGGTCAACCGGGATGGGAGACAAATTAAGGGTTCTCAAATTTGGATATTAAAGGAAAACATATAAATGATTAACAATGCAAAACAGAGTGTACTTAAACAAATTAAGACTTAAATTTCCGGTTAATTCATTCAAATTTAGATAACATTTAAGTTTATGAAACAAATAAGAAAGTAACAAAATTAGACAAAGAAGATACCTCACTGTAATAGCTCATCTCATGAATCATGTAATGCGATCTTTTTATTACTTACTCCAGTCCGTTGACTTGAAAATTGGTACAATAACCCTTAGGTTTAAGATCAAAATAACTCTACAAATGTATAGCAATCCACACTCAATACTTTGAATTATGAAGTATTTATACAAAAAATAATTGACAAAATATCCCAAACTGTCTTGGGAACTAATCTAGGAGAAAGAAATATCTTCATGTAAGAAGATAGAGACAGCTATTGAATTGCTACTTGCCGTCCCTGTTATTTAGGTTTTGTTGGCTTTGATCTTTTGCATTTTAATATGCTTAGCTATTTGGTTTTCACGCTGGAAGATCTATTCAATCTGATCTTTCAACTAATACACTTTCACCTGATACACTTTGACCTGGGTGACCTGCCAATATCCTTTTCCTCTGCCCTTTTACTTTTTACTATACATTTTATATATTTATTGTGTATTTCTACAGTAAATAATTTAGTTCTTCCCATGTCTCGGCATCTGGTAATTGGATATTGAGCATCTTCCTATAGATCTCATCTGCCTCTATATATTTGGCAAAAGTAGGTTTATTGACAAAAAGGTGTTTTACCTCATGCTGGAGGTAAAACAAATTCTCAAAAGTTTGATATAATACTTTGCTAGTAGGTATGCCCTTCATGGATGAAGTATTCACCTAATCTCTGGCCACTTCTTGGATTTTTCTGTTATAGTCCTCCTGTGTCATCAACTTATCATTTATAACCAAGGGATTTGGTAAACCCTTTTGCCTCAAAATTTCAAACTTCACCATGAATCTGTCAATGGCCAATTGCATGGTTTGGCACTTCTCCTCTAGGTTCAACATCAAATTCCTCTTGGTGAGGACTCTTTTAACTTCCAAAATTGTACATGTTCTGTCAAGTATCTCTAATTCCTGCAGCTCATACTTGTTCTTAGAGTTGAGCAAGTGAATGATCCTTGTAGCTTCCTTCAGCATGTCTCCAAGTTCTGCTTTGACTCTTTCAATGGCTTCTATAGCCTGCTTTATTAAATCAATTTGTTCAAAAGTAACTTGGATAGATGGCCAAATATCAGTGACAGAGTCAATGATATTGGCCCACAGTTGCTCCTTAGCGTGACCTAGAGGTTCATTCAAATTCAGTTCCTTCTCCAGGCTTTTGATTCATTTATTCATCCTTGTAGACTTCTGCTATTCTTCTTTATGCATGATTTGGTAAAGTTTGTAATCTGATTCCAGGCTGGTCACTTTTTCCTTAAGCCTATTCATCTCAATGGTCTGAATGGACATTTATTCCATTGCTTTGACGAACCTGTTTTCCTCATCACCTCTAGACCTTGTTGTTGTTGACCCTGTTGCTGATGTAGTTGGTGTAGATACTGGCAGTGTTGTGACCATTGGAGGTGTGGGAGCCAAGGACGTTGCCAAAGTAGAAAGTAAAACACTGGTAACTATTGGGGTAACAGTTGTAGGGGCATCATCAAGATTATCTTTCTTTAATTGAATCAAGTCATCCAATTCTTTCTCCATATCCTTTAAATAATCATTTAGTTGTAGCACTAGGTCGATCATCTCTTCATGATTGGTTTGGCTCTCTAGGACCTGCTTTGTTTTTGGGTGTCGTAAATGAGGTAGCTTAAGTTGTTTCTTGAGGACCTTTATATGCTCATTCTTCCTTTTTATCAATTTCTCAGTAGCCTTAATGTCACTTGGATCATGACCCAATTCAATGACCAAGTCCTCCAATGACTTGATCTTGTTGTCTTTGGCCTATGAAGAGGCCTTCTCCAATTTATATTGGGTTCTTAGATTATCTAGTGAATCCTGCAACCTGTGTGCAGCCATGGATTTTCTTGTAAGGTTGGAGTAAATCATCTCTCTAGCTTGCTTGTGGAACTCTATCTGATCAATGGGATGAACATCCCTGGCCAACACCTTAAAATCAGCCTTCTTATAGTCAACCAAGGTCTTTGGTTGCTAAATAGTGGGCTGCAAAAATGGTACTTGCATCTTTCCAGCTTTGATGTCAATGACTGACATCAACATGCTCTGGTTGGTTGGTGAACGTTTGAAGTATTGGGTGTATGTATCTACCTTCAACTTCTCATTCCTCATCTTTATTTCTTTGTACCTGTCTTTGATGTCCTTTTCTTTGTCAGCTGGCTTGAGAAAGGAAGAAACCTCAACACTTTGTTATCTCTCAATCATTTGAGTGTTGGAGGTTGATGGTTGTTGTGTTTCACCTGAAGTAGTTGTGTCTTTGGTCCTCTGGCCCATTGTTTCAGTGTCACTTATTTCCACTGATTCAATGTTATCCTCTTGTTCAGACACAAGATTCAATTTGGGCCTTTCTCGGTGCTAGGTTTAGATTTTGTAATATTTGGGCTTCTAGGGGTGACATTTTCCTTATCTTTTAGGCAATACCTTCCCATACTTTTCCTGCAAGATTGTTTTGTGCTTGAAAATTATATGGTTTCTCTCGTTCCATATGGCCCATAGGGTGAATCCAAGGCCTAGGTTCCAAGCCCTATTTACTATAGGGCTTGAATAGATATGGGTTCACTATAATAGTATTGCTCCTTTGATATCATTTTGGTCTCTCTCCATCCTCTCAAAAACTCCTTTGATTTGTCTCCATCTCTGCTCCCAAAATGGGTAGTTGTTGAGGATATGTTCCATGTCTACCCTGTTTTGGCGACATAACCAACAGAAGGAGGGCCCCTGGAAGTCTCTCTTTTGTAACTGATCCCAGGTCAATATGTTTCCTTTGTTGACCATCCAGAGGAAGTGGGTTACCTTTAGCCAACACCCCACTTTCTAGACCTTTTTCCATATGATTTCCTATCTTTCGTATTCTTGTCGGGCTTGGATATCATAGGCTTCAGTTATGGTGAAGGTTCCTTTGGTAGTGTAACCCCATCTCAAAATGTTTGGGTCTTGACGAATCGTTATCTGCCTTGTCCTTAGTTCTTTATCTAAGTTGTCCCATTAATCTGTGTCGACCACCTATTCTCAGTCCTCTCTTATCTTCCATCTTCTCCAACTTTACTCACCCTGCTTTTCCTTCCAATATTGTTTTGCCACCTACATATTGCTATCTCGGGTCTGCTGATATATTTCCTTGATTTCCTGTTTTTCCACTAGTTTCCCTCTTTGCTGCCATGATTCCATCCAGAATCAAGCTATTTTTTCATTACAGACCTCCCAGAAGGCATGTTGTTGGATAAGGTGTCAATTCCGGGCCACCAAATTCCAAATCATAGAACCCTTATGAGGGTCTTGATATCCAAGGATATCCTTAGTTCTCAGAGGCATGTTATACTTACAAGTCCATATTTGTTTCCATAGATGAACTCCCCCACCCATCCATCGCCACCACAGTTTGGCCCTCATGGTTTGGTTCAGGAGGTATGGATCTCTGAGACCTAATCTACCTTCCTCTTTCCTCTTAACTAGACCCTGCGATGACACCAATGGCCATTTCCTAGTCTGTTGGGCTCCTCCCCATAGGATTTTTTTTAAATGTCTACCATCTTGGTGCATGCTCCTTTTGGGGCCACCATTCTAGATAGTTGGTATATAGGAATCGACTGGAGAACTGCTTTGAGGAGAACTGTTCTGACTGCAATATTTAGAGATCTAAAGGTCCAACACTTGAGCTTTCCTTGTAACTTTTGGAGTATATTTTGCCAGTAGTTATTTCTTAGAGGGTTATCTAAAAGTGAAATACCCAAGTATTTGGATGGAAAGTTGCCAGTGCTAAAACCAGGGATTCTAGTGAGGTAGGCCTTAACATTTCCTTGAGTGTTGAAAAAGAAAATGTAGGATTTGTCATTATTGATCTTGGTTCCCGAGGCTTCCATGAAGGTGTTAAGGATATCTCTTATGCTTTGGGCTTCCCTTAGGTTGGCTTGACAGAAGAGCATAATGTCCTTCACGAATTGTTGGTGGGTGATAGGCATGTCATTTCCCCATATTCTTAGCCCTTGAATTTTGGAGGTGTAGACCTTCTGCTTTATATACCAGCCAAGCTCGTCTACTGCTAGGATGAACAAGAAGGGTGAGATCAGGTCCCCCTCTCTCAACCATCGGGATGGGTTGAAGGTCATAGTGGGGATTCCATTTTGCAAGATGGAAAAGACCGAAGAGGATATCATGGCGAAGATCGAGTTGATCCATCTTTAGGTAAAGACATAGGCTTTGAGAGTGCTCGAAAGGTAGCCCTAGCCAAGTTTGTCATAAGCTTTGGATAGATCCAATTTTATCATCATGCCCGAAAGCTTCTGGGACTTAAGGGAGTGGACTACCTCTTGGGATGAAATGAAGCCATCGAGTATTTGCCGACCTTCTACGAAGCCAATTTGTTCAGGAGAGATGAGACTTGGAACAAGGGGTTTCAGGAGTTTGACAATTAGATTAGTGATTATCTTGTAGATGACATTACACATGGCAATTGGATGAAACCCTTGAGGATCATGAGACTTAGCAGACTTAGAAATCAAAGCAATAAAAGTAGAGTTGAGCCTTGGACATACCTTTTGATTACATCTTTATTCCTCCACGACCTCCAAGATGTCCTATCCCATGAATGGTTAGGTGGCTTGGTAGAACTCATCCGTGAATCCGTCTGGGCCAGGGGCTTTATCATTCTGCATTCTTTTTACTATTTGCTCTACTTCTTCTTTGGAAACAGCTCACATTAAGGCCATATTTTGGCCATTCATTATCTACATGGGGATGTACTACTTGATTCTTTGGATGTCTTCCGTTCAATTGTCAGCATTCTCCATCAGTAGGTCTTTGAAATGGTTGACCAAAAGTTCTTCCATTCCATCATGTTGTCTTTTACATTGTCCTTCTACATCCTTAATAGAGTAAATACAATTATGTTTTCGGTGATGCACCATAGCTTTATGGAATAATCTCATGTTTCATTCTCCTTCCCTCATCCACTAAACCCGTGATTTTTGCTTCCATAGGATTTCCTCTTGTTATCTTCTTTCCTTTATCTGATTGATCAATAATCCTTGCTCTCGCACCAGGTCTTCCGACCTTCCATCTTGTATCGTTTTTTGTTGGGTGACCACCATATGCTTACTGAGTTCAATTTGACCTTGAGAATATGTCTTAACTCCTCCTTATTCCACTTTCTAAACCTCCTTTTTAGTTCTTTTAGGTTCAGTTGGAAGGTATGCATCCTATTTCTCCCTTGTTGGACACTTTGTGTCCACCATTCCTCCATTTGTTTTAGGATATCAGGGTCCCTAAGCCAAAAATATTCGAACCTAAAGGGCATGTTCTTGGGGCAATCTTTTAGATCCACTTCTAGGCGGACCAGCCAGTGGTTTGACCCCATACATGGGATTATCGACGCTTCTATGAAGATGTCTTTTCTCATCAGTTGTTTTGAGATTAGGAATCTGTCTAGGCAGGATGCTATTTGGTGCATCCCTCCTCTTCTGTTATTCCAAGTATGAATCCCATTGATTGTGTCTATATCCACTAGACATAAATTTGTAATGGTTTCACTGAAGCTTCCTTATCTGCATCTCATCTTCTCATTCCTCCCTTTTTTCCCCTAGGGTGGTGATCATATTGAAGTCCCCCCCACTACCCATAAATCATCTGGGTATAAATTTCTCAGGTCACTCAACTTTTGAAGGATGGCTCCTCTTTCTCCTAGGAGATGTGGTCCATACACCCCTGACACCAGATCCCATTCACTCGATCCTAGATTTTGAAATTTTCCTGTGAGAATTCATGGTATACTTACCCAGTCTTCGAACATAACTTCTGTCGGATTCCAGAGGATTGCCAATCCTACTATACTCTCATTTGCATCCTGGGCCATGACTTGGTATTCTGGCTTGAAGTGTTCCATTATTTCTTGTAGCTTTATTTCACTAATTTTAGTTTCCTATATTATCAAAATGCTTGGCTTGTCCTTTTTCAGCCTCTCCTTAAGGTACCTTGGTCTTCCTCTGTTATTGAGGCCTCTAATGTTCCAGGTTATAATAATCATTTTAACATTTTCATCAGTTGGTGGAAAACCTCCGATAATGGCACTACTTTCCCTAAGTTCACCAGTAATTCCCCTACCATTTATATGGATTCATTCATTGTTCTCCTGCCTCTTTTTTCCCCCCTTTTGCTTGTGTTCCCATCTCTTTTCCTTGGCTGGCTTGGGCCCCTAAATGTTCAGGTTGGCTTATGATCGCTAAGCCCTACTTGTCTCTATATCACTCGAAGGTTTCTTTATAGAGTTGTTTATGATATTCCGGGATGAATATTTCATCCAAATGTCTCCATTCCTGCAATAGCCGCTTCATGACTTGTTCTTCTACACTTATGTCATCTTTCTAGTTGTCAATCTCCATTAGAGTTTCCACCATTTCCATGTTGTCCTTTGGTCCTTCCTCGACCTCAATCACCATTTCCTTCTTCTTTTTTTCCCTCTCTTCCTTTATCTTCCTAATTTTCTTTTGCCTGTGAATTGTCGCTCATCTACGTCCCTAGATCTTCTTCCTGTAAGACCGAAAATCGGTTTTGCGGCCTTTGCTTCTTCTCTACTTGGTTTTCTTTGTGGTTCCTGGCCTATCTCAGGGTTCTTTTCCTCATTTGAACCTCTTTATACCGATATCCTTCTGCTTTTGCCATCGATTCCCCATCCCTTTCCTCCACCGAGTGATTGATAGTATGGTTAACGGGGCAAGCCCGGAACAAGTGGCCATAATCATGGCATCTACGGCACCGGAATGGGATGTGCTCATAGTCAATCGGTTGTGGCCATACCTCATCATGGTACTCCAGATCTATGTAATCTTGGAGTGGTTCAGTTATATTCATGTAGACACAAAGTCTGGTGTAGGAGGTGTATCGACCTTTCCTTGATTAGTTTGTTAGCTTTACAAAAGTACTAATCGAGTTTCCAATGCCCTCTAGTATCTCTAGATCCCAAAAGTCCATTGGTAAGCTAAATAGGCAAACCCATATTGGGGCAGCCAGAAGTTTTTCCTGGTCAAGGTTGTAGCATTCTTCCCAATGCCTGATGAAGAGGCTAACATTTTTAAAGAAGTATGGTCAATCTTCAAAAATCCTCTCTTTGTCTTCCAGGTTTGAGAAAATGATTGTGAAGAATCCTTTCACTCCTAGCTTGAGATCTATGTGCCCTTTTGGCTACCATCATTGTTGGATCCATTAAATTCTTTCTTTGTCGGCTATGCTCCTATAAATTTGCAAATGAGGGTATGGCCCTTCATGTACCTTCGATACTCTTCCATATCATTGTTCGGGCTGACGAATCTCGATTTTTCTGCAGCTCTTGGTAGACACCTTCCACCCATGCCTTCTTGTCATTTGGCTCCCAAAACCAAGATCCCTTTACCTATTCCCACATTCCCACATGTGGCATCGTATTGGCTTGATTCTCCTGCTACAACATTCCTATAGGAGTGGACCTCTCCCCCCCTATCGTACCACTCATCACTATCTCTGCCACTGTCTTAGTCAAGTTGTAGGTCTCCATTTCGGTTTTGCTATAGCATTTTTGTCAGGGCTAGGTCATGGAACCCTAAAACCCTAACCTACCGCACTCCTAGCTCTCTCCATAATCATATTCTTCATGCATTTATTTTGATGTATATCAAGGAAATATTATTAAGTTCATATCAAAGATATATTATTAATTTCTTGTAATAAGAACGGGTTCAAAAATAATATTCCAAAGCATTCATTTATTGCGTATTCCCCATATTCCTATATAGGTAAGACTTATATTATATAGTATAATACATATATTATATAGTATAATATATAACTTGTAGTTTCATAATAATTTTGTAGATATTTCATATAGTTTCTTTTCATTTAAGCTACATGATTTAGTTTCCTTTCACACTTCACACAACTCTCTTTTCTTTACACTAAGTAATATAATGCAGATTAATCATTTTCGCAATATTTGATACTACCCTTTAGAAAAGTGTAATGCATATGCGATAATATTGAAACTGTTGACTCCAAAATTTCTATAGAAGTCATTGAAGAAAGGAATGTTCATAGGTAACCACAAACCAACTTTGGAGATCATGATCTAGCCTTCCCGATCTCATAGAGGGCTCTCTCTTTTTTATTTAACTTTGTTTAGTTATTTGATTTTAGGCTAGTTATTGTTGTACTTGGGTTTTTATTTGAATTTGGGTTGTGAGATCACTTACTTAGATGAACAGAGGTTTGATTTTACAATTGGGGTGTGGGGTCAAATGCCAGACAAGCAGGATTGGATAAAGTTCTAAAAACAATGTCTACAGGGAAAGATAGAGGAGTTACTAAGATCTCAAAGGCTTGAAGGTGAAATGGTTTCCAATCAGATCCAGTGAGAAATTAAGGGTTACTTAGACCGGATTATGAAAAGAAATGAAAGAGCACAACCAGGATGGGAGAGCAATTAAGGGTTCTCAAATCTAAATATCAGAGGAAAACATATATATGATAACTGTGAAAAAGAGAGTGTACTTAAACAAATTCTTAGTTAAGCTTCTAGTTAATTCATTCAAATTTAGATAGCATTTAAGTTTATGAAACACATAAGAAATTAACAAAATCAGACAAAGAATATACTTCACTGCAATAGCTCATCTCATGAATCCTATAATGTAATCTTTTTATTACTTGCTCTAGTCTATCGAATTAAAAATTGGTACAATAACCCTTAGGTTTAAGATCAAAATAACTCTACAAATGTATAGCAATCCACACTCAATACTTTGAATTATGAAGTATTCATACAAAACGAATTTACAAAATATCCCAAACTGTCTTGGGAACTAATCTAGGAGAAAGAAATATCTTCATGCAAGAAGATAGAGACAGCTATTGATCTTCTGCTTACTATCCCTGTTATTTAGGTTCTGTTAGCTTTGATCTTTTGCATTTTAATCTGCTTAGCTGTTTGGTTTTCACACTAGATTCTCTATTCACTTTAATCTTTCAACTGATACACTTTGACCTGGTTGACCTGTCAATATCCTTTTACTATGACCTTTTACTTTTTACCGTACCTTTTATATCTTTACTGTGTATTTGTACACTAAATCATTTAGTTTTTCGCATGTTTCGACATCTGGTATTTGGATATTAAGAATCTTCATGTAGATCTCATCTACCTTTGTATATTTGGAAAAAGTAGGTTTATTGATAAAAAGGCATTTTACCTCATGCTGGAGGTAAAACAAATTCTCAAAAGTTTGATATAATACTTGGCCAGTAGGTATGCCCTTCGTGGATGAAGTATTCACCTAATCTCTGGCCACTTCTCAGATTTTTCTATTATAGTGCTCCTATTTCATCAGCTTATCATTTATAACCAAGGGATTTGGTAAACCCTTTTGCCTCAACATTTAGAACTTCACCATGAATATGTCAATGTCCAATTGCATGGTTTGGCACTTATCCTCTAGGTTCAACATCAAATTCCTCTTGGTGAGGACACTTTTAACATCCACAATTGTACCTGTTCTATCAGGTATCTCTAATTCCTGAAGCTCATACTTGTTCTTGGAGTTGAGGAAGTGAATGATCCTTGTAGCTTCCTCTAGCATGTCTCCAAGTTCTACTTTGACTCTTTGAATGGCTTCCATAGCTTTCTTTATTAAATCAATCTGTTCAAAAATAACTTCGATAGATGGCCAAATATCATTGACAGAGTCAATGATATTGGCCCACAGTTTCTCCTTAGCCTGACCTAGAAGTTCATTCAATGTCAGTTCCTTATACAGGCTTTTGATTTGTTCATTCATCCTTGTAGACTTCTGCTGTTATTCTTTGTGTATGATTTGGTCAAGTTTGTAATCTCTTTCTAGGCTGGTCACTTTCTCCTTAAGCCTGTTCATCTCAGTGGTCTAAATGGACTTTTCTTCCATTGCTTTGACTAGACTGTTTGCCTTATCACCTGCAGACCCTGTTGCTGTTGACATTGTTGCTGATGTAGCTGGAGTAGATGCTACCAGTGTTGTGTCCATTAGAGCTGTGGGAGCCAAGGATGTTGCCAAGCTAGAATGTACAACAATGGTAACTGTTGGGATAACAGTTGCAGGGGCATCATCAAGACTAGCTTGCTTTAGCTGAATCAAACTATCCAATTCTTTCACCATCTCCTTTAACTAATCATTTAGTTGTAGCATTA
Organism: Pinus tabuliformis; assembly: GCA_031772625.1. Lineage (NCBI taxonomy): Eukaryota > Viridiplantae > Streptophyta > Pinopsida > Pinales > Pinaceae > Pinus > Pinus tabuliformis. The sequence continues at coordinate 608,752,255 of CM062807.1, forward strand.
GGTCCATCATCTCTTCATGACTGGTTTGGCTCTCCAAGACCTCCTCTGTTTGTGGGTGTTGTAAATGAGGAAACTTCAGTTTTTTCTTGAGGGCTGCTATATCCTCATTCTTATTTTTGATCAATTTCTCAGTACCTTTAATGTCACTTGGATCATGACCCAATTCAATGAACAAGTCCTCTAACGACTTGATCCTACTGTCTTTGGCCTGTGAAGAGGCCTTCTCCAATTTATATTGGGTTGTTATATTATCCAATGAATCTTGCAACCTGTGTGCAGCAATGGCTTTTCCTGTAATGGTGCAATAAATCATCTCCCTATCCTGCTTGTGGAACTCTATCTAACAAATGGGATGAACATCCTTGGCCAATACCTAAAAATCAGTCTTCTTATAGTCAACCGAGGTCTTTGGTTGCTGAACAATGGACTAGAAAAACGATACTTGCATCTTTCCTGCTTTAATGTCAAAGGCTAACATCAACCTACTTTGGTTGGCTGGTGTATGTTTGAAGTATTGGGCATATGTATCTGCCTTCAACTTCTCATTCCTTGTCTTTATTTATTTGCACTTGTCTTTGATGTCCTTTTCTCTGTCAGTTGGTCTGACAAAGGAAGAAACCTCAAAATTTTGTTGTCTTTCAATCATTTGAGTGTACGATATTGATGGCTACTCTTCTTCACCTGAAGAAGTTGTATCTTTTCTCCTCTACCCCATTGTTTCAGTGTCAATTATTTCCAACGATTAAATGTTATCCTCTTGTTCAGACACAGGATTCAATTTTGGCCTTTCTATGAGTTCAAACAGCTCATCTGTAGTCTCCATGGTAGAACTGGATGCCTCTTCCCTACTCCTCTTTGGATTCTTCTCCTCATTGGTTAGGGTCTGTAATACAGGATGAATATTCATTGGTTCCCCTAGTTCTAGAACTTGTAGGAAAGAACTCTGGTCAAATTGCTTTTCTAGATCAACGAGTGTGTTCTCCACATCCAGAACTGTGCTATCCATATCAATCAATGTATTTTCCAACCACTGAGATTGGTTGGTAGATTGTTCAATGTCAAGTCTTGGGTGATGGATGTAAGGTCCCAATTTGACCCTGAGTCTTAGCTTGTTTATGACACCATGAGGGTCATATAACCACATGAAGCTATTGTTGAATATCATCTGTTGTAGTATCTTGTCAGCCTCTGGTCCAGCGTCTATGTTACTGTAAATGAATGGGCCCAGTTGGCTTTTCATCTTAAACTCGGTCCTCTTCCTAACAGATAGGAAGTGGACCTCATTAGAGTTGATGATTTGTCTAAAATACTCGAGTGAAAATATCCTCGTAGGGAGCAATTTTGGAAACTTATAAGCAGCTAATTAGCAGCAATAAACGCTAATTTTAGTGTGGTTTTGGTACAAGTACCAGTCTCCCACCTTGATATTCTTACCCAATTGTAACACCCTCTTGATAAGGGATTTTTATGGGTTTTTTAGGTAGAATAAATAAATTAATAAGGGAGAAGATGATTCTTCCATGGGGAATGGGTTTCACACTAGGGAAAGCGGTTTTTAGGGAGGGAGATGACATTTTGAGGGTAATTACAAGGAAAATGTATGAAACCAAGGGGTAAGGGTCAAAATGAGGAGAAAATGGTATTTTAATAAGAAATGAAGGGACAATGGGGAAATTAGTAAATAAGTATGTGGGGGGTGAAATGAAATGAGGGGAAGTTAATCAAGTAAGCTAGGGAACATCCTTTCACTCTCATAAATGCTCCTGCACGGTGAAACATAGGATTTAAGCATGATAAATGTGCTTATGATTTAACAACCTTGTACATCTGCAATGTTTCTTCTACCTACACTTTATTTACCCTAACATTTTTTTTCACTTTATTGGGTGCATTTGAGCTAGCATATCCTTTATTTCCTTTTCTTTTGACAAGAAAACTATGTAATTCTAACCTTATAACTTCGAATGGCTTAGATTAAGCTGATGAGCACATTTTTATTCTCTACCTAACTACTGATCTGCCAAGGTTAAACAGTTTGGCTAGATCTTTATTCCCTATCTATAAACATGAAATTTAAAGCATGAATTAGTCAAGATTAAGCTATTTGACTATCATGGGTTGTGGCATTTATGACACGTTTCACAAAACCATTATTTTTCACATAAAAGTAAAAGCATTGGCACTTGAGTTTGCACACTTTAAGGAACTGTTTTTTGTTTGGGGTTCATATTTTTCACCCTTTTTATCTTTTCTTTTTCTTTTTTGTCCTTTGATTATTCTTTTAGGACATAGCCTCTTTAAAATTTTTCATTTTTAATATGGAAAACATTTTGCAGAAAGAAAAAGTATGTACAATATTACAAGACTAACCATAGCCAATTCAAAATTATAAATCCTATTATTATAGGACCTTAACAATGGCTCCACATTGGGATGGAATTTCTTGGTGAAATGTCAAGAAATTTGAGACCAATAGCCTCTGAAAATGTGATTGAAGTTACATAAACTATTGTTATGTGATTCTTCTTAATTCAGACTTATGATGGTGAAACCTTCAAAGCTCGGGGCCTTCTCTCCGGGCTTCAACTTCAAAAGATCACCATCCAATCCAATCCAATCCCTGCAATGTTATCTACAATGATCAAAGTAGAGTGAAATATTTTTAATTTGTGGATAAGTAATGCTTCAACATTCTAACATTGGAATGTCCTCCTGGTAGGTCTGATCCATCTATCTCTCTCAAGAAAAATGCACTCTTACCCCTATAACCATAAATGACATAAGTGCCTTGCCATAAGAAGTCAAATTTGACATGTTTGCCCTTATCTTCTCTTCTTGAATCCAACATAAGAACTTTATCACCTATGTAAGAATCATCAGGTTTGGTATTTTTATCAAAAATCTTTTTGATTTTGTCTTGGATTACTTGTGATTTAATATAGACTTCTTATCTGGTTTGCTGCAAGTGTATGGTCTGATTTATCCTTCTCTGGATATCATTTGGTTCTACCTACAACTCCTGGATGATCTTCATCACTGGCACTCCCAAAGAGGATGGAGAAATAGCATCTATTCCGTGTACCATCTGATAAGGATATGTACCAATAGACTTTTAGTAGTTAGTCTATCTACCCATAAGGCATTGATCAACCTTTTGTTCCATGTATTTTTGTTGTCTTCCAGTACTTTATTGATGATATTGACAAGCCATTTGTTAGAGGATTCTGCAAGTCCATTACCTTGAGGGTAATAGGTAGTGGAGTTCCCAAGGGTGGTGTGGTATTTGTTACCAAAGTCTACCATTTTCTTGGATTTAAAAGCAGCTGCATTATCAGTAATGAGCTTTTTGAGGCATCCAAATCTTGACAGGATATTGTCTTCTAAGAATGAGATAATGATAGAGTCTATGGCTTGTCTAGAAGGGATGGCTTCTATCCATTTGGTGAAGTAATCAGTGGCGTCAAAATCCATTTATGTTGAGCTGAGGAGACTAGGTGTATTTCTCCAATGAAGTCTAAACCCCATTGTTGAAATGGCATTTTTGTGGATATTGGTTTGATAGGCAAGATAAAAGCTTTCTCTTTCCCTCAAATATATGACACTTGTGACAGGAGGTCACATGTTTCTTAACATCTACAAAAGGGTGGGCCTGTAAAAACCAACCCTCGGGACTTTATCAACAATAGTTTTCTAATACAAGTGTCCTCCACTATCTCCTGCATGAAATTATTCCATAATTTTATCAGCTTCATCTTTCAGTAAAAATTTAATAGAATACCACCATTGTATTTCCAAAATAAAGCATTATTTATGATACAATATTTCAATGACTCCATTTTCAAAAATATAGCTTTATTTCTGGTTAAACCAAGAGGAGCTTGTAAGTTCAGTAATACAAATATGATATCTGCATACCAAGGTGAATCAGTAAAAGGTTCACTGATCTATGGATTCGCCATCTCTTCCTGATCATCAAGGGCACCAATGAAATTTATATCTAGGGCCTGACAGTTTGATTCAGCCATGAGTTTGGCTAAACCTTGGCCTTTGATAAGTTTAGTAGGCTTTATTTCTATGTCATATTCCAAAATAGTGGCAATCCATTTGCCTCTTTTTCCTTCAGTCCCATTTTGTGTCAAAATGTCCTTAACTACTGAATTTGGAACATAAGAAATGATGTGAGAATACAAAATGTACACTCTGAAGTGTTTAATAGCCTTTACTAAAGCTAATGCTTGTTTTTCCATAATGTTGTATTTGAGTGTGGCATCTCCTAAGGATTTAATGAAAATTGAAATTGGTTGTTCACATCCCTCGTCATTCTTTTGCAACAAGACTGCTGCAATAGTGTGTTCTGAAGCAAAATAAAAATTATAAAATCTTTTTAAAATCAGGACATATAAGGATTGGAGTTTTGGTAAGGGCTTCCTTGATGGCTTCAAAGGACTGTTTTGCCTCCACTGTCCATTCAAGTGCTGAATCTTTTCTTAACATGTTATTTAGCTCTCTAATTAGTTCTGCTAAATTTGAAATTCTTTGATGTTTCTAGGATGGGTGATGGTCAAGATTGCCTCTATTCTAGCAGGATCTATTCTAATTTTGTCTTTGGATATTATATGTCCCAACAATTTACCTTCTTCTAGACCAAAGAGTGTCTTTTTGCGATTTAAAGAAATACCAAATTTCCTACATTTAATGAAAATTCTTCTAAGGTGGTGTAGGTGCTCATTATCAGATTTAGAAAAGATTGTGATGTCATCTTGGTAAACCACTAAGAAGTCATGGTTCTCCTTGGAAAAAGCTATATCCATAGCTCTTTGAAATGTTGCTCCTGCGTTCATTAATCCAAAAGGCATTTTCAAATACATGAAGGTACCCCAAGGAGTAGTAAACACAGTTTTGGCTTGGTCCTCTGGTTGAACTAAGATCTGGTTATATCTAGAAAATCCATCAAGCAATGAAATTTTGGATGAGCCTACTACCCTCTGAAGGATATGGTCCATTTTTGCTAAAGGATAGTTGTCTTTTAACGAGACCTTGTTTAAATTTCTGAAATCAACACAAAGTTTGATTTCTCTAGTTTTCTTCTTAGTAGTGACTAAGTTTGAAACCCAATCTGAATATCTAATGAGAGCTATAATTTGGGCATCATACATTCTTTTAACTTCTTTCTCAATAGATGGCATAAGAACTAGATTAATCCTCCTAAGTTTCTGTTTAAAAGGCTTATGATCCTCTTTGATAGGTATTTTGTGTTGAATTATGTTGGTGTCATAAGATTTCAAGTCTTCATAACTCCAGGCAAAAGCATCTTGAAATTCTTTAAACAAATTTATGTATTTAACCTTTCCCTATGGAGGTAAGGCTTTTGATATTTTAATGAGCTTTGGTTTTTCCTCAGTTCCTATGTTACATTCTTCTATATCTTCTCTTAAAGGCTCCATTTTTGGTTTCCTAGCTACATCATTTGAGTCAAACAAATCTTCTAATGGGACTAAACCCTTAGGAAAAAATTATTTTTAAGATTAAGAATTTCAGGATCATCATTCATTATTTCTTTTATTTCTACATTTTCTAAGTTATCTACTTCTAATTTAGTGAAATTAGTGGGTTTAGGTATATCTAAAATATTTACATCTATCCCACTATCTATGTCATTATCTACTATACAATTTGTATCTATATTACAATTCTGAAACTCACCTTCAGCATTCATGAAGTCATAAATTTGGGAATCCTGTGAGAAAATCTACCAATACTTCAAATTGTTTGGTATGACAGACCTATGTCTCACTTCTATAGTGTACTGATGCCTGGGCTGAAAGGGAAATTCGCAGGTACTAGAAAAAGTGGCCAGATTATGGGCCTGCATATTCTGTTTTCTAGGAATGGCAACAAAATTTGTTTCTAGAAGGTCTTTGATCAAATATAGGACAATCTCTCTATATTGACTCATTCTGGGATTGTTTACAAAGTATTCACCATTAATTTGTATAATAATCTATTCTGAGTCTCCCATGATAAAAACTCTCTTGGGTCCAAGTATTCTAACCATTTGTAATCCTAAGATTATAGCTTCATATTATGCCATGTTATTTGTGCATTTAAAATTTAAGATGAATGCATGATCTTCAGAATGATTATTCTCCATGTTGTGGATCCACACTCCTGCACCTGCCCCTAACCTATTCACAGATCCATAAAAATCTAGATGCCATAGGGACTGATGAAAATTTTGTTCACTATCAGCTATTTTGTATTTATGTTCTACAATTATGACTTCCTTTTTGTCATGGTCTAAATTATACAAGATGAAAGAGTCCATATCAGAATGCGTGGAGTATATAGGGAAATTCTATGGTTTTTCTACACTCATCACCATGTATTTCATCAAGGTCTCTCTGTATAGTTTCCTTTGTTGACCAAAAACAGATATGGTGGTATATGACATATCTAATTGCAAGGATCCTTGCAATTTTGCTCCCCAAGAGCGAGATAACAACATTCCATATATGGGTAGGATGTCTGCAACTACTATGTCCATTACAATACTCTTTGTTGCACATTGGAATAGAGTTACACATAAAGCCTTAATCAAACCAAGTCATATAACTTGGCTAGAGTCAAAGGAAAATAGGTCCTTATATGGTGGAGTGATATCTAAGTTTAGTCTCTCCATGATTGCTTTTGGCATCAAGTTATGGGATGCCCCTGAGTCTAGCATTGCATTATGTAATATTTTCTCATGATTGTTTAGGCTAATGTAGAAAGGAGGAATTCCCCCTTTCTAATGAGTACCATTCACCTCAGGGCCAAACAATAATTCAAGTTGATCATCATTCAAACTGATAGCATCTTCTCCCTCTCCTATATTTAAAGTTTTAGTTATATGTGATCTATAGGATTCAGTTTTTACTAGTTCGGTCAAAGGAACTGAGATCTTTAATTTTGCTATTTCAGTCTTGAGTTTGAAAGGGAGTTGAGCTTTGCTTGTTTGGATGGTATCTTCCTTAACAAATGCATTTTGTGTGTTTTTATCTTGTTTTTCAGTACTAGGTAATTCAATCTGTGTTTCAGCAGTTTTGTGTTGATTACTCCTATTTGGAATGTTTTGAGTGACTATTTCAGTTTGAGTTTTGGATGAAGTTATATCTACAATTTTTGGGCTAGAAGTCTCCTGTGTTCCCCTAGGAAGGATTTGTAAAATTTTAGTAACAGGAGCTTCTGTTATCTTTTTAGTTTGGGTTTGGATTGATCTTTTAGTGGGAGCTTCATTGTTATTTTTAATTCTTAAGCTATACTATTTGTGAACCTCATATATGGAAGATTCATATCCCTGTTTAAAGTTGAAGGATTCCCCAGATTATAATTGCAATTGTTGTAGCATATACAATTCCTGTTCTTCTTGAGTAAGAAAAACAACATCTTCATTTTTTATTCCTAATAAGTTTACCTGGGTGTCATCTTCTCCTTCATGGCTTTGTGAACCCTCAGCATAGTTTTTATGGAAGGGAGGTCTAATTTGCTAATCTAGTATTGCATTCTTTCCAGTGTTAGGATTCTTCCTAAAGTTGGGGTTTCTTATTAGGGGTGGCTGTTGATTCTCCCACTGAGTTTTTCTTTCCATGTTTTCTAATCTATCCATTATTCTCTCTACACTCTTTTCCAAACTATCTATTTTACCATCAGAAGTGTAAGTTTCCTCTTTAATGACAACTCTCTTTTCGTTTCTCTTTCCAACTTTATTAGCTAATATGTTAGCCTCTACACTAAAAACATTACTTTGCGTTTGTTCCAATGTTTCAGGGTTTCCTTCCCTTAATTGGTATGACATGTTAGTGTCAAAACCATCAAGGAATTTTATTACTACTAAGTCAGGTGGAGGCTTAATATTACCAGGGATTGTGTTATAGATGTTATTAAACCTAGTACAATAATCATGAACTAACTCATTAGGAGCTATTCTAATGTTATCATATTTAGAAAGTATTTGCAGAGATTTTTTCTCTCTCTCATCTATCAATGAATAATCTATGAAAAGTAGCTAAGTCTGCAATACGATTAGCTAGTAAATCCTTGAACATTTTCTTAACATACCCAGTTAATGTTTGGGCAAACAACGTCATTTGGACATCAGATTCATCTATCTCACGCAACTCAAAATAGTCAATCATTTTGTTCATATGTTGTTTGGCAATACATTGACCAGTAGCATCAAACAAAAATATTTTTCTTTGATAATCCTGGGTCATGGCATGGAGTTGTGCAGGTAAAACTAGAGGTGCATATTGGTCTGCCATGGCTTCGATTCTGGCTTGACTAAGGATAAAGTGTTGGTACTTGAGGAAGGGCTTGAAGTGGATGAAGATGAACTAGATGAGGATGAGGTGTTTGGCTGATGAATAACTAGTTTAGGGGAATGGACTATGGTGGATATTATTGGTAAGGTGGTAGTAAATGTAGGTGTATTTACAATATTTGAAGATTATACAGAAATTTCAGAGGCAACAACAGTAAGGGAAGCTAGTTGAACAAATTGTTGAAGGTAAGCATCATCTATATGGCTTATCAATGTAGAGGTTAAAGCTTATAACTTGTCACAAGTGTTGAAGACAAGTTTATTTAAATTTGGATGGACATGCACCTTTTTTTATTCAATGAGTTGAATAAAATTAGGGTCTAACACAGTTTCATGAATTGCATTCTCTGATTTAGTTCTAAACAATGAGAGGTCAAATGAGAAATAAAATCGATTTTCCTCTAAAATTGACAACTTGTTATGAAGTGAATTTTCTTTGACTAACTGGCTACTACCTGCTTGAGTTTCTGCCTTTTTTGTTTTCTTAAAATTCGATCTGGGTCATCAACTATTGTAGAAGGGTTTGGATTTGGATTTGCCCTAGTATAGTGAGTCCTCTTGGGAGTCAGAATTTTAACTTTTTAATTATTTTTTATGAAACTTTTCAAGAACACCTTCTAAAAATGACCTTAAGGGGCTCAAGATGAAATTTAAGGTTTACTTAAAGTTTTATTTGACTGAGGATTGAAGTCCCGAGTATGGTCGCCAATTATGTTATCACTCCAAAATTTCTCTGCAAGTTATTGAATAAAGAAATATTCAGAGGTAACCACAAACGAAGTTTGGAAATCAGGATCTAGCCTTCCTAATCTCAGAGAGGCCTCTCTCTTTTTTATTTAACTTTTTTTAGTTATTTGATTTTAGGCTAGTTATCGTTGTACTTGGGTTTTGATTTGAATTTTGGTGGTGGGATCACTTACTTAGATGAACAAAGGTTTTCTTTTACCATTGGACTATGGGGTCAAATGCCAGACAAGCAAGACTGGATCAACTTCTAAAAAAAGTGTCTACAGGGCAAGATAAATTTAGTACAGATCTCAAAGGCTTGATGGTGAAATGGTTTTCAGTTGGATCCAGGGAGCAATTAAGGGTTCCGTAGACCGGATTATGAAGAGAAATGAAAGAGGTCGACAGGGATGGGAGAGAAATTAAGGGTTCTCAAATCTAGATATCAAAGGAAAACATATAAATGATTAAATATGCAAAAAAGAGTGTAATTAAATGAATTAAGAGTTAAATTTATATTTAATTCATTCAAATTTAGATAACATTTAAGTTTATGAAACACATAAGTAAGTAACAAAATCAGACAAAGAAGATACTTCACTGTAATAGTTCATCTCATGAATCATGTAATGTAATCCTTTTATTACTTACTCCAGTCTGTTGACTTGAAAATTGGTACAATAACCCTTAGGTTTAAGATCAAAATAACTCTACAAATGTATAGCAATCCACACTCAATACTTCAAATTATGAAGTTTTTATACAAAAAATAATTTACAAAATATCCCAAACTGTCTTGGGAACTAATCTAGGAGAATGAAATATCTTCATGTAAGAAGATAGAGAGCTATTGACTTGTTGCTTGTTGTCCCTGTTATTTAGGTTCTGTTGGGTTTGATCTTTTGCCTTTTAATCTGCTTAGTTGTTTGGTTTTCACATTGGATGCTCTATTCACTTTGATCTTTCAACTAATACACTTTCACCTGATACACTTTGACCTGGCTGACCTACAAATATCCTTTTAGTATGCCCTTTTACTTTTTACTGTACATTTTATATCTTTACGGTGTATTTCTACAGTAAATCATTTAGTTTTTCCCATGTCTCGGCATCTGGTTATTTGATATTGAGCATCTTCTTGTAGATCTCATCTGCCTCTATATAGTTGGCAAAAGTAGGTTTATTGAGAAAAATGTGGTTTATCTCATGCTAGAGGTAAAATAAATTCTCAAAAGTTTGATATAATATTTTACCAGTAGATTTGCCCTTCATGGATGAAGTATTCACCTAATCTGTGGCCACTTCTTAGATTTTTCTGTTATAGTCCTCCTGTGTCATCAGCTTATCGTTTATAACCAAGGGACTTGGCAAACCCTTTTGCCTCAAAATTTCAAACTTCACGATGAATTTGTCAATGGCCAATTGCATGGTTTAGAACTTATCCTCTAGGTTCAACATCAAATTCCTCTTGGTGAGGACTCTTTTAACTTCTAAAAATGTACATGTTCTATCAAGTATCTTTGATTCCTACAGCTCATACTTGTTCTTGGAGTTGAGCAAGTGAATGATCCTTGTAGCTTCCTTTGGCATGTCTCCAAGTCCTGCTTTGACTCTTTGAATGGCTTCTATAGCCTGATTTATTAAATCAATATGCTCAAAAATAACTTGGATAGATGGCCAAATATCATTGACAGAGTCATTGATCTTGGCCCACAGTTGCTCCTTAGCCTGACGTAGAGGTTCATTCAATTTAAGTTACTTCTCCAGGCTTTTGATTCATTCATTCATCATTGTAGACTTATGTTGTTCTTCTTTGTGCATGATTTGGGCAAGTTTGTAATCCATTTCCAGGCTGGTCACTTTTTCCTTAATCCTGTTCATCTCAGTGGTCTGAATGGACATTTCTTCCATTTCTTTGACCAACCTGTTTGCCTCATCACCTTTAGACCCTGTTGCTGTTGTCCTTGTTGCTGATGTAGTTGGTGTAGATACTGACAGTGTTGTGGCCATTGGAGTTGTGGGAGCCAAGGATGCTACCAAAGTAGAAGGCACAACAGTGGTAACTGTTGGGATAATAGTTGTAGGAGCATCGTCAAGATTAGCTTTCTTTAGCTGAATCAAGTTATCCAATTCTTTCTCCATCTCCTTTAACTGATCATTCAATTGTAACAGCAAGTCGATCATCTCTTCATCATTGGTTTGGCTCTCTAGGGCCTCCTTTGTTTGTGGGTGTTCTAAATGAGGCAGCGTAAGTTGTTTCTTGAGGGCTGCTATATCCTTATTCTTTCTTTTTATCAATTTCTCAATAGCCTTAAAGTCACTTGGATCATGACCCGGTTCAATGACCATGTCCTCCAATGACTTAATCTTGTTGTCTTTGGACTATGAAGAGGCCTTCTCCAATTTATATTGGGTTTTTGCATTATCTAGTGAGTCATGCAACTTGTGTGTAGCCATGGATTTTCCTGTCACGGTGGAGTAAATCATCTCTCCAACCTACTTGTGGAACTATATCTGATCAATGGGATGAACATCCCTGGCCAACACCTCAAAATCAGTCTTCTTATAGTCAGCCAAGGTCTTTGGTTGCTGAACAGTGAGCTGCAAAAATGATACCTGCATCTTTCCTGCTTTGATGTCAAAGGCTAACATCAACCTACTCTGGTTGGTTGGTGTATGTTTGAATTATTGGGCATATTTCTCTGCCTTCAACTTTTGATTCCTCATCTTTATTTCTTTGTACCTGTATTTGATTTCCTTTTCTATGTCAGCTAGCTTGACAAAGGAAGAAACCTCAACACTTTGTTGTCTCTCAATCATTTGAGTGTTGGAGGTTGATGGTTGCGCTGTTTCACTTGAAGTAGTTGTGTCTTTGATCCTTTGCCCCATTGTTTTAGTGTCAGTTATTTCCACTAATTCAATGCTTTCCTCGTGTTCAGACAAATGATTCAATTTGGGCCTTTTTCTAAGTTCAAACTGCTCATCTGTAGTCTCCATGGCAGAATTAGATCCCTCTTCCCTATTCCTCTTTGGATTTTTCTCCTCATTAGCTAGGGTCTGTAATATATGATGAATATTCATTAGTTCCCATAGTTGTGGAACATATAGGAAATAACTATGGTCAAATTTATTTTCTAGATCAATGAGTGCGTTCTCCACATCCACAACTATGATATCCATATCAATCAATGTATTTTCCAACCACTCAGATTGGTTGGAAAATTGTTGAATGTCAGGTCTTGGGTGATGGATGTAAGGTCCCAATTTAACCCCGAGTCTTAGCTTGTTCATGACCCCATGAGGGTCATACTGCCACATGAAGTTGTTGATGAATTTCATTTGTTGTAGTATCTTATCAGCTTGAAGTCCAGCCTCTCTATTATTCCAAATGAATGGGCCCAATTATTTTTTCATCTTAAACTAGGTCTTCTTCCTAATAGATAAGAAGCGGACCTCATCACAGTTGATGATTTGTCTAAAATACTCAAGACTGTGTAAATATCCTCATAGGGAGGTATTTGGGCAACTTATAAGGGGCTAATTGACAGCCATAAACCCTGATTTCAGTGTGGTTCTGGTACAAGTACCAGTCTCCCACCTTGATGTTCTTACCCAACTATAACACCCCCTTCATTTCTTGGTTGATTTTAGGATGAGTGTTATTGGTAAACATGTTCATGACTCGGTAGAGAAATGAATATATGAAGTCTTTGTATGTAAATGTTGGGGAGTATTTCTGGATCAAGGGTGTCCATAAGACAAGTGATCTCTCTTTTCCCTTAGTATCCAACTTATAGATATTTACAGGGAACTTGTCTACTTGGTAATATAAAAACATGTGAAACAACATTGAAGAGTACTTGAAAACTCTTTCACTGTGCAGTCTTATGAATTGTTCATGTATCCTGTCTATAATGAACTTACCATAATTGTACATGATAGTAGGAGGCTTCCTTGGGGTAAAAATGGACAAGAAGACCATGATGACCTCATCCACATGCTCATCTGTGGTATATCCTAGGATGCAAGAGAGAATGGTGATTATATGTTTTCCAGTTTCTAAAAAAATAGTGCCAGCATAGGTTGGGGTATCTGTGGGAGTATGTCGGTCTTCAATGATGAAAGTATAGAAGATTTACCTTATCTTAACCAAATCTAGGGTGATATACAGCCCTAATAGGTATCCAATGGATAGAGGGGTCTGATTAGGGCTAGGATGGACTTGAAGCATTTGGTTGATGGAATCTGGTGTAAGGGTGAATAAGAGCTTCTAGTTTGGGGCAACAATAGCTCTTTGGCTAGGGATATAGCAGGCATGAAAAAAATGTATGATATTAGGGAATGGGCGGACTTCTGGGAATAGATATTTGGGTAAATTAGATTCCCAAAGGTGGATTCCATCTGCATGATTTAGGAATCTGTCCTTACTCTAGCAATGGAGCTTCAGAAGGTAGGTTGTAGTAGCAGTGTCTTTTATTTGGAAGTCACTGTCTGCTAGTGCCAAATAGTCGATGTCCAGGTGAGGGACTGACACAGGTCTCACATCCAGAGAGGTCTAGGAAGCCATTTTTAGGGGGAAAGGTGTGAATTAGACTTGTATAAGCTGTAGCAGTGAAGCTTTAAAAACTCTAGTGCAGTGAGAGGGTTATTTGCAGTTTGCAAAAGAGGGGTTTGGTTATTCAGGTGGAAATACTCTTCAATTTAGGGGAAAATTAATTAAATTCAATTAATTAATATTTGATTTAACTATACATTTTCAAATTAAGAGGGTCGTTCTAGTTTTTTCTCAAAATAATTAGAAATTGGTGGTTGAGGATGCAAATTGGTTTTAGTTGTGACTATAGATAGTATGGTGGCCTCAGTTGTGCATTAGATGCTTGAATTTGGTGTCTAGAGCTTGTTCGGGAGATAAACGATGGTTAATTTTGGTTGCAGAGGCTCAGGGTGGTGCAGGAAGGCTTGGGCGGCATTGACAATGCAAACGAGCGAAAAGAGTCGAAATGGGCTTCTCCATCCTTTTAACGAGCAACCGTTAGAATTTGGTGCGAAATTCATAAATGAACAGTGGATGGTTTTGGCTTTTGACGGGGCGACGGTTTTATGGACCATCACACCGCTTTTGGCGGGCATGCGGTATTTCCTTGAGAGCACATGATTTCACCTAGAGCTGCCATGTAGCAAAATCAGGCCCAGGCAAAACCACGAAACTCACATGCTCTCGAGTTAGTAAAGGTCGGAGATGGAATGAGTGCGATATGGATGCTTGTCGTTTGATCTAGGGGTGGGACGAGGGGTTAATGTAGTAGGGTTTGTTTAACTACACCTGGGTTGGTGGGTTAAAAAGTTTATGTTGGGGAAATATAACTTGAGAAGTTAATTAAATAATGTGGGGGGGGGGATAAAAACTTAGGATAAGGGGTTTCTATGGGTTTTTGAGGTAGAATAAAGAAATTAATAAGAGGGGAGGTGATTTTTCCATGGGAACTAGGTTTCACACTAGGGAAAGGGGTTTTTAGGGAGGGAGATGACATTTTGAGGGAAATTACTAGGAAAATATGTGAAACCGAGGGATACTGGTCAAAATGAGGGGAAAAGGGTATTTTAACAGGAAATGAGGGGATAATGGGGAAATTAGTAAATAAGTATGTGGGGGGTGAAATAAAATGAGGGGAAGTTAATCAAGTAAGCTAGTGAACATCTTTTCACTCTCATAAATGCTCCTGCACACTGAAACATAGGATTTAAATATGATAAATGTGGTTATGATTTAACAACCTTGTACATCTGCAATCTTTCTTCTAGCTACCCTTTATTTACCCTAACATTTTTTCTTCACTTTATTGGGTGCATTCGAGCTAGCAAACCCTCTATTTCCTTTTCTTTTGACATGCAAACTATCTAATTCTAACCTTATAACTTCCAATGGTTCATATTAAGCTTATGAGCACATTTTTATTCTCTACCTAACTACTGATCTGCCAAGGTTAAATAGTTTGGCTAGATCTTTATTCTCTATCTATAAACATGAAATTTAAAGCATGAATTAGTCAAGATTAAGCTAATGTCAAGTTGCACACAATCATTATTTCGTACATAAAAGTAAAAGCAATAGCACTTGAAGTTGTACACTTCCATGATCTGTTTTTTTGTTTAGGGTTCATATTTTTCACTTTTTTAATCTTTTCTTTTTCTTTTTTGTCCTTTGTTTATTCTTTTAGAATATACCCTCTTTACATTTTTTAATTTTTAATATGGAAAACATTTTGCAGAAAGCAAAAGTATGTACAATATTACAAGATTAACCATAGCCAATTGAAAATTATGAATACTTTTATTATAGGACCCTAACATAAACTTTTGTGCTTCAATTTCCATACATAATAATTTCTTCTATCATCCACACCTGTCACATCGGTTTAACTATAAAATCAAGACCTATTACATACCTTTCACTTGGTACTAAAATCCTCAGGAAATAAGAAAATGTGAAAGTGCATTCATAGAAAATACAACCTACAATAAATTCCTTTACATCCAAATTTTAAATTTTATTTTACTCAATTTTTATTTTAAAATTACTTTTCTTGCCTTAAAAAAAATAATAAAATATCAAATCACACTATGCTTCTTTCTAACTTGAATCACCATTACACTTATTCACACTAAAATATCTAGTGCAAATGCAAAAACCAATGAAAAATACCTTAATATTTTTTCTCCCAAATACACCATACTCTAAGATACCTTCGAAAATACCTTAATATTTTGATAGTCTACAATTTTAAATTAAAAACAGACTAATTTTAATTTAAATAGATATTAACCCACATCGTTATCCAAAAAAATCAATCGAACGCACTAAATTAAATGTGGCCATTCTAAATGGTACAAAACCTCTAAATTTTGAGAATCAACGGATCGGCCATAGAAGAGAACAGTGGATGGCCTCAACGACGGTTTCACTCGAGATGAACTTCACGGATTACGTTTGTCATTTCACTCATTAAGAAGTCCACTGATTACGATTGTTTTTTAAAATGCTAATAGGTTGCAGTCCGAAGACTTTCCGTTTCACTATTTAAAGGTTCCAGAAGATCCTATGTATGGCCAGTGCAACCTAATATCTGAATACAATATGATCGTTCCTTATGACAACTGTTCTTATTATTAATATATAACGTGAATAATGGCATTTGATTCAAGAAGAAGAAAGTGCTGACTATTTACGCGGATAGTGAGAGGCTTCTGTTTGCAGGCTGTAATAATTATATATAAATATATAATTATAAGGCTTCTGTTTGCAGGCTGTGAGAGGCTTCTGTTTTGCCAGAAGATATGGAAGCGTGAAGTCCTGTGTTCTTCCTGCACTTGAAGAATATTGCGACGGAAGTAATAGAGATGTCAGGTCTCAAAAGCAACACTGACAGCACGTCTGTTCGTGCAAATGATACAAATATCTCAATATTGAAACTCTTTAAATATGCTGATTTATTTGATCTCTGACTTGTGGCATTGGGCACTGTTGGAACTATTGCAGATGGACTGAACACGCCCATCACGATGTTTTTAATAAGCAGATTGATAGACGAAATAGGAAAATTTAGTTCCGCATTCAACGGAGATTTCGGTCATACTGTCGACACGGTAGTAATCATTTCCTTTACACAACAAAACTTGTCGCAATTCCCATCTCTCATATTGAGTAATGTCTCGGTTGTTGGGGATTTTTCTGGTAAAATCCCAAAAACAAACTAAATAAACTCCACAGAGGCAATGCTCTGTTTCCTTCTGCCACAGGATCTTTTTGCATAGGGAAGTTTTTAATAAAAATTCTCAAAACAGAGTATTACACAGCCATAAAAATCCTTGTATTCATTAAAATATAAAATGCCTGAAACAACATTCATCCTCTTTTACTGAGAGGGATTCACCAAAATATTTCAACCAATAAAAACTACTCTGTCTCCTCCTGAGAACTTACTGAGCTGGGTTTACTGCTGTAAAACCCCTTTTACATTCACTGCTGTGAAAAACTATTTTACACTTACTGCTGTAAAAATAAATTTACATATATTCCTGTAAAAATAACTTTTACATTACATTCACTCTGAGGTAAAAAAAAACCATTTCTTTACTCACACCATTTACACTGCTGTGTAATACATTTCTTCATCCGCTCCTCCTCGTTTTCTCTATTCGCACTGCTGTGCATTCATCCTTGCAAAAACAAATCAACACATAAAAACCATCTGCCGCTCCCCTATTCTTTTCTTCATGCACTGCTGTGCATTTCCTTGGCTTTTGCTCCTGCTTCATTTTACAATATATTCAACTGCATAAAAATTACAGAAAGGAACATATGCGCTCCACGTTTTTCATTTATGCACTGATTTGCAAAAATTACATGGTTCTTCGCTGCGTGGTTCATTACAAAATGGTCAACGCACATTCCTTTTTTTTTTAAACATATTACAAAAAACATATGCATTTGTTTTTGGCTTTTTAATGCATATCCAATACATTCCCAAAAAAGATAATACGTGAATATGATCTTTTATGCCCATACCTCTCGTTGATATAAAAATAATAAAATTAAATGTTCTACCATCCATTTACGAACCACAATAAATTCAATTTAATTCCTTTTGCAGACAGGACCGGCAGTGAGAGACAAACGTTTGATTTACTCCACGCAACGCTTTTAATGTTGGCTGTATGCAGGTTTTGTTGATGGACGGCGGAGGACGATCAGGCAGATCAGACGGCGGACAAGAATATCGGGAGGCCTTACTTGACTCAACGATAGCACTCGAGAAATGACATCTGCTTACGTATGTTGAGAGCCACGCGACAGCACTATATTATATCGGGCTCAAAAATACGGAAACCACTTTCACGCAAAAGCGGTCTGATATCCCTCAAGGTGGTTTTTGGTTTTGCTCCGGTGATTTTGGGTGCTGCCGTATTGTCTACGTCCGCCTGCACGGTGTTTGCAACCTGCAGTTGGAATTAACATTCCAACACTCCCCTTTAATTTCAACTGCTGGGCATTCAATCATACCCAAACACTTCCTCACATAGAGGGATTCACCAACATTGCTGTTAGAAAGACATCTTCCTCACATAGAGGGATTCACCAATCTTCCTCGCATAGAGGGATTCACCAACTGCTTCTGATGCAGTTCCACAAACAACAAAATAGTCTTCCTCTTAACAGAGGGATTCACCTGAGACTGTGCTGAAGAGCACCTTCCTCTTGACAGAGGGATTCACCGGTGTATGCTAAAAAGCATCTTCCTCTTGACAGAGGGATTTACCACACTATGCTGAAAAGCATCTTCCTCTTGACTGAGGGATTCACCATGACACTGTGCTGAAAAGCACCTTCCTCTTTATCAAAGGGTTTCACCAAATGACTGCTTCAAGTGCAGTTCCAAGACAAAACATTCATTGCGCTGTTGTGCATACCCATTACATTGTTCTTTTATGCTGCTGCATATTCTCTGCTGCACTGTTGTGCCATCTTCTTTGTTGCGTCTACCCCACACTGCTGTGTCTGCTCCACGCTACTGCGTCTACACCTGCACTGCTGTGTGTTAATAAAAAAATCTTACATATGCGTTGTTGCGCCTTTCCTTTCTCACATTCACATTGTTGTGTGAGAATTCTTTACTTGTGCACTTATGCGTGCTTCCCTTCTTCACAATGGGAAAACGTTTCTTCACGCTGCTGCGTGCTCCCCTTCATTGATTACAATCGTACTTCTACTGTGTCTCACTTGCATTTCAGATGCAAACAACACACTCACTGCACTTACATTTACTGCTGTAAAGAAAAATTTCTTCTACATGTGCTACTGCCCATTACATTTCATTTCTTCAACAAAAAACTTCATGCTGCTACATTTTTCATATTTACACTGCTGTGTGTTTTTACTACATATTCTCCAACAACAAAAACAAAACTTACATTACCCTTTTCACTGTTGTGTGAAAAAATTCATTGCATTCTCAAACACTAGGCATTTACGCTTTGCTGCGTTTTGCCCTCTTCTCATTTTCCTCTCACTGCTTTGCGTTTTCATTGCCAATACAAAACATTTCATCTGTTGTGCATTACACTCACTCTGCTGTGAGTATATTCTCTCACATTACATAAAAAATTCCATTGCTATGCATTTCAATGCATGTGCTCCACAAAAAAAAATTCAAACTGCTGTTCATTCTAATCCATGTGCGTTACACACAAAAGTTTCCATGCTGCCCCTGTTCTATGTTCTGCCTTCGCACTGCTGTGCGGGTCTCCTTGCTTCTCATTTTCCTTATTGCGTTGTTGCACTTCACATTTCAATGCTGCCCCTTTTTCTTCTCCGCACTTCTGTGCATATTGCATTGCATATGTGACAAAAAACAAAGCAAAAACATTACAGTTTTCATCATCGCTGCATATTACATTTCAGAGAGATTAACAAAAAGATTTCATTTGCGACTGCTGCGCTGCAATACATCCTCCACTCAATCTCCATGCCCTGCAGACTTTTCTTCTCTGCTTTTATGGCAGATTTAATTCCATATCTCTCCCCTATAAGAAAATCTTCATCAAAGAATGACTGTTAAAACAGTTCAGCAATAATGATCAATAATTACAGGCTCCCCCTTAACTGTATGCATCATCTTCTTTCAGCGAAGTTTTCTCAAAAGAAACTTAGATCAACTAGGGAGCTCAAGGGGCTTTCAGACTGTATTTCTTTCCTTCTCCATACTTGTGTAACTTTCTTCTTTTGTGTGGGTCTCGCTTGCGTAGGAGCCCATGTTAAGTTACAATCACGTGCCATATGCCCAATGTTATGACACTTGAAACATTCAACATTGTTCATGAATAAGAATTCATGATTTCTTCTTGTAAAATTGTTTCTTGGAGATTGTCGGAGACTACAACATCTATCTCTATGAAATTCTCTACAGTCTTTTGCCATATGACCAAAGTTTGAACAAAAGTAACAATAACCATAAAATGAACTTTGGTACCTGGGAGATGGAGGTTTCCTTGATGTACTTCTGAAGCCTTGCTGCCTTGAGATCCTTTGATGATAACCATTGCATCTTACCTCTTTGACATCAGCTACATTTCTTCTTGGAGCTGGTTTTCTGCTTGGAGTAGGATTTCTTATATTGCAGCCTTCATTTTTCCCCTTGCCTTTGCTGGAACTAGGAGCATCACAATTTCTTTCTTCCTTCTTCGCATCTCCTTTGCTTAAAGCATTTTAATTTTTGTTTGAGGGTTCACATACATACCCAAGTCCTGATTTATCAGATGGAGATCTGTGATAGCTGAGCATGTCATCCAAGGCTTGAGAGCTCTTCATGATTTTGTTCATCCCTTCAACCTTTTTCTTGAGGAGAACAATCTCTTCTTCTAATTTTTCACATTCATCATTCTTCTTTGCAAGTTGTTCCTCAGTTTCTTCTTTGCTACGAGTAGCTTCAGCTGCTACTATTTTAAGGGAGATAATATCAGACTTCATTTTGGAGATTTCTGCTTGACTGCTCTCCATTTTCTTTTCAGCTTCTTGTGCCTGCTTCCTGGCTTCTTGTAGTTCAGACTTAAGGGAGGAGACCTCTTCCTTGTACTGTCCAATCTCTTCTACAAGCTTGTTCACTCTCTTGTGCCTTTGTTCAAGTTGACTTGACAAGGCATCTTCCTGCTTCTTTGCTTCATTCAGCTGATTTGTCATGGATATGACTTCTTCATGATGTTTCCTCTTGCATTGATCAAGCTCCTTCTTAAGCTTGACGAGCTCTTCATCCCTTTCTTTTACTTGAAGCTTGATGAGGTCAACCTTCTCATTTTCAGCTTCTATGATGGGTTTAGAATTTTCTTCTTCACTGATGGTCATGGTCAGTGCTCCCTTTGCATGAAGGTCATGAAGTCTGTCCCAAATATCCTTTGCTGATGAATATTTTCCTAATTTCTTCTTTATAGAATCAGGCAGTCCATCCAAGATTATTTTTGCTGCTTGTGCATTATACTCCTTGGATTCTTTATCCTTCTTGCTATCATCAATCACTGATTCCCAGATTTCAATCCCTTGAGACTGTAAGACAGCCCTCATTTTTATTTCCCACATATCAAAATTTCCATTAAACTTTGAAGCCTCAAATAGAATGCTTTCAAATAGATCGTCTTCTATTTTAGTAGAAGAGGGAGACACAACCTTAGGGGATTTGGAGGCTTTCTTCTTTGACCTTGCCATTCTTAACTATTTTTAAAATCCCTGACTGTGTTTTTAAAATGACTCACTGTTTCTTCAACAACAACACAGAAAAAAAAAAAACTTTGAGGAATCCCTGGGTTCTTTTGCCTGAGACTTCACACTGCTGGAGAAGTTTTACTGTTGCTGCAACAAGAGTCTTTCCTTCAGCTTCTTTGACACTTCAAAGAGCCTGAACCTGCTCTGTCACCATCAAAGAGCCTGGACCAGCTCTGATACCACTGTTGGGGATTTTTCTGGTAAAATCCCAAAAACAAACTAAATAAACTCCACAGAGGCAATGCTCTGTTTCCTTCTGCCACAGGATCTTTTTGCACAGGGAAGCTTTTAATAAAAATTCTCAGAACAGAGTATTACACAGCCATAAAAAGCCTTGTATTCATTAAAATATAAATTGCCTGAAACAACATTCATCCTCTTTTACTGAGAGGTATTCACCAAAATATTTCAACCAATAAAAACTACTTTGTCTCCTCCTGAGAACTTACTGAGCTGGGTTTACTGCTGTAAAACCCCTTTTACATTCACTGCTGTGAAAAACTATTTTACACTTACCGCTGTAAAAATAAATTTACATATATTCTTGTAAAAAGAACTTTTACATTACATTCACAGTGAGGTAAAAAAAAAACCATTTCTTTACTCACACCATTTACACTGTTGTGTAATACATTTCTTCATCCGCTCCTCCTCGTTTTCTCTATTCGCACTGCTGTGCATTCATCCTTGCAAAAACAAATCAACACATAAAAACCATCTGCCGCTCCCCTATTCTTTTCTTCATGCACTGCTGTGCATTTCCTTGGCTTTTGCTCCTGCTTCGTTTTACAATATATTCAACTGCATAAAAATTACACACAGGAACATATGCGCTCCACGTTTTTCATTTATGCACTGCTGTGCAAAAATTACATGGTTCTTCGCTGCGTGGTTCATTACAAAATGGTCAACGCACATTCCTTTTTTTTTAAAACATATTACAAAAAACATATGCATTTGTTTTTGGCTTTTTAATGCATATCCAATACATTCCCAAAAAAGATAATACGTGAATATGATCTTTTATGCCCATACCTCTCGTTGATATAAAAATAATAAAATTAAATGTTCTACCATCCATTTACGAACCACAATAAATTCAATTTAATTCCTTTTCCAGACAGGACCTACAGTGAGAGACAAATGTTTGATTTACTCCATGCAACGCTTTTAATGTTGGTTGTATGCAGGTTTTGTTGATGGACGGCGGAGGACGATCAGGCAGATCAGACGGCAGACAAGAATATCAGGAGGCCTTACTTGACTGAACGATAGCACCCGAGAAATGACATCTGCTTACGTATGCTGAGAGCCACGCGGCAGCACTATATTATATCGGGCTCAAAAATACGGAAACCACTTTCACGCAAAAGCAGTCCGATATCCCTCAAGGTGGTTTTTGGTTTTGCTCCGGCGGTTTTGGGTGCTGCCGTATTGTCCACGTCCGCCTGCACGGTGTTTGCAACCTGCAGTTGGAATTAACATTCCAACATCGGTGTTGTTTGATTGTGCAGTATTCCTTATATCTGATGTATTTATTGATTGGTGTCTTTTTTGCTGCGTTTTTAGGTTGGTATCATATCTTCCTCCTCCTTTCACACTTTGCAATGTTTATTTGAAGGCTTTTCTTATGATCTTACCTATGACTAATGCTTTGCTTCCCTTTTTCTCATCAGAGGCGTTCTGTTGGGTGAGGACCGGCGAAAGGCAGGCGTCTCGGATGCGCTTGAAATATTTGAAAGCCATACTGAGGCAGGACAAGGGATTCTTCGACACCCAAGGCACCACCACATCGGAAGTGGTTACAAACGTTATTAATGATATTTTCGCTGAAAAGGTATGATCTTAATTACTTTATCCTCTCATCTAATTCGTTGAGTTTTCTAATTCTGATGCTAATATTGTCCATTCTCAGATACCTAACTTCCTCATGAAGATGTCTTTTTTCGTCGGCGGTTATTTTGTGGCATTCTACTTGACATGGAGACTCACAATAGTGTCATTTCCATTCTTAATCTTTTTGATAATTCCCGGGGTAATGTATGGACGGATTCTGGTGGAGACTTCTCGCAAGTTGAATGAAGCCTATAATATAGCCGGCAATATTGCAGAGCAAGCTCTTTCATCCATTAGGACAATCTTTACTTTCGTTGGAGAGGACAGGACAATGACCAAGTTCTCCGATGCGCTTAACTTAACTGTAAAGATTGAACTTAAACAAGGTCTGGTCAAAGGGTTGACAATAGGTAGCACAGCAGTGACCTTCGGTATCTGGGCCTTCAACGCTTGGTATGGTAGCACATTGGTTATGTATCATGGGGCTAGCGGAGGAAGGATTTTCGTCACTTCATTTCTCATACTTCTGGGTGGCTTGTAAGTTTTCTCCCTATCCATTTCTCTCCTCCTCAGTTATTTCTATAATTGATACAAGAACGGAAAATTTAATCCATTTTGTTAAGTTCAATCACAATTTCTGGAATCACTGGTGTGTTTGCAGAGCTCTCAGGACTGCGCTTCCTAATATAAGATACTTCTCAGAGGCACGTGCTGCTGGTAAACGCATCTTTGAGATGATCGACAGAGAACCGATCATTGATTGGGAAGATCCAAAAGGAGAAATATTGCAGGAGGTCAGCGGCGAAATTGAATTTAGAAACGTTGAGTTTGCATATCCATCTCGACCAGAGTCCAAGATATTTCACAATTTCTGTGTCACTATTCCATCAAGCAAGACCGTTGCATTGGTGGGAGGAAGCGGGTCAGGCAAGTCTACGGTTGTGGCATTGATAGAGAGGTTCTATGATCCGCTCACTCGAGAAATTTTGTTGGATGGAGTGAACACTAAAACGCTACAATTGAAATGGTTCCGTTCCCAGATTGGACTAGTAAGTCAAGAACTTGCACTCTTTGCTACACCAATCAAGGAAAACATTCTATTCGGGAAGGATGGAGCTAGCACGGATCAGGTTATTGTTGCTGCCAAACCTTCCAATGCTCACAATCTCATCAGTCAACTACCAGATGGTTATGACACATAGGTAAAATTTATCTTTTCTTTCTCATCTTCCATTTCTGGCAAGTGCAGTCGATTTGAATTTCCTTTCATTTGGGTAATACAAGTGGGTGAGCGCGGAGTCCAGATGTCCGGAGGGCAAAAGCAACGTATAGCTATTGCAAGAGTTATGCTCAAGGATCCTCGTCTACTTCTTCTAGACGAGGCCACGAGTGCTCTAGATGCAGAGTCATAGAAGATTGTTCAGGACGCTCTAGAGCAAGCTTCAGTTGGACGCACAACAATTATAGTCGCTCATCGCCTCTCCACAATCCGCAACGCGGACATGATTACGGTGGTTCAAAATGGTCATGTGATCAAGATAGGCCCGCATGAAAATCTGATCTATAAACCCCATGGAGCATATGCTACTTTGGTTCAGCTGCAACAGGCCATGGCAGATGAGCCAGATGAGCGATTCGAAGGCTCCACTGTGCTAGACCAGTCTTTGAGAGCAAGGAGCTCTAGTATCTATAGCAGATCGAGTTCGAACATGTCTGCTGTTGGCATTATGGCTAAAGTGTTGTCCTTGATGGCAACCCATTCAGGTGATAGATCACAGTACTTCAAGTCAGCAACAGAGATTGATGATAAGCTATCAAATATTGAAGAAAATAAGGGGTACGCAGGTACACCTTACATAAGGTGCGTACACGCAGGTCGGAGTTACATAAAGTGCGTACATACCCACAGGTCAGCCGTTCAGGAGGTGCGTACCCCCAGTGCACACATTTCAAGGCAAAGAAATTCACACGTGGGGTTTCTTATGTTTAACCTTTGGTATTTAGTTGACGGTTTTGTGTTATTATGGTGTCGGCCCGTGGTATTAATCCATGATTTAAGGAAGAGCTTTCCTATATAAAGCAAAGGAGATCATTTGGCTTATGCATGTTTTTGGTTGAATATCTTATGAGGGCTAGATCTGAAATATTATGATCTCTTGGGAATATGTCTAGATCTAAATAAGGCGAATCTACTGATGGATTGAGATCTCTTCGGCGCATGTTCAGATCTGTAGATCTGACTATCTAGGTTATTTCTGAAGTCCTGAAATCATCTATGCCCGAAGGTACGCAGGTACAATGAAAGAAAAGTGCGTACATACGCAGGAATGAAGAGTTTCGGGTGCATACTGTAAGCCGGCGAGCAGTTGAGCAGGGTGCATACTGTAAGCAGGCGAGCAGTTGAGCAGGGTGCGTACTGTAAGCAGGCGAGCAGTTGAGCAGGGTGCGTACTCTAAGCAGGCGAGCAGTTGAGCAGGGTGCGTACTGTAAGCAAGCAAGCAGTTGAGCAGGGTGCGTACTGTAAGCACGCAAGCAGTTGAGCAGGGTGCTTACGTAAGCAGGCGAGCAGTTGAGCAGGGTGCTTACTTCTCTTAAGATCTTTGTTTATCATTGCTGTGTTCTAGGTTTGGTTCTATTATTGTTGATCTGGTTACTACAGTTGACTGGGTGATTTTCTTATACTTTATGATCATTTGATGCTTATGGATCCAGTTTGAAAATTTATGAAAATTGGTCCTTGTAAGAAAAGAAGTAGGGGGTTGTAGCTCCCTTCCAGGAGAGACTGGAAAACAAGAGAGAGTTGTAGCTCTCTGCAGGTTGCAGCCTGCGTACTGGTAAAGGATTGCACCAGTACAAAACCATTCTAAAAGGAGTTTCTAATTTGAAAGAAGATAGAGACATATTGCAGCAGGTGGTTTTCACCCACATTGGGTTTCCACCTTACATCTTGTGTTCTTTGGTGTGACTATCTGTTTTCTTTGTTCATGCTCATTATTTTATGGTACTGACATACACAAATAATTCAAAGAACAAATAAAGAAGATTTATTAAAGATAATACTGATTCACCCCCCCCCCCTCTCAGTATTATTTCCAACAATTGGTATCAGAGCAGGTCCTTTAGAGAAGCTTGATCGCTTGAAGGTAGATCGTTCATCATGAGCAACTACGAGAGAGAAGCATCAATCAGGCCACCGGTTTTTTGATGGGACAAACTTCAATTATTGGAAGGTAAGAGTTACTGCCTATCTTCAATCTCTTGGTACAGAAGTTTGGGACATCGTAGAGATAGGCTACGCTTTTTCCTTCAGCTACTCCTACAGATGCAACCGAGAAAAAGAAGTATGAAACAAATGCAAAAGCAGTCAGTACTCTATTAGGATGTATATCTCAATCAGAATTCATGAAGGTAATGCACTATAAATCCGCAAAAGAAATATGGGACAAAATTGTGACGAGCTATGAAGGAGATGAATAGGTAAAGTGTGTTAAACTTCAAACTCTCAGAATTCAGTATGAGACTCTCAAAATGTATAATGATGAAAGTGTGGCTAACTATTTTCTTCGGGTAGATGAGGTTGTTAATTGTATGAAAATTTTGGGTGAAGAAATAAAAGAGGCTATTGTGGTTGAAAAGGTTCTAAGATCATTGTCCCCCAAGTTTGAATCTAAAGTATCTGCAATAGAAGAAAAGGAAAATCTACGAATTCTTACTATGTCTCAGCTACATGGAATTCTAACTGCTTATGAAATGAGAAAGGGAGGTCCATCAGACAGAAGAGAAGCTGCTTTCAAGGCATCAGGCAAAGGAGATTATTATGAAGCGAGCCACGTCCCAGAAGAAGAGGAAGAAGAATCAAATTTTGTCAGAAATCTTCAAAGGGGTTCTGGAAGGTTCAGAGGTAAGTTACCTTTTAAATGCTTTGCTTGTGGAAGAGTAGGTCATTATGCTGCAAAATGTCCTTATAAGGATAAAGGAAAGGAACCTGCTAGATGGAACAAGAAACAGAATGCAAATAAGAAAAGCTACTACACTCATGAAGATAGTGATGGTCTATCAAACAGTGATGAAGATGATCAAGGTAATGAATATAAGTTGTTAATGGCATTTGAAGATGATGATTATATCGATGCTATAAATGTGGATAACCTTTATGATGAAATTACTAGACTCAAGAGATGTATAGAAGAAAAGAACATGATCATTGATACTCTACAATTTCAAATTGATGAAAAGGAAAAACATCTTGAAAAATTAGAAGGTGAAATTGTTGGTCTTAGAAAAGAGATTGAGAAAACAAAAGCTATTAATCTCAAGTTTGTCAAAGGATCTGAAACTTTGGATGAGATTATCAATGTGCAACGGTCTCCACTAAACAAGACAGGTCTGGGCTATAATGGAGAAACTTCTCAAGCATCCACCTCAAAAAGTTATCTTGATGCAGCAAGAAAAAATGAGCAAAAGCACAATGAAGATCATCAGGTAAAGCAGGGACGAATTACAAACAGAAACTATCAGGGGCAATCCATCTTAAGAGTGAACAAAAGCTACAACTAGCCACAGGTAAAATCTTCTCAATTTGGTTCAAGAATAGATGACAATAGAAATTACAACCAATTGGTTGGTAGATTCGATAACCGCAGAAGTTTCTTCAATGGACAATGCTTTTCTTGCCATAACTTTGGTCACAAAGCAGCTCAATGTGTTGCATATAAAATGATCATGACTAGGGAAGCTCAAAAACAAAGAAGTATGACCGGGATTACAAAAAGGACCTATAACAACTTTTCGGTTCTTGAAAATGAAGTTGAATCTTCTATTTGCAATAACTTTGGTCATGAAGACTCTGAATGCAGGAGCAGGTTTCAGCAGAAAAAAGAACAAGCCTCAAGCACCCAAACATGGAGAATAAGGGAACCACAAACAGAAAGATGTGGGATAGCATCTTATGCAGAGGGACAAGAAAATCAATGGTACATTGACAGTGGATGTTCAAAGCATATGACAGGTGATAAATAAAAACTTGAATCACATTCTGCTCTAGAAAAAGGAAAGAAAGTCTCTTTTGGAAATGATACTCCTGCAACTATAAAAGGAAAAGTCATTGCTCAGTTAAAAGAAAAGGTCAAGGCTGGAAATGTTTTGAATGTTGATGGATTGAAGCATAATCTTCTAACTGTCAGCCAGATGTGTGATCAAAGAACCAAGGTTATATTCAGATCAAATGGATGTCTTGTTCGTGATCTTGATACAGGTAAAATAGTGATCAAAGGCAAAAGAACTCCAAATAATCTGTACATATTTGAAGAAGGACAACAACAATTCTATCTGAGCAAGGATGATGAGCACTGGTTATGGCATCGGAGGTTGGGACATCTAAGCTTTTCACAAATAAGGAAAGCATGCAAATATCAGGCAGTTCGCGATCTTCCAGATATCAAAATTCCTGACAACACCATATGCAAATCATGTCAGTTTGGAAAACAAACCAGAACTAACTTTCCAGAGAAAGAAGGATCAGCTAGCATGCCTCTTGAGCTAGTACATACAGATACATGCGGTCCTTTCAGGAAAAGAACACCTCGAGGAGAAGAATACTTGATATTATTCATTGACGATTTCTCCAGGTTTGTCTGGTTAGGACTTATGAAGCACAAAGATGAAGCATT
Source organism: Pinus tabuliformis (assembly GCA_031772625.1). Lineage (NCBI taxonomy): Eukaryota > Viridiplantae > Streptophyta > Pinopsida > Pinales > Pinaceae > Pinus > Pinus tabuliformis. Next base: position 608,781,155 of record CM062807.1, read on the forward strand.
CGAAAAATTCAAATCCTTCAAAGCCTTGGTTGAAAATGAATCAGGTCACAAAATTAAGTGCCTCAGATCCGACAGAGGTGGGGAATTTACTTCAAATGAATTTTTCGATTTCTGCGAAGAACATGGGATAAGAAGAGAATTCTCTACAGCAAGAACTCCTCAGCACAATGGAGTTGTGGAAAGAATGAATAGAACAGTCCAACAAATGGCTCGTGCTATGCTTGATGAGTCAGGAACTCCCGCAACTTTCTGGGGTGAAGCTGCACATGCTGCAGTTGTTATTCTCAACAAAACAAATGTCCGGGTGAACAACACTCAAACTCCTCATGAGCTCTGGAGTGGTAGGACTCCTTCTGTAAAGCACTTCAAAATCTTTGGGAGAAAATGCTATATCAAGAATAGTGATGAGCAGCTTGGTAAACTTGAACCTAGAGCAGATGAAGGCATTCTTCTTGGTTACTCTCCACACAGCAAAGCATACAAATGCTACAATAAAAGACTTGGCAGAATTGTTGACAGCATTGATGTAGTGGTTGATGAGAAGGGATACATTCCTAGGCAAGTACATCATGAAGACATCGAAGAAGATGAAGGCTACCCCCAACGACAGAATGATGAAGAAGAAGAACCTCAAGAAGAAACTCAAGAAGAACCAGAGGAGCAAACAAGATTAGAAGAAAAGACTCCATCCAGATACGTCCAGAAGAATCATCCAGAATCTCAGATTATGGGGCAGAAAGAAGCAGGTGTACAAACAAGAAGAATAGTTGCAGAAGCTTCAAGCTATTTGGCATTACTCTCCTCTACTGAACCACAAAATGTGAAAGAGGCATGCAAAGATGAACGTTGGGTGAAGGCAATGGATGAAGAACTTGAGCAGATCGAAAAGAACAACACTTGGGAGCTGGTTCCTAGACCAAAGGATAAGAATGTTATCGGAACAAAATGGGTGTTCAAAAATAAATTGAATGAAAATGGGGAAGTAATTAGAAACAAAGCCAGACTTGTTTGTAAAGGGTATGCGCAGCAAGAAGGAATAGACTTTGAAGAAACCTTTGCTCCTGTTGCAAGACTTGAGGCCATTCGAATGTTCCTTGCTCTCTCAAGTTTTCAAAACTTCAAAGTATTTCAAATGGACGTGAAATCAGCCTTTCTGAATGGAGACTTGGAAGAAGAAGTATACATTGAACAACCAGATGGGTTCATTCTTGGAAATGATCCAAATCTTGTTTGCAGATTGAAAAAGGCTCTCTATGGTCTCAAACAAGCTCCAAGGGCTTGGTACTACCGTTTGGACAAATATCTTCATCAACAAGGCTTTTCAAAAGGATCAGCAGATAGCAATCTTTATATAAAAGTTGAAAATGACAAATTGCTAATACTTGTTGTGTATGTAGATGACATTATTTTTGGGAGCAATGAAGAAGCTATGAGTCAAAGCTTTGCCTTGGTCATGCAGAAAGAATTTTAAATGTCCTTGCTAGGAGAACTGACATATTTCCTTGGTTTGCAAATCCAACAAAAAGAAGGAGGAATCTTTTTATCTCAAACCAAGTATCTCAAACAGATTTTGAAGAAATATGGTATGGAATATGCAAAACCAGTATGTACACCCATGGTCATAGGATGTAGCCTCAGTGCGAAAGATGAATCTGCAGCAGTACATCAACCAACCTACAGATCTATGATTGGAAGTTTACTTTATTTGACAGGTACCCGACCGGACATCATGCAAGCAGTTGGAATAGTTGGAAGATTTCAGGCAAATCCGAAGGAGACTCATCTTCAGGCAGTGAAAAAAATTTTCAAATATCTTCAAGGGACTCAAAATTATGGCTTATGGTATCCTAGAGATACAGATCTTACACTTCATGCTTATACAGATGCATATTGGGCCGGAAGCGTGGATGACAGGAAAAGCACAAGTGGTGGTGCGTTCTTTATGGGTTCCAGACTGGTATCTTGGTTCAACAAGAAACAGAGTTCGATTGCCTTGTCTACAGCTGAAGCGGAATATGTTGCTGCTGCATCTTGTTGCACCCAACTCCTTTGGATGATGTAGACTTTGCAGGATTTTCAAATCACTTGTACACCACCAATCCCCATCTTATGTGATAACACAAGTGCAATCAGCATCTCAAAGAATCCTGTTATGCATTCAAAAACGAAGCACATACCAATCAAGTATCATTTTCTCCGGGAACAAGTGCTTGAACAGAAGGTCAAGTTGGAGTATGTTCCTTCTAAGGAACAAGTTGCTGATATTCTCACCAAACCATTTCCCAGGGACACTTTTGAATACCTCAGGCAAAAGCTGGGGGTTGTCGATGCATCATCTTATTGCTGAACCTTTTCTGATTGATGGTACAGGTTCAGGGGGAGCATATAATGCATTGTTGGCATTATGGAGGATGTGCAGAAGGAGATCTTGGAAGTAGCTGCAATATGTCTCTATCTCTTTCATGGTGGATTATGGTTCTTCGTTGCAGATCTGGTTCATATTCAGGGGGAGCATGTTCTTAGGGGGAGCATAACCCTTTGCCCTTGATGTCAAAGGGGGAGAATGAAGCTGAAGTTTTGAGGTTGCCATCAAGTCCAAAGGGGGAGATTGTTGGCATTATGGCTAAAGTGTTGTCCTTGATGGCAACCCATTCAGGTGATAGATCACAGTACTTCAAGTCAGCAGCAGAGATTGATGATCAGCTATCAAATATTGAAGAAAATAAGGGGTACGCAAGTACACCTTACATAAGGTGCGTACACGCAGGTCGGAGTTACATAAAGTGCGTACATACCCACAGGTCAGCCGTTCAGGAGGTGCGTACCCCCAGTGCACACATTTAAAGGCAAAGAAATTCACACGTGGGGTTTCTTATGTTTAACCTTTGGTATTTAGCTGACGGTTTTGTGTTATTATGGTGTCGGCCCGTGGTATTAATCCATGATTTAAGGAAGAGCTTTCCGATATAAAGCAAAGGAGATCATTTGGCTTATGCATGTTTTTGGTTGAATATCTTATGAGGGCTAGATCTGAAATATTATGATCTCTTGGGAATATGTCTAGATCTAAATAAGGCGAATCTACTGATGGATTGAGATCTCTTCGGCGCATGTTTAGATCTGTAGATCTGACTGTCTGGGTTATTTCTAAAGTCCTGAAATCGTATATGCCCGAAGGTACGCAGGTACAGTGAAAGAAAAGTGCGTACATATGCAGGAACGAAGAGTTTCGGGTGCGTACTGTAAGCAGGTGAGCAGTTGAGCAGGGTGCGTACTGTAAGCAGGCGAGCAGTTGAGCAGGGTGCGTACTGTAAGCAGGCGAGTAGTTGAGCAGGGTGCGTACTATAAGCAGGCGAGCAGTTGAGCAGGGTGCGTACTGTAAGAAGGCAAGCAGTTGAGCAGGGTGCGTACTGTAAGCAGGCAAGCAGTTGAGCAGGGTGCTTACGTAAGCAGGCGAGCAGTTGAGCAGGGTGCTTACTTCTCTTAAGATCTTTGTTTATCATTGCTGTGTTCTAGGTTTGGTTCTATTATTGTTGATCTGGTTACTACAGTTGACTGGGTGATTTTCTTATACTTTATGATCATTTGATGCTTATGGATCCAGTTTGAAAATTTATGAAAAGTGGTCCTTGTAAGAAAAGAAGTAGGGGGTTGTAGCTCCCTTCCAGGAGAGACTGTAAAACGAGAGAGAGTTGTAGCTCTCTGCAGGTTACAGCCTGCGTACTGGTAAAGGACTGCACCAGTACAAAACCATTGTAAAAGGAGTTTCTAATTTGAAAGAAGATAGAGACATATTGCAGCAGGTGGTTTTCACCCACATTGGGTTTCCACCTTACATCTTGTGTTCTTTGGTGTGACTATCTGTTTTCTTTGTTCATGCTCATTATTTTATGGTACTGACATACACAAATAATTCAAAGAACAAATAAAGAAGATGTATTAAAGATAATACTGATTCACCCCCCCCTCTCAGTATTATTTCCAACATCTGCATCAGTCCAGCGAGAACTGATAGTTGAATAGAAGCCTCCGCCCGTCCCTTCATTCGGTCGACTGCTTCTTTTAAATACTCCGGAATGGAAGCATGCTCTATTAGGCTGTGCAGGAGCCTTAGCTTTTGGAGCAGTTCAACCTGTCTATTCCTTTTTCCTTGGGGAAGTTATATCTGTATTTTTTCTTCAAGACCATCACCAAATCAAATCCAAAATCAAAGTATACTCCTCCATTTTTGCGGCCTTGGGAGTGATAACGTTCTTAGTGAACGTGCTGCAGCATTACAATTTTGCAGCTATGGGGGAATATCTTACAAAAATAATTCGAGAGCGGATGCTATCCAAGATCTTTACGTTCGAGGTTGGGTGGTTCGAGAAGGACGAGAATTCTAGCGGAGCTCTTTGCTCCAAACTCGCAACGGAGGCTATTGTGGCAAGTACCTAACCTAAATGCTTTAATATTTCTAATAATGTTGGGATTTGTGTCACAGTTTTCTGATGATTAGAATGTTTTATTTGTATTATAGGCGAGGTCCCTGGTTGGAGATCGTATATCGTTACTTGTACAAACTTCTTCCCCCGTGATAGTAGCCTTCACAATGGATTTGATTTTATCATGGCGCCTTGCAGTTGTAATGATTGCAGTGCAACCCGTCAAAGTATTATGTTTCTACACCAAAAAGGTTCTGCTTAAGGCCATGTCTCAAAACTCTCTCAAAGCTCAAGATAAAGGCAGTCAACTAGCAGCAGAAGCTGTTGCTAACCATCGTACTATTAGTGCATTCTCTTCACACGACAAGATTCTCCATCTCTTCGAAAAGACTCAAGAAGGACCTCTCAGAGACATTATCAAACATGTTGGAAATTTCTGGTAATTTCAAACACAAATTAACTGAAGACAGAGCAATGTTCTGTTTTGCTGCCGCAGGATCTTTTGCACACGGAAGCTGTTTTTGACTCAGAGAAACAGAGTTTTTCTACACCCCAAAAAAAAACTTTACATACATCAATATGATTGCCCGTTACAAAAAAAGAGGTCTTCCTCTTAACAGAGGGATTACTGAACTGCTGTTACACAAAGGTCTTCGTCACATAGAGGGATTCACCAACACTGCTCCAGATGCAGTTTCACAAACAATCAAAAGAGTCTTCCTCTTAAGAGAGGGATTCACCTGAGACTGTGCTGAAGATCACTTTCCTCTTGACAGAGGGATTCACCTGAGACTGTGCTGAAGAGCACCTTCCTCTTGACAGAGGGATTCACCTAAGACTGTGCTGAAGAGAACCTTCCTCTTGACAGAGGGATTCACCATGACACTGTGCTGAAAAGCACCTTCCTCTTTAACATAGGGATTCACCAAGTGACTGTGCTGAAAAGCACCTTCCTCTTCAACAGAGGGATTCACCAAAAACACATTTCAACCAGCAAGAATTTACTCTGTCTCCTCCTGATATTTTACACTGTTGTGTGTAAAAAATCTCATTTACATTTACTGCTATAAAAACAGAGTTTTACATATGCTGCTATAAGAAAAATATTTACTTACATTTACTGTTGTAAATAAATTTTACATATACTCCTGTAAAAAGAACTTTTACATTACATTCACTGTGAGGTGAAAAATCATTTCTTTACTCACACCATTTACACTGCTGTGTAATACAATTCTTCATCTGCTCGCAGCTTGCTTCCCTTCATTTGAGCAACCAGCCACAATACATTTCAACCTCTCTCTCCTTTATGTTTCGCACTGTTATGCATTATACTCTCCTTGCATCACTCAATCTTCATCTTCGTTCCCTTTTTCATTCACACCTTGCACTGCTGTGCAAAAACTAAAATTTCTTTTATGAAAGTCAACCCAAATCTATGCACTGCTGTGCATCTTCCTCATTTTTTACTGCCGCAAGGCTTTTCGTTTTCCTTCATCCCATGTGCAATGAACATCAAAAAAACATTACTTCCGCGAGCCCCTCTTTCATTCCATTACACACACCTCATATGCAAATGAGCACAACCAAAACATATATCAAAAGCATTAAAAAAAAAAGGGCATTGACTTGCCCATACCATTCTTTAATTGGCAATGCTTCCGTGCAAACAAGACTTAAAAACATTTACTAACTTTTACCTACAATTTATGGAAGATCATAAATCTCATTCATTCCTTCACGTGGGCGGTCAGGCAATAAGGTTCAGGCAGGTTGAAGCGGATCCATGTGCGTTGACCAAATCGGACGCATTTCGCACACCAAACTAACACAAGCCAAACGATGTTTACAACCCGTAATGGGCAGTTTTGGGTTCGTACTGTAGACGCGTGGCTGGAGCTGATTGTGTAGGAGGCCCTCTGACAGACACCACTTTTCGGCATAAGCGGTGCGGGGGAGTCTGGCTGTTTTGCGGACGCGGTTTGCTGCCGGCACTGTTCAACTGTCGGCGTCCACCAATACTGCACGCAGTTGGAATTAATATTCCAACAAAACAATGTTTGCTTGCAGGATGTGCCCTCGGAGCATCACAATTCATCCCTGTAGCTAATTTGGCTCTGGACTTCTGGTATGGGGGACACCTTGTAGCGAAACGACAAGTCAGCTCCAAAGCCCTTTTCCAAGTTTTCTACATTCTGGTGAGCACTGGAAGAGCGATAGGAGATGCAGGAAGTATGAGCACCAACATCGCGAAAGGCTCTGATGCAGTCAAAACCGTCTTTGGCATCCTGGATAGAGAGAGCGAGATAAACCCGGACGATGAGAAGGGTGACAAAACGGATAAGATAGAAGGAAGCGTGGACCTGATAAACGTGGACTTTGCTTACCCAGCTCGTCCAGATGTTAAGATCTTCAAGAACTTCTGCTTAAGGATAAAAGCTGGCAAAAGCATGGCACTTGTAGGACAAAGTGGATCCGGTAAATCGACCATCATTGGATTAATTGAAAGGTTTTACGATCCCCTAAAAGGATCGGTGAAAATAGATGGAAGTGACATCAGGAGCTTCAATTTGAAGAGTTTGAGGAATCACATAGCTCTGGTAGGTCAAGAGCCCATGCTGTTTGGAGGAAGCATTCCAGACAACATTATGTACGGAAAAGAGAAAGCAAGCGAGGCGGAGATGATCGAAGCCGCAAAGGCTGCAAATGGTCATGACTTCATCAGGTAATACTGCAATCGTTCAATTGAAACAGAATGTTTATAATCAACTGCAATTGAAATAATTATTTGTGGAATAGATTATGATTTATTGAACAAGATCAGTGAATTTAACTTGGATTTTTGTAGCTCTTTGGATGAGGGATAGGAAACAAACTGCGGAGACAGAGGAGTTCAATTATCAGGAGGACAGAAGCAGCGGATTGCGATAGCAAGGGCGATAATAAAGAATCCGAGCATATTACTGTTGGACGAGGCAACAATCGCATTGGAAATGTTGGGGATTTTTCTCTTAAAATCCCAAAAACAAACAAACTGAACACACACAGAGACAATGCTTTGTTTCCTTCTCTGCCACACGATCTTTTTGCACAGGGAAGCTTTTAAAAAAAAAATTCTGAGAAGAGAGTATTACATAGACATAAAGGATTTGTATTCATTAAAACAAAATGCCTGATACATATTCATCCTCTTTTACTGAGAGGGATTTACCAAAAAAAAATACATTCAACAAAACTCTGTCTCCACCTGAGAATTTACACTGCTGGAAAATTCTCATTTTCTTTTACTGCTGTAAAACCCTTTTTACATTACTGCTGTAAAACTATTTTTACATATGCAGTAAAATTTTCATTACATTTACAAAAAACTTTACTCACACCATATAATTCTTCATTCGCTTGCTTCCCCTTTGTTTGGACAACACCCAAAATACATTTCAACCTCTGTTCTTTTGTTTCGCACTGCTATGTGTTTTTACAACATACATTAAAAAAAAATTACAGAAGCTCTCCCCATTTTTTTCATATGCACTGCTGTGCATTCATATCTTTTCTTACCACAGGAAACCAACACTTCTTTCGCTGCCGCGAGCTTCACCACCAGTCAACAACAACATACCATTACATTTGCGCTCCCTTGTTCTTTTCTTTTATGCACTGCTGTGCAAAATTAATTCTGCGTTTTTCGCTGCTCCTTCATTCTTTTCCAATGGTCAACACACATTCTTTTTTTTAAAACATATTACAACCACCCACGAGCACTTTTCATTTTTGGCTCGTTATATAAAAAAACTTAAACAAAAAACATATGTCAGAACTAAAATGAACACACTTAATTACATTACGTGCCGTAAAATAAAAAATTAAATGTTTACCAACTTTCTACGACAAGGTTTAACTTCAGTTTAATTCTTTTGAAGACGAAACGGGTGGTCAAACAAATGTTTGAGTTTACTCCACGCAAGGGATTTAATTGCTGGCTCGTATGCAGGTTTGAATGATGGACGGCGGAGGACGAAGAAGCAAATCGGACGGCGGTGGAGGATTTCGGAAGGCCTCTTTATGCTGAACTTTACGTCCCGAAATGTCAGACTTGCTGACGTATAGAGAGGACCACGTGGTTGCATTACATTGTATCGAGCTCGATCATACGGAAACTGCTTGCTGGTCGAAGGCGGTCCGATATGCTGGTGGTTTTTGCTGAGCGGTTTTGTGCTGTCGTCGTTGTCCACGTCCGCCTGCAGTTGGAATTAATATTCCAACACTCCCCTTTAATTTCAACTGCTGGGCATTCTGTCATACCCAAACACTTCCTCACATAGAGGGATTCACCAACACTGCTGTTACAAAGACATCTTCCTCACATAGAGGGATTCACCAACTGCTGTTACAAAAATATCTTCCTCACATAGAGGGATTCACCAATTGCTTCTGATGCAGTTCCACAAACATGAAAAGAGTCTTCCTCTTAACAGAGGGATTCACCTGAGACTATGCTGAAGAGCACCTTCCTCATGACAGAGGGATTCACCAGTGTATGCTAAAAAGGATCTTCCTCTTGACAGAGGGATTTACCACACTATGCTGAAAAGCATCTTCCTCTTGATAGAGGGATTCACCATGACACTGTGCTGAAAAGCACCTTCCTCTTTAACAGAGGGTTTCACCAAATGACTGTGCTAAAAAGCACCTTCCTCTTTAACATAGGGATTCACCAAGAACTTCACTTCCTCTCACAGAGGGATTACAACCAGACACTACTTTAGATGTAGTTCCAAAGAAACCGAAAATATTACTCTGTTTTCTTCCTGAGATTTTACACTGCTGTGTGTAGAAATCTCATTTACATTTACTACTGTAAAAAACAGAGTTTTACATATACTGCTGTAATAAAAAAAATTTACTTACATTTACTGCTATAAATGTAATTCCTTACACACAAAAAAAATCTCCTTCACTGTTGCGCTGCTGAACCTCTCTTGCTCTTCATGATTGCCCTTTTCACTGCTGTGTAAAAACACATTTCTTCATTCTCTCTTAGCTCTGGTTTCATTTTCTTCGCACTGCTGTGCTTCTCCTTCTTGCCATCATGCTGTTGCCTTTTCCTTATGCATTGCTGTCCATACCCATAACCATAGAGTCTGTCTCCCCTGAGTTTTTACTCGCTATTGCGTTGCATCTGCAATTCACACTACTGTGCGTAAAAAATTCCTCACACTGCTGTTGCATATATTGAATTTCAGTTCAATGAACAACACACTCACTGCACTTACATTTACTGTTGTAAAGAAAATTTTCTTTTACATGTGCTGCTGCCCATTACATTTCATTTTTTTTCAACAACAAAAAAAAACTTCATGCTGCTGCATTTTTCATATTCACACTGCTGTGTGAAAAATTTCATGATTGCACTGATGCGTGCTTCCGTTTTCTACATTACATGCTCCTCCTTCATTTTCCTCTCACTTCTTTGCATTTTCATTGCCAATACAAAACACTTCCATCTGCTGTGTATTACACTCACTCTTCTGTGAGTATATTCTCTCATATTACATAAAAGGAAAACTACATTCCATTGCTATGCATTTCAATCCATGTGTTCCACAAAAAAAATTTCCATGTTGCCCCTTTTCTATGTTCTGCCTTCGCACTGCTGTGCGGGTCTCCTTGCTTTGCATTACAATGCATATACAATGCATATGATTCACATCGAATTCATCTTCATCTTCACTCACACACTGTTGTGCGCTCTACTGCTTCTCATTTTCTTATCGCGCTGCTGCACTTCACATTTCAACGCTGCCCCTTTTTCTTCTCCGCACTTTTGTGCATATTGCATTGCATATGTGAAAAAACAAATTACATTTTTCAACACGGCTGCATATTACATTTCAGAGGGATTAACAACAAAAAAAAATTCATTTGCGCTCTGCTGCGCTGCAATACATCCTCCACGCAATCTCCATGCCCTGCAGACTTTTCTTCTTTTCTTTTATGGCAGATTTAATTCCATATCTCTCCCCTATAACACGATCTTCATCAAAGAATGACTGTTAAAACAGTTCAGCAATAATGATTAATAATTACGTGCTCCCCCTTAATGTATGCATTGTTTTCTTTCAGCAAAGTTTTCTTAAAAGAAACTTAGATCAACTAGGGAGCTCAAGGGGCTTTCAGACTGTATTTCTTTCCTTCTCCATACTTGTGTAACTTTCTTCTTTTGTGTGGGTCTAGCTTGTGTAAGAGCCCATGTTAAGTTACAATCACGTGCCATATGCCCAATGTTATGACACTTGAAACATTCTACATTGTTCATGAATAAGAATTCATGATTTCTTCTTGTAAAATTATTTCTTGGAGATTGTCGGAGACTACAGCATCTATCTCTATGAAATGCTCTACAGTATTTTGCCATATGACCAAAGTTTGAACAAGAGTAACAATAACCATAAAATGAACTTTGGTACCTGGGAGATGGAGGTTTCCTTGATGTGCTTCTGAAGCTTTGCTGCCTTGAGATCCTTTGATGATAACCATTACCTCTTACCTCTTTGACATCAGCTACATTAATTCTTGGAGCTGGTTTTCTACTTGGAGTAGGATTTCTTCTGTTGTAGCCTTGATCTTTCTCCTTGCCTTTGTTGGAACTAGGAGCATCACCATTTCTTTCTGGCTTCTTCACATCTCCTTTGCTTAAAGCATTTTCATTCTTGTTTGAGGGTTCACCTACATACCCAAGTCCTGATTTATCAGATGGAGATCTGTGATAGCTGAGCATGTCATCCAAGGCTTGAGAGCTCTTCATGATTTTGTTCATCCCTTCAACCTTTTTCCTGAGGAGGACAATCTCTTCTTCCAATTTTTCACACTCATTATTCTTCTTTGCAAGTTGTTCCTCAGTTTCTTCTTTGCTACGAGTAGCTTCAGCTGCTACTATTTTGAGGGAGATAATATCTGACTTCATTTTGGAGATTTCTACTTGACTACTCTCCATTTTCTTTTCAGCTTCTTGTGCCTGCTTCCTAGCTTCTTGTAATTCAGACTTAAGGGAGGAGACCTCTACCTTGTACTGTCCAATCTCTTCTACAAGCTTATTCACTCTCTTGGGCCTTTGTTCAAGTTGACTTGTCAAGACATCTTCCTGCTTCTTTGATTTATTCAGCTGATTTGTCATGGATATGACTTCTTCATGATGTTTCCTTTTGCTTTCATCAAGTTCCTTCTTAAGCTTGACAAGCTCTTCATCCCTTTCTTTTACTTGAAGTTTGATGAGGTCAACCTTCTCACATTCAGCTTCTATGATGGGTTTAGAATTTTTTTCTTCACTGATGGTCATGATCAGTGCTCCCTTTGCATGAAGGATATGAAGTCTGTCCCATATATCCTTTGCTGATGAATATTTTCCTAGATTCTTCTTCACAGAATCAGGCAGTCCATCCAAGATAGTCTTTGCTGCCTTTGCATTATACTCCTTGGATTCTTTATCCTTCTTGCTATCATCAATCACTGATTCCCAGATTTCAATTCCTTCAGACTTTAAGAAAGCCCTCATTTTTATTTCCCATATATCAAAGTTCCCATTGAACCTTGGAACCTCAAATAGAATGCTTTCAAATAGATTGTTTTCTATTTTAATAGAAGAGGGAGACACAACCTTAGGGGGTTTGCACACTTTATCTCTTGACCTTTCCATTCTTAACTATGCTTAAAATACCTGACTGTGTTTTTAAAATGACTCACTGTTTCTTCAACAACAACACAGAAAAAAAACTTTGAGGAATACCTGGGTTCTTTTGCCTGAGACTTCACTCTGCTGGAGAAGCTTTCTCTGCTGCAACAAGAATCTTTCCATCAGCTTCTTTGACACTTTCAAAGAGCCTAAGCCTGCTCCGATACCACTGTTGGGGATTTTTCTAGTAAAATCCCAAAAACAAACAAACTGAACACACAGAGACAATGCACTGTTTCCTTCTCTGCCACAGGATCTTTTTGCACAGGGAAGCTTTTAAAAAAAAAATTCTGAGAACAGAGTATTGCATAGCCATAAAGGATTTGTATTCATTAAAACAAAATGCCTGATACATATTCATCCTCTTTTACTGAGAGGGATTTACCAAAAAAAATACATTCAACAAAACTCTGTCTCCACCTAAGAATTTACACTGTTGGGAAAATTGTCATTTTCTTTTACTGCTGTAAAACCCTTTTTACATTACTGCTGTAAAACTATTTTTACATATGCAGTAAAATTTTCATTACATTTACAAAAAACTTTATTCACACCATATGATTCTTGATTCTCTTGCTTCCCCTTTGTTTGGCTCGTTATATAAAAAAACTTAAACAAAAAACATATGTCCGAACTAAAATGAACACACTTAATTACATTACGTGCCGTAAAATAAAAAATTAAATGTTTACCAACTTTCTACGACAAGGTTTAACTTCAGTTTAATTCTTTTGCAGACGGAACTGGTGGTCAAACAAATGTTTGAGTTTACTCCACGCAAGGGATTTAATTGCTGGCTCGTATGCAGGTTTGAATGATGGACGGTGGAGGACGGAGAAGCAAATCGGACAGCGGTGGAGGATTTCGGAAGACCTCTTTATGCTGAACTTTACGTCCCAAAATGTCAGACTTGCTGACGTATAGAGAGGACCACGTGGCTGCATTACATTGTATCGGGCTCGATCATACGGAAACTGCTTGCTGGTCGAAGGCGGTCCGATATGCTGGTGGTTTTTGCTGAGCAGTTTTGTGATGTCGTCGTTGTCCACGTCCGCCTGCAGTTGGAATTAATATTCCAACAGGACAGCCAGTCGGAGAAGATCGTTCAAGAGGTGCTAGACAGATTAATGGTGGGGAGAACGAGCATTGTGATATCTCATCGACTGACAACCATTCAGAACGTAGATTCGATTGCTATGATTCAAGACGGGAATGTGATTGAACAGGGGAGTCATTCATATCTGTTGGGCAAAATAGAAGGCAATCCATATTACTCTCTCATCAACATGCAACGACGCCATCACTAGATTCTTATCTGCCTCATACACAGAAGTATCCCTTGTGATCGACGTCGTAAATCTTTCTTTGCTCCTTCCCCTAAGTATAGAATATGGATCGTCAAACATAAAAGTAGGATTGGAATTTTAATCTAACTCTGTTTCTCCAATGAAAATTTGACGGGGACGTTTTTTTTAAAGAGCCTGTAAAATATTGTGAGCATATTTTACTTTCTATATTATAATATATATATATATATATATATATATATATATATATATATATATATATATATATATATATATATATCTATATATATATATATATAGATATATATATGTTGGAGATGAAATAGAATTTTTTAAATTTGAGAAAGAATGTGATTTTTTGTTTTTTAAAAAGTATTTTTAAAATATAAATAGATTTAATGTTTTAAGAAAAAATTAGGGTTAAATTCAAGTTAGATTTTAGTTAAAACTAATCAGAAAAAATGTTATGAAAAATGTTATTTGGTCTAAAGAAATTTTATAGTTGAAAAAATAAATTGAATAACTGCACAATAGAATGTTATTCCTCAAATTATAGATATAATTGCTATATTTATGCTAAAATTTGTGAGTCCTCGCATTATGGATGTAATTGTTATATTTATATCATGATTTTTAGATATGTATGCCATGACTTTTCATTATTAATTGTAAAATAGTGGTACTTACATAAATAACATACGTACCATCCATACCAAGGAAGCATTTGCATAAAAAATGGATAGGAATAAGATGTAAACAAATATACTTAACCACCATTAAATGTGCAAACTTACTAGTTGGTACTACCCACCAAAATTTATGCAAGTCCTTATCCCTTAGTATGCAATTAATTTTTCCACTTCATAATATGTTATTTTATGTGAGTGCTTGGTAGATCTAAGCTGGTTTAATTTCCCCCATTAAATAGGCTATATTACGTATGAATACTATGGGTTAATACCATAGGTTCTCATACCATTCCCCAATATCCAGGGCGAATATCATGAATATTTTTTAACATTATTTTTATTTTATTATGAGCGAGTAAAAATGTTTTCACATTATTGATTTTATTTTATCTTATTTTTATTTGTGTAATTTGACCAAGTCAAAACATTTTCAGGATAAGATAGGACAAGACCGAGACATTAGAAAATATAATGAGCAAACCAATATATCAAGGACTTTAAGTTTTTTCACAAAAAAGTTTATATGGAAGTTTAAATAAGAGGTTTTATATTTTTAAATTTTATATCGAATTGTAAATATGTAGAGTTGAATATAAGAAATATTTTTACATAAATGTAAGATTTAAATTAATGTTTTTTGAATTGGATTAATTTAGACGATTTAAAATTTAATATGAAAGATGATAATTGTTTTCTCATAAAAATTATAAAGATTTAAAAAGTTAATTGCACACCAAAATTCACCACTTACATTACATTAAACACACATATAAATACATCAATCATTGGTTAAAGATAGAAATTCTATCTTAACCACACAATCACTTAATTAGTTGAGTAAATATCTCAACCAAACACTAAACTAGGAATCATCTAAACAACTCCTAAATAACAG
The DNA here is from genome assembly GCA_031772625.1 of Pinus tabuliformis. Lineage (NCBI taxonomy): Eukaryota > Viridiplantae > Streptophyta > Pinopsida > Pinales > Pinaceae > Pinus > Pinus tabuliformis. Next base: position 608,796,199 of record CM062807.1, read on the forward strand.
AAACAAAATCTTTTACTTAGAAACCAAGACAAGTGGGAATTATATTTTCCAAGTCCCCCTCTTAATTACTACTTGTCACAACCTCAATTAGCGAATTCTAGGTGTTGTCAAACATGACAAAAGAATATGTTGGCATCCATATAAATGAACAACCATCCACCAGAATGCATGAGTGCCCAACCATTGCAACCATCACAACCACCAGTCTACTAGGATGTCATGCGCATATATGATTCTGTCAACCATTATAATTGTCCATCATTATCAATTTGAAATATTCTATGCTACTAACTCCATGCATTTTTCTCTTAACCCTTGAAAAAATGTAGTAGGAAAATTTGATTTCCAAGTTCCACCCTTGAACTCCCGAATGAAGGATCTTCCATAGTCAATTACGAAACAACATCCCAAATTATCGCATAACCTCACTAGAACGCTACTCTCATATCTTCAACAAATGAGGGATCCTTCCTTAGATCCACAATTGTCAAACTAACTCAATAACCATCCATATTAAGCTTTTACCTGCACTTGATTCTTTCTATAAATCCCTCTAGATCCTTAAACCAATTTGCTTACTCGGTAATAATAGGAATTAATGCTTTGCTGACAACGTGATTGGTTTGGTCTTAGTCATTATGCCAACTCTGCAAACAATTAAAACAATGGAACACCATCTTAATGTATGCACTAGCTCCACTTTGCTTTCCTCCAAGTTGAATAGATTTAAGAATTTCCTTGATAGGTCCAATTTCGTTCTAAGAATGAGGTCCTCATCAGCAGTCTCTTCCTCTAGGTTCATGTTTTCTTATATCAGTGATAAACAACGCTCCACAAAAACTTCATTTCTACCATGCTTCTATTGCGCTAAGACAAAAGGGACTCATTCATACGAGTTCACAACTTTTCAAATGTATGATGTCCAACTTATGCCACAGGCATACACATAACTCGCAAACACTCATGTAGCTCTCATGCACGACTCACTCTTGCAACAGAAGAAACAACAACTGTCGTTGGCAGTAATATCAATTTAGAACAGGACCCTGTCTTCAACTTCGTCGATCATATTGTCAGCTGTGTCAATGAATTATTGTAGCTGTAGGACATGATTTCCTGGGCCAATTACTAGAATCCGATAAAAATTCTTTGTCATTGGTTACTCGTCCACCGATCTAACTACCGAAACAATTGGGCAGCAACTTCAACATATGATCCCCTGCCACCAATCATATTCCTAGATTCGTAATCCCGCTCTGAGTTGAAGGATCCCTAGTGGCATACCATGAAGGGGAAAATGTGCAACATTATAGCATTTTTATTAGTGGAGTAGGATTTAAATTATGACGATTGCAATCTTCATACTGACAACGCAGTGATTAGGCTTACTTTTTTGCCAGGCTTCGGTACTCACTAGTGCATTGAAATGCCAGACGCATCTCTTAAGAGAGCACAATTGTTGTTTTCAATACTCTACACACTTACACACCAAAAAGATAAAAAAACTTCACAACAGAAATTACATACAAAATAATTTATTTTAACACACCCCTTTTCTAATCAGATAGCAAAAAACTCTCTCATTATGCTAGGATTTTCTTTAATGGAGTTATCCATAGAGTTACTGACTTTTATTCTAATTTGAAAATTTAAATGCACATTAAAATTTATCACTTACATTAGATTAAACACATATAAATACATCAGTTAAAGATAGAAATTTTATCTTAACCATATAATCACTTAGTTGAATAATCTCTCAACCAAACAATAAATTAAAAATAATCTAAACAACTCCTCAAGAACAAGAACAAGATCCTTTACTTAAAAACTGAAACAAATAAGAATTATATTTTCCAAGTTAAAATTTTATTAAAATATATTTATATAAAATAAGAAATAATTTAAAAAACTATTTTTTATAAATTATAATAAAATATTTTAAAAAATAAATATTATAATAATTTTTTTTAATTACTAATGAATGTACTCTATATATATATATATATATATATATATATATATATATATATATAATTTTCCTACATTGATTCGAAAAACTAATAAACCCAAAAAAAAATCTTAATCAAGATCAATATCAAATATGGAATTCTAAACCTAATCCCTGTGATCCATGCAATTGTATATGCCTATACAAACTATTGAGGAAGAAAAGTCATGAGTCTTCATAACAAACTAGTGAGGAAGAAAACTCATGAGTCTTCATATGAGATTATTGAATCCTAGGGTTATGAATGTGATTGGATTATATCAAATTCTTGTAGGTATGAATATGGGATGTATTATAATATGATTGGTTTTTTTTTAAGTAAAATATTTGAAGTTTTAGATGTTTTTTTAATCAAAACCTTGTTTTCTTGCACGTAGGTATTATAATTTACATCGAGTCTGGTGCTATACAAGATCATGTAAAAGTGTTGTACATGTGAGCTTTCACTATTAGAATAGCTTGTTGGGGTCAAAGCTCTCCTCCCCATGAGTTATCAGTGATAAACTTTTGGACAACTCAATAGTAAAACCTATGTATGAGCTATTTCTTGTGTATATAGGTTCCATTATTCATAGTCAAAGAAGTCTCATAAATGCATGTTTTATTCATCTAAAAGTTGTACAAATTCTAGTTAAAATTAATAGCTTTTATATATGGTTCATATTCAATTGCAAATAATATCTAGATGGGTATTAAAATGTCTCAAAATGTATTGTTGTGATTTTATTTGATCAATAGTATTAGTTCCAATTAATCTCTTAGATTATCCCCATCAATGTTGCATTTGGCTCTTTTGGCTCTTATGTTAGTGATTTTCCTCAACAAACATTGCCTCATTTGGTATGGAAATGGTGTGGATTATTGTTCTCATCATGTGTATCATTACAATTGATGTTTCACAAATGCAATGGACCATGGGGTTTTATTGATGAATTATGGTGAAAGTATAAATTTTAAGTGATTAGGGGATAAAGCCAATAATTTTTGAGAGTATGTTTCATTACATTTATAGAGATATCCTTCCTTAAAAAATCATCCTTATCACTAGTTGCAAAACATTAACGAGACATTAAATGTCAATTCGTTGGAGTCCTTAATAGTGATGTCATTATGTTAGATTCTCCAAACAAAACATTAAATTGTAAATTTTATGCACTATTATGTCACATTCTGACATTCATCTTAACTATTTTATATTAAACTAGCATGTTTCTGAAAACATTGAATACAAATATTTATATAATATTTTTCTAATTTTTTTCATAATAATAACGTGTAAACAATAGGTGAATATTTTTCTAAATTTTTTCCATAATAATAATTTGTAAACAATATGTTGGATTTAATGTTTTTATAATTTTTATAAATTAAAAATTAAATTATAAAAAAATTAATAGGATTAGGATAAAAACTCAATACCTTAATTCTTCTTTCCATTTGTTAAGGTATAAAATTGGTTCGAAGTTGATTAGTAGCTGTTGGATTCCCACTCTCTCTTCCTAGTTTTCTCCGCCTTTGTCTACGCCTTTTGTTTCGTTTTTTTTTTAGGATTAGTATTAGTATTATCAATATTATTATTATTATTAATATAAATATTAGTATTACTAATATTAATACAATGTTTAATAATATTATAATTACTTAATTGTTAGTTTCTCAACTTTAGTTTTTTTTTGTAAATAAGCTTTTGTATTAACAAGTAAAACATATAGTACAAAACTTCTGCCGAGGCAGATTGCTGGCTGCATGGCAAGCCTTACTCAGTAGCAACAGATTGAAAAAGGAAGAGAGAGCTATAGAAGACATAGAGAGAACTAGAGCTGCCTAGAATAACACCACGCAGGGTGACTTGGTCCCAAAAAACTGATTATCACATATCTGAAAAACACAGTAACAGAAAATATAGCAGAGTCCCACAAAGGGACAGGGAAGACTAATCATGGTTGTTGGGAGGGGTTGCATGCGCCTCTCTGTGCCTGGGGGCCTGGGCCTGGTGGATGCACGACGGACCTCCCTTCGGCGAATCAGCGGGCTTGCTATCCTTCTCAATGACTTTCTGGAGGAGCTTGATCAGAACAGAGAGCTTTTTACTAATAGAATCCATCTCCTGATGCAGAGCGCAGAGTTTGAATTCGCTGCTTTCGACCACAGCTCTGTGTTCCTTTGTCATCGTGGCTGCAAACTGCTGGAGGGTGCGAAGTTGCTCCGCCTGTTCCCCCTGAACGTCCATTGCCTTTGCCAAGATGGTCTTTATACGCCATGATTCGGCCTGAGTGCGGACAAATTGGGTTGCTCTAGTGCTGGGCGTACCAGGGTCATGCAACCAGTCGACTTCCTGGCTGAGCTGGTGATCCGAGAGCTTGGCTTCCTCTTCCTGAGCAGAGGCCTCCAAGTCTATAATTTTCCTCTTATTCCTCTGAGATGTTCTCCGCTCAAACAATTCTCGGGCCGTCTGCAGATCTCTGTTTGCCGACTGATTTCGGCTGCTATTGCCCGCCATGAGAAACCTTTCGTGACTGATTCTCTCCTGGATGCAAATGCAAAAATGGAGACTCTGCCTTCTGAGCGCATGAAACATGATGCTCCAATGGAGAGCAGGAGCAAATATATAGAAATTGGCGGGGAGGTTTCGAGCTGGGGAGTGGATCGCAGTGTGATCCTTGCCTGTCCGATCACCATAAATGTTATTGTGCGAAAAATTGGAGGGGTTTTTCATTGATTGGGAATGTTTTCCTTCGCCGCCTCCTGCTCGATGTTGAGTGTGCCACGTGTCCCTCCATCCAGCACTTCTGTGTCGGGCTATGTCATCCTGGATCATGTATCTGTACAAATCCCTGTAACCTGTTATATTCATGAATGCCCTCAACCGGCTTGTCCTGCGGTAGTTATTAGGAGTTGATGGCCCCAGTCCCGTCGGCCTATCCATGTACTTGTGTAAGATTATTAAACGGAATGCTGACTTGCCCTTTCCGCAGCCACTAAATCTAAACGAGCGAGTTGAGAGCATCGGTCTTTTAAATGATGATTTTCCACCATTTGCCAACAGCTGTCCACCATTTCAGCTGGGTGTTCGATCCCATGGTTAGCCAAGTGGTCGGCGACCGAATTTGCCTTTCTCCTTACCGCTTGGAAGATGAGGCCTTTCATTCTTCCAAGCAAATTCCCAATATTGTCTGTGACCATGGACAGGCGCCAGTGCTTCGTTACTTTGCTTATTGGAGTGCCCCTGTATATTTTCTTGGCCACTGCTATGGCTATCTCAGAGTCGCCCTCAATTACTGCGTTTTCTGTGTGATTTCTATGAAGGATTTTTAACCCCTTTTCCATTGCTGCGAATTCCATTTCGTTATTGGTGCCCTCACCCAGAGCTGTGCTGTAAATATGGAGAATTTCGCCTGAATGGTTTCGGATTATGCCTCCTATACCAGCTGGGCCCGGGTTTCCTTTCGAGGCCCCGTCGAAATTTAACTTCAGAAAACCTTCAGGGGGCCGAGTCCATCCTTTTAGCGTGCTGTTAATGTTCTTCTGTTTGGCCTGGGGGACGAGACTTTGGCCGGTGCAAATGTTGAAAGCATTTAAGATTCTCTGTTCCTCTGGCGAGATTCGTCTGGCAGGGTCGGCTTTACTTTTTACCAGAATTAATTGGCGGATGTTCTGGAATAAGGTAATTCTCAAATGTTCAAAATTCCTGTGTTCGCTTTGAAAAATCCTTCTGTTTCTTTCTTTCCACAAAGTCCAAGTAATAAAACCTGGTAGAGCTTTCCAAATATTGTTGATTTGAGGATTTTCTGAATAATTGCTTGGCCAATTGTTAATAGTGTTGTGTATGGAGTCTAAATCTCTGCTGTTTTGCTGCATGATAGCTTCTATCTCTTGCCAAATGAGGTTCGCCCACTCACATGTATTGAATAAGTGGTTCATGGTTTCAGCGGCTTGGTTGCACATAGGGCAAAAAGAAGGGCCTTCAAATCCCTTTTTCTGCAGGTTTTCCCAAGTGAGGGTCTTTCGCCGCATGAGAAGCCAAAGAAAAGTTTGAATTTTTGGCCAGAAGAGGGGGTCCCAAACCTTGATGAACCAAGATGCGTCCTCCCCCTGCTCTGTGAATTCCATCTGCCTTCTGGCTTCTTTGAGATTGAAGTTGCCATTGCCCTTCAGCCCCCATCTCAACTTGTCCTCATCTGCGGTTATTCTGATTTTTCTTTTGTTTAGGATTAGAAGCAGGTTTTGAAGGTTAATGTTTTCTTCATTAGGGTTTGCTGCGGCTGGGAGGGCCCATTCTCTCCATTCCTGATCCTGGCTATCAGGGTTCCAGTAGTGATGGATGGAGTGCTTTCCACTGTTCTGACAGTTAATTTTGTACGCTGCAAGATCTGGGTTTTCAAGCTTTGGGTGCTGCTGCCAGGAGTCTTCCCAAAAGAGGGCAGATTTCCCATTCCGGATCTCCCAAAAACTGTGTTCTTGGATTAGATTTTTATTCTTTTTTGCCAAATTCCAAATTGGGGAACCTTCTGGCAAAGCCTGAAGTCTTATGAGGTCCTGGTCTCTGCAGTTGGGAGTGTATTTCTCTTTCCAATGTCTGGCCCAGGGGAGGTTAGTCTCCTTCAGCCAGCGCCACCACAGCTTCGCTCCACCAGTATTGTTGCTAGTGTCGGGGTCGATTAGGTTTAAACCTCCAGCTAGTTTTGATTTACAGACCTTGTCCCAGGCCACGAGAGCCCATTTCCTTTTCTCTGCGCTGCCACTCCATAGAAAGGATCTTTGAATGGATCGGATTTTCTGCAGGATTGCTTTAGGCGCCGGGAGGATAGAAAGCATATATTGAGGTATGGCCTGAAGAATAGCTTTAGTTAAAACTAGGCGTCCCGCAAAATTAAGTGCCCTGTGAGTCCAATGTTTGCATCTTTTTTCCATGTTTGCTATGAGCCTTTCCCAGTGAAGCTTTTGCCAAGGCTTAGTGGTGAGCGGAGCTCCCAGATACTTCGAGGGAAGAGAACCTTTTCGAAAGCCTAGGATGCTAGTAAGATGGTTCTAAATTGAAACATGAGTATTAAAGAAAAATATAGTCGATTTGGAGTGGTTTATGTCCATACCTGATGCCCTGCTGAATATAGATAAGATGGATTTGAAAGCCTTGGCATCTTTGATCGTTGGAGAGCCATGCAGCATAGTATCATCGGCAAACTGCTGATGAGTGGTTGCAGGGGTGGAGGGGAAAGGGCGCAATCCATTGATTTTCCCTTCCGCTTTGGCTTTGTGAATATATCTGCTGAGCCCTTCCATGACTATCACAAAAAGGAAGGGGGACAGTGGGTCTCCTTGCCTTATGCCGCGGGTAGGAGAGAAGGGGACCGAGGGGGAACCATTAACCAGAATAGAGAAGTTTGTTGACTTGACCAGGGCGAGGATCCAGTTGATCCACCGAATGTCGAATCCAAAAGCACTTAAGGTGGCCTCCAGGTAATTCCAATTTACTTTGTCGAAAGCTTTTGAAAGGTCGAGTTGAATCATCATACCAGGGATTTTTCTGGATTGTAAAGTATGTATCATCTCCTGAGCCAAGAGGATGTTGTCCAGAATTTGTCTGCCTTCCACGAAGCCTGATTGCTCCTCTGAGATGATGTCAGGGAGGATTGGTTTAAGCCTGTTAGCAATGACCTTAGAAATAATTTTATAAATCACGTTGCACAGAGCTATGGGGCGAAACTTTTCCGGAGTTCTGGCTTCCTCTTCTTTGGGGATTAGGGCTAGGAAAGTAGAGTTTAGGGCTTTAAGAATTGAGCCAGATCATCTTGAATCTTCAACTACTTCCCATACCTCTGTTCTGACAGTTTGCCAACAAGCTTTGAAGAAGTTTATAGTAAAACCATCAGGTCCCGGAGCTTTATCATTTGGCATGTCCTTTACAGCCTCCTCCACCTCCTCCATAGAGATATTTCTTAACAAAGAGGCATTTTGAGCTGGAGTGATGATTTTGGGTATGGCCTGTCTTATTTCCTCTCTGGCTTCCAAACGATCTTCTTGAGATTCCTAGGCAATTTGCTTAAAGTGGCTGGTAAGCAGAGTTGAGATCTCATTGTGGTTTTGAATGACTTCTCCAGATGCATTGGTAAGCTTAAGGATTTTATTTGCCCCCCTATAATCCATCGTCGATCTATGGAAGAACTTTGTGTTTTGCTCTCCCTCCTTCAACCATTGGATACGAGACTTTTGCTTCCAAAGGATTTCTTCCTGTTGGCAGCGAAGCTGCCATTGCTGCATAAGGATCTTTTCCTGTTCATTTGAGTCCTCCCTGTTAATCCCCGAAGCCCAGTCTTTATGAATTTGACTTAGGCGGTCTTCTATATTGTGCTTTTCCTGGAAAATATTACCAAACTCGGTTGTATTCCAATCCTTGATTTTGTGTTTGATGTACTTGAGTTTGGACTGAAGTTTAAACATTTTGGTCCCCCTTACATTTCTGGGTTCGTCCCACCATTTTTTCAACAGCTCTGGAAAATTTGGGTGAGTTAGCCAGAATTTCTCAAATCTGAAAGGCCTGTTTTTGGGAGTCTCTAGAAAAGCAGCTTCCAGGGCGATGGGCCAGTGGTCTGATCCCCCACTGGGGAGGATATCAGAGTCAACGGTTGTTCCTTCCAGTAAGATGTTTTCTGAGATCAAAAAACGATCAAGGCGAGAGGCTATCCTGTTTTCTCCTCCTCTTCGGTTACTCCAAGTGTAGAGCCCATTTTTTGGGGGGATGTCGACCAGTTGGGCGGATTCCATGAAATCAATGAAGAGTTCTGAGTCTTTGTTCAGACGCCGAAGGCCTCCTTTTTTTTCCAGGAGGGAGGTAATCATGTTGAAATCCCCTCCCATTATGATCTTTGAATATTTGTATCTTAGCTTTAGCTTCATTAGCGAGTTCAGGAAAGAAATTTTATCTTCTAAACGCTGAGGCCCATAGACATTTATACAGAGGTAGGTTTCAGAATTACCTGTTAATTGAAATTCTGTGGCGATGTATGATCTGGTAGCTTCCATGGAGGTGATTTCTATTACTCTGGAGTCCCAGAGGGTTGCAATGCCTCCTTCCCATCCGTGACTGGCTATGTCTATATATTTGATAGTTTTCCCTAACTTTATGGTGATATTCTCCAGCTCATCAGTGGCACATTTTGTTTCCTGAATGAGCATAATATCTGGCTTTTCCTGTTGTAGCTTCCTCTTGAGAAGGCGTTGTTTGACGTGGCTGTTAAGCCCTCTTGTATTCCAGGAGATGATTTTCATTGATAATGATGTGGTTATTGGTAGGACAGGAAGGCGTGTAAATCCTTCATTTTGCCTGAATTGATCATAAAGATACCCAAATCATGAAGAACCTCTCCATTCGTCCTTCAGCCTCTTTTCTTATTTTGCTTCCGTCCTAATGAATGAAGAAAAAGACTTTTGGATTGGTTACCTGTGCCTTTCATGATTCCTAATCTTTTCTTTTGCTTGTCTAGCGCCGCTTGTTGTCTTGCTATGAAGAGGTCGCTGATCTTCTTTATTTCTTCCTCTGGGATATTTTCCAGCCCTTGTGTTCTCCAGTGCTTTTCCATATCTGACAGGTTTACCCCTTCTTTTTCTAGAACTTCATTGAGTTCCAGGTCTTCGCTTCCCCCATCGCTTGTTAGCATGTCTGTGTCTTCATCTCGTTCATCTGCTACTTCATGCGTTTGTATTGCTGTGTTTTCAGTGGTTTCCTCTGCATCCGTTGATCTGTGGTCTGTCTTATTTTTTTGAGGAGCTTCTGGAAGCCTTGTCTCTTTGTTGTTACCTTCCGAGTCTGCTTCTGAGTCCAGAATGCTGAAGGGATTAAGAGTTATGCTGGGATCTGTCACTGCTTTGTTTACTCTTTTCCTGTAGGTCCTTTGTCGTGATTTTGGTTTTTTGAAAACCTCCTGGTTCTTGGCTGGCTGCTCAGGCTTGGCTTCTTCCACTGGTTTGATTAATGGGCATTCCCTTACAAGGTGACCGTGTTCATGGCATTTCCTACAGCGGAAGGGGATCTGTTCGTAGTCGATAGCTTGAAAGTAATCTTCGTCTCTGAACTCTAGCCACAGTCCTTCATGTAAGGCACCTGAGACATCCATTTCAACGCAGATCCTGGCACAGGAAGTGTACTTCCTTTGAATCGTTGCCTCAGAGGCTTTAATGAAGGTACCAAGTCGGTCTCCTATGCGCTTTAGAGTTGCTAGGCCCCAGTAATCTATAGGTAAAGAGAAGAGGCGAATCCATACAGGGACTTGGGTGAAGGTTTCCTTTTCAGGAACGAAGTTTGCCTTCCAAGGCCTCATGTAGAGGCCAGCTGATGAAAGGAAATAAGGCCCTCCATCGAAGATCCTATCCTTGTCTTCTAGGTTAGAAAAGACAATAGTAAAGAAACCTTTAACTCTGAGATGAAGTCTGACATCACCTTTTGGTTGCCAGTGTTGCTTGATCCATTGGCAGAGAGCTCTTTCTGTTGGCCACAGACCCATAAATTTACAAATGATTGCATGCTCCATCATGTGGTCTCTGTAGGCCTGAATGTCTGGATCTGAGAAGACCACTCGGAGGGCTTCCTTCTTTTTGGGTTTGCAGACTCCTTGCAGGGTATTTTTAGGGCTGAGGTTGGAAGCTTCCGTTTTATCCTCGTTATCTATGGGGCGTTTTCCCTCGCTGTGTTCCTTTTCTTCATCTGAGGGGGAGATTATTGGGTCAAAGCTATTTTGGCCTGCTTTCGGTTTGTTCCCGTGGTTCTCCTGCCTGTTGCTGACTTTTCCTGGCATTTCTGATCCGTGATTTGGATCTTTTTGCCCCTGGGTTGCTCTGTCGCTACTTGTCCCAGAGCTGTCTTTTCGAGCTTCATACCCAGAGATATTGAAACCCTCGTGAGTTTTGAGTTTCTGCATGACTATTTCTCTGTAAGATGGGGTCCCAGTGGACCCCCCGTCTGCCATTTGTCGGGCCAGAACACGGCCTCTGAGAAGAAGATCAATTAATCGGTCTCTGTGCGCTGCCAGAACTGTTGGTGAACCTGTTCAGAAACAGTGCTAAACCCTAGGTAGTTTCTCATCTTTAGTTTTATATATATATATATATATATATATATATATATATATATATATATATTGATATTATATATATAATTTAAATAAAATAAAATATGTTAAAATTATTTAAAAAATAATATATATATATATATAAAATAATAATTTTGTATTTATAAATTAAATTAAATTTACAAAATTAAATTTAAATATGAAAATATATCAAAGTAAGAAATTTTAAAATATTTTTAATTATGATAAAACATGATAAAAAACCCCTTTAATTTGAAAAATATAATATTAAAAAATAAGAAAAATGGAATGACCATTATTGGGAATAAAATTTAAAGGTCAAAATATAATAGAATTATTTCCTTATTTTATTTTTCAAAACATTAAATCTAATAATTGATGCCATTTTTTAAAACTGATTTAAAAGCGACTAAAAATTAACATTTTGGATTTGGCATATTTAATTCAAAAAAATAATGTAATATTTATTTATTTATTTAGAATAATTTGTTAACAGAAAATAAATTTGGGTAATATTTAAATTATTAAAAAAAATATATTAATAATATTATTATATAAAAAGAGTTATGGAAAAATCAAAAAGGTTATTAAAATATTAAAAAGTGTTTTTTTTTTTTTTTATATAGAAAATGTTTTGATAAGTATAAAGAAGAAGAAAAATATTATTAAAAAAAAATATTATTGTTATAAATTTTATGGTGAAATTTTATGTTTGGGAATTTTCAAAATAATTTGGGACGAAAGAATTTATTATTTTGATATATTAAAAAATTCGAAAAAGAAAATTGAATTCTCTTATAATATTCTTATCTATTTACTCTATACAATTTTGTTTTCTAAATAGTTGCTACATTGAACATCTTCGTAATCTTTTGAATTTAACAAATACTATGATTACTTTGAAATACTACTTTAATGTTTTCAACATATTTAGAGAGAGAGAAAGAGAGACAGAGAGAGAGATCCACAAATATTTATCCTTTTAGAGTTAGAAAATTCAGTTCAATTTTAATAATAATTAATAGCCATCGTGATATTATATATATATATATATATATATATATATATAAAATAAAATTTAGAAAACATAGTTGAGTAAAATTATTATATAAAAAATATAATGAAAAAATAAAAGTCAATATAATAGATGAAAATATCTCGGGATGAGGTGTTTTGTATGCACATGGGTGGGAGGTGGGTCATTGTCGTCCTACTTAGCTGTATCATTGGGAGACGTGGCACCACATCCCCTTAATTGTTTAACCATGCATATTGATTATGGCATGTCAAACACCACCCATATGTTGTCTAACACTATACAAATGGTGCAACACCTTAGCTCTCTAGACCTTTGCCAAATCTACCTCCTTTAACAAAGAACCTCAAATTCTAATACCATGACCTCCTCGCCTTATGTAACCAAGATAATTTTTCCTTCATCAAGGGGCCTTAATAATTCGTTGCACTAATCCCGGAGTCGACCTTAGTTATAAAGCTATTAGGAAAGGAGGGGACCTTCAAATACCTAATTAAGGAGCTCTATAAACTGTTTTTTTTAAGTGAAGGATCTAGGCTCTTGTTGGTCACCTCAATTTAACCCACTCCTATGTGCTTTGCAATGCTCGGGATCTCTGTTATTTACTAGAGAAATTCAAGGTAAGGGGTGCTAGCTTGTTAGCAAATGTTACTCTATGGTGCTAGTGCTTTCCCTTCTTAACTCTGACTAGCAATTCAAATCATTTTTCAAGAAAAAAATTTACAAAATACTTCATCGATCTCCCTAGATCTCGGTTGGGAATATCAACACTTGAAACCATACACCATGGAAAGTTACTACTTTTCACCTTCTGGTTATTTCTTGATCCCTTTTCAGCTAGTGTTCATATCTTTAATCAAACTCTTGGTAGTGAATTGGCTTTTACTTCCTGTTTTTTGATCACTAAGCCCTTTCTCTTCTATGGGATCTCCACTCTCTCTTGGATCCCTGGTCTTTGTGATTATCCTTTTCTCTATACTTTTCCTTTTCTAGCATGTTATCTTCCATTCTAGCCCTCATTTGATTTCCTCCCACTATTTGGAACAAGGTCCTAGCTAAGCTTTCCTAATAGAGCTTCCACTTAAATTCACTTATGTCCATTTTATAACACCCCTCCTCCTAGTTCTTTAGTGATACTCTCCTCCTCATGTAACTACCATTCCCTACGAGAGAGCTCATTTCTGCAAAGGTGAAATGCATTGTCAAGAGTGTGATAATAAAGGTAGTAGAAGGACACAACTAAGAGTTGAGAACAAAATGACTCACTTTTGAGAGCTCACCTCACCCCCTATTCAAGAAGAACTCACTCGTGCAGAATTGGAAGGAGAAAACCAATGGCATGTTCTTTCGAACATAGAGGTAATGACATATTTGGCTAAATGGATGTATGCTTAATAGTAGGCACACAAATGGGAATTTTAAGCAATACATGCACACAACGGACCTATGCTGGGATATGAAGTTCGTGCTCATAACTTCTTATCCCAGCATAGGTCCATTGTGTGGATGTATTGCTTAAAATTCTTATGTGTGTGATATATATATATATATATATATATATATATATATATATATATATATATATATATATATATATATATATATATATATATTTGATCAATGTGAGAAAAAAGAGGATCTTTTACTGTCCATGGAACATCTATATCAACACATAGAAAACCAGGAACAATGACTATAGCACATAGAGAAGAACCTTGCAATACCCTCTACTATTGTGTACTCACTGAGTAGCAACAAGGAGATGATCTAGGTTCAACAAATTCAAGCCCATTTTCCTAGTTTACTCACTCTTATTATGTATTCAATTTATTATTATCATGCTTCTTTGTCTTCCTCTCATGGAATTGAAGGACCAACTATCAGCATATGTAGTTTGCATTTTGAACTTCTAGGTGGCATCTTGTCTTTTGCCTCTCTTAAAAAGATACATTTTTGGACATGGTCAAGCTTCCCCAATGACTAACCAATCTAAAACCTTTAGTTATTTCATGTAATATCGTGTTTCGAAGGTAATACAAATAGTTAGTCCTAAAAAAAAATTATAATAAACAAAAATTTAAAGCATTAATAAATTCGAAAGATATTTTAATGAGGTGATTAATCTAATTCCCAAAAACCAAAATGATCTTGCTATATTAACTAGTATTAAGAAGAAAATGAATATTGTCAAGAAATGAACTAATTCTCATGAGGTCCATACTGAAATTGGGGGTTGGTCAATTCCCAAAATGCCATGGGAGGAAAAAATTTGTTACATGTGTGATCCTAAGAGAGTTGAAGATGAAAATCATTTTCTCTTAGATTTCCCATTTTATACACACATTCAGTCTAATTTTCCAAATATTTGTCATACTACCAACCTTTTTTACCTTTTAAATTTACAAAATTATGATGTTCTACGAATGTTTCTCTTTTTTTTTTAGCATAGAAATAAAATGCTAAAAGATTTTGATTAATCTCTTACTTGATTCCAATAACAAAATGAGGGAAGGCACCTACAACCAAATCGAAGGTAAAAGTAGTAGCAATACCACTTCATTCTACTATAAACTATAAGGCTTTGTGAAATTTTTGTTTCTCGTATGTTTCGCACAAAATACTCCCTAAACGTTGCACTCGATGGTGGAGTTAACACAAGATTTCTCCCATAAAACCCATAATTTATAAAACTTTTTAAGATCTATTTAACGTATAAGTTGTACCATCACTTTAAATTCTAAAAATATAATATTAAAAATAATATATATATATATATATATATATAATTTTAAAATTATAATATTAGAAATCCATAAACAAATTTAATGGGCAACTAATATGTTATAAAATATTTTATAAACAATAAAATTTAAAATTCAAATCCTCATAACTCAATCCCATTTAAAAAAACATTAATATTAAAAAATTGACAATAAAATTTCATGAATATTATTTAAAATAAAATGTTAACTTTGAAATATAATATATTTTTTATTATGTTATTCCACTTTGCCAAAACATGAAGAAAAAGTTTTATATGTTTTCATAATAACGATGGATAGATGACATTGTGAATTTGACATTTTTGAGGTTAAAATATTATTTTTTTTCACAATAATGATTGGTGATATATAATTGAGTATAATATCACTTCAGAGTTGACATTTCTTTATCTTTAAATATTCATTATTTAAATTTTATATACAATTTATTTTTAAAAATGATTTAAATTAGATTTAAATTACCTATTGAGTTTGATATTTATATAAATTAAAAATATTAAATAATTTTTAAAATTTGAAATTTAACATTTGAATTATATAGTGTGAATTGAAAATATTAATATGGATAAATGTTAAAAATAATGAAAGAATAAACCAAAATATATAATTTAATAATAATTTGACATTAAAAAATTATGATAAAAAGTGGAATTTAATTTATTTTTTTAAATTACAAAATGTTAGGTTAATTGAGAATTTTTTATTCGGAGTGTATGTGAGAGATAATAGTATATCAAAAGAGATCGGATTTTTGTTTGAAAGATTAAATAAAAATGTTCTAGTTTCTATATCCCAAAATGTTAGGTTGAAATGACAATTGAATTAGGAAACTTGAAGGTAAATATTTTTTAGAAAATTCACTTAACTTCCATATTACTTAGTTAGTTGAAGAGAAGCATAAATTCAATGGGGAAGATCCATTTGCATTTCCAAAACTAGTTCATTCAGATTTGAGACAATGCACTGAGAGGAGCTGGCATAATTTCTTGTAGGTCATGGATCTAAATGATGTTGTGCTATTGAATGTTGAAATTTTTCTAATCGCTCACATGGGGCTAATAGATCATCTTCTTATTTCTTAATAAAACTATGGTGATCAATAAGAATTTCCATAAAAGATGTGATGATGGCAACTAATTGATTATAATTTTATTGAAGAGAATATATTTATTCTTCCATCTTTGCAATTGATCTTGATAATCTCGAGACTACCAAATATAACATTATCTACTTTAATATTTTTTATGGTTTATAGTAAAATATAAGTTTGTTAAGGTTATTGTATGAAATAATGATCTGTATGTTACTATTATTAACCCGTTTAATTATAATATGATATAGTAAATATCATGTATGTGTTAAGTTACGATTTTTGCTAAGACACAATTTAAAAGTCTATCACCTTTGTAAAACTAGTAATATGGTTGAAGATTAAAAAACTCTCATAGATCATCCAGTTTATACTCATATTGGAATTAAATATCAAAATAGTTGTGACGCTACCAACCTTCTTGATTGTTTAACTAAACAAAATTATGATGATCTTGAAACACTTCTTTTAATTCTTTTTTAGCATAACAATAAATTCGAAATAACTTTTAGTAATATCCTTTTACCTTCTTATTTACCATATTTGGTCTTAGTGGATGATAATCATCATTATCACCATCATAATTACATACTATTGTAGGAAGTTTGCACCATTTTAGAGTTGAGAAGAAAAATAAATTTAGGATCAAATTAAATGTTGAATGTGAGTGGTAGCATAATTTATTTTTATTTATTATTTGTACATTTATGTTAATAAAGAAGTTGGTTGAGGCTCACTTTATGAATAATAGATTAATATGCAAGATATATATTAAGTATAAAGTTATTTAATGACAAATGATCTTAGTAATGTGTCCAATATATACCATTATTTAGAACATTAACTAGATTAAGTTTTTCCAAAATGAGGAATTAGAAAGTCACTTAGTTCACTAATTTTAATGTAGATATTCACCATTTTTTGTGTAAAAATTATCATGATAAACTTTATAAAACAAATTTATATAAACTTGAAAAAGAAAATATTTCACATCTTAATCTTGGATTCCTTACATTATCTATTCTAATATTTTTTATCATTTATATTAAAAGATAAGTTGGTTGAGGTTATTTTATGAAAATAATGATGTGTATGTAACTATTATTAACTCATTTAATTATAATCTGATATAGTAAATATCATGTATATGTTAAGTTACGATTATTAATAAGACAATGTTGGCACAATTTAAAATATTGGAATTAAATTTCAAAATATTTGTGAGGCTACCAACCATATTGATTGTTTAACTAAACAAAATTATGATGATTCTGAAACACTTCTTTTAATGCTTTCTTAGCATAACAATAAAATTTGAAATAACTTTTAGTAATATTTTTTTACCATCTTATATACCATATTTGGTCTTAGTGGATGATAATCATCATTATCACCATCATCATTACATACTATTGTAGGAAGCTTGCACCATTTTAGAGTTAAGGAGAAAATATTTTTTTTGGATCAAATTAAATGTTGAATGCGAGTATTAGCATAATTTATTTTTATTTATTATTTGTATTTTTATGTTAAAAACGAAGTTGGTTGAGGCTTACTTAATGAATAATAGATTAATATGCAAGCTATATATAATGTATAAAGTTATTTAATGACAAATGATCATAGTAATGTGTCCAATATTTACCATCATAGATCCATTTTAAGTGCAGATGTAGGGATCAAATCTCTTCACATGCAAAAATTTTTAGAGTGAAAGATACAATGTGTTATTTTTAATTGTTGAAACTGTATTTTTGAATACTAAATAGAGTATATATACGATCAAATAAAAATTTAAACCATAAAAAACTTAGATATATATATATATATATATATATATATATATATATATATATATATATATATATATATATATATATATATATATATATATATATATATATATATATATATATATATATATATATATATATATATATATATATATATATATATATACATATATACATATATATATATGAAGTTGATACTGACATAAATTAGTTAACATAAATCTTAAAATAGTTTCTCTGTATGTCTAGCTGAAATATTTTTGAAAAGTATAAGATTTAAACATATAATTCACACATTTCTTTTACTTTTAATTACTTTACAAAATATTCATTTTTATATTTTTCTATTTAGAACATAATTTTTATTTTAAAGGGGAACAAACAAACAGACAAACTTACACATCCGCCCATATTGGGTTGTAAAACAAGCCTCTCATCTCAATTAGTAATCATTTTAATGATCAAAATCAATAATGGTTTAGAATAGTAACAAAGTAGTACAATTTGATTATTTTCAAATACAACAAGAAAGAGAGAAAATTGACTAAGATATTTATTACAAATGTTTAGTTGTTATTCCTATAATGTTTAAGGATATTATATTGAAAAGAACATATTAACATTCATCTAAAACTTAGATTCCTTACATTATTTATATTATCATTAACATTTATATTTATGTATTAAATTTGACTCGTGAATACTAGATTGTGTAAAAAAAATCTTACCTATAAAGTTATTTAACAATATATTAATATCGTTTTTCTTACTATTATTGACCATTTTAAATTGACACTTAACTACTTTTCCTAAGTTGATTACAAATTAATTATACTAGTACAATCTTGGCACCACTTCAAAATCTATAAGAGGAAATATTTTATAATTCTAGTTGTGTTTTTCAATGATCAAAATTTTTTTTTTTTTATAAACTAGAGTGCAACAAAAT
The DNA here is from genome assembly GCA_031772625.1 of Pinus tabuliformis. Lineage (NCBI taxonomy): Eukaryota > Viridiplantae > Streptophyta > Pinopsida > Pinales > Pinaceae > Pinus > Pinus tabuliformis. Next base: position 608,814,944 of record CM062807.1, read on the forward strand.
AGTGAATTTGATTTAAATCAATTATAATAAGGAAAATTAAGTAAAAATCACATCAAACATTATATCAAGTGTCTCACATCTATTCATTAAGTGTTTAAATGGTTTATATTAAATAGAATACTAATTAGGCACTCCACTGTTGTTTTAATAGACCAAGTTTAGAAGATGTTTTTAGGCACATTATTGAATTTGGTTATGCATATTTGATATGGTGAGAAGTCGTGTTGGTCAAATAAAGCTTTCAAAACTTAAATATTTTATGGCATTGTCATGTAATTTGTATAGCACATGATTACATTGAAATATTAAATAATCTAAGACTCCTTCAAAAAGAATATGAAGAGAATATTTGATATACAACAAATATGGAAAAGTGTGTCTGAATGTATATTAATAGATCCTTAAAAAAAAAATTATATTCATGAATCATATAAACCTACTCTTAATATATTCACTCAAGTAGATCAAGAATGGATTCTACACCATATTTATTTATCTTTTTCTTCTCGCAATGTTCTTTCTTTGGCATCAATACCCACACTATGGTATTAATTGGAATAGAGCCAAGTTCTGTGTCGTTAGGATTTGGTACCCAATATTGCTCTAAAAATTTTCCATTGTATTCCTGTGACATAGGCTTCCAAAAGTCAAAATTTACATGAAGATTCTCACTTTCATTATCCCTAAAGATATCTAAGATGGATTTTTCCATCCAAATCATCTGTCCTGCATCCTTATTTCCTGATCTAACTAGCAACATCTTTCCTTTCTCAACATCAATCATCGGATTGAATTTTGGCTTTGGTTTGTTGCATTTGGGTCCATCATATATTGGTTCATCTATCGCATTATCAAAATATCCGTCCATAATACTTGAGATTACTTGGAGTGCATTACGATCAACATGAACAATGTGCCTTGTCTTGGGCTAGAAATCCTCAGAAGATGAAGCACTTCCATCTATTATTATGTGATCATTATAGATTCCAAGTAATGTATCAAGAACATTTTCCCAATACACTACTTTATTTTTCCATTCCTCTGTAACAATTGGTGAATCCTCATTCCCAATAGTGTCTTTCTACATTTTTATGTATGATGTTATCCCTTCCTTTAGTTCTTTTAAATAGACATCATTCTGTTTGGAAGCTAAGAAAGATGGCTTCCCCATGGGAATTATAGGTTGACCTTCATCATCTATATTCCACAATTCAACTAGTTCTGACCACTCAAAATCTCTAATTGATTCTTTGTACCTTAGTACTGGAACGTCATTGAGTATAAGAAATTGGAAGTATTGGACATTAAGATGTCCAACTAGTGCATTTTTTTCCCTCCTTAATGATCCATTAAGGAAACTTTTGAATTCATAGACTTTGTCAATAAGTGTAGGTAGAAACACTCGATTTTCTTCAATTATGCGATATCTATCCATTATTTCAGGTAAAGAATAAATACCTTTACCTTTTAGTTTGGAAGACATTCTTGCAAAGGTTCCATCTTTGTCTTCATGGGTGTGCCCCATAGGCAAGAACCCAACCTCAATAGTGATGAATACACCAAGTGCAGTTAAAAGTGATAGAAACATGAAAAGGTAGTGATTCTTATTTTCACTTGTTGCATTGTCCAACTGTAACAACAAATGTGGAGGAAGAGGTTTAAAATCAACATTTTGAGTTTTTGAACTTCCATGAGATATAAAATCATCCCTATACCCTTGACATTTCGAGTAAATAGAGGTGTCAAGTAATGGATTTGTAAGTGGGTTTCTTGACATTCCACTTTCATCAATTAGATCACCATACATATCCATTTGTGGGTCTTCAAGGTCCCTTAAGCACTTTGCAAGGGATGTAATAGTAAATTGTGATCCCATATGGACAAATGGTAGGGAGAAATGACCAAAGCCTCCTATCTTATGCCCATGTGTAAGCATACCTGTCAATGACAAACCTAAATTTGTTCCTACAATAGATTTTGATTTGACACGTAGCCTTGGGATTGAAGTCTTTGTTTTGTCCATTTTATCATGGATAATTCTCAAATACTCCTTTGGAAATCACTCTGACATAATTCTATGGGCATAGTAACAATATCTTCCACGCATAACAATCTTGTTATGTTTCTTCAACCAACCTCGTGCCTTTTCTTCCAACTCTTTTTCATTTGTGCTTTCAACACAATACATTCACTGCATTTACTTAAGTTGGTGTTCTTTGAAAATGCCACATCTCGAAACTTAGTATTCCAGATATTGCTCATTGTTGGTTGTGATATTGATGGGTAACTGAGCTTTTGAAGAGCCTCATTGATCTCTTTTAACAAATATTTTTTTATGTAAGTCGAATGAAAAAATCTTAAAGGAGCAGATGTTCCATCTTCTTCGACTTGACGTGTTTGGTTTGGTGAAAAATCCAAATTATCCATTACAATTTTGTGCAATATTTCTATGGCTCCCACTATGTGAGCTCGTGCTTTTCATGTGTTGGTGTTACATTGAATAGCTTTGATCTATCCATGTTGGAAATAATGTTGGTAGTTATAGAATGTGCTTTGAGGAATTTTATGTATCTTATACCATGTTGTCTTACAAATAATATTCCCATGAAACCTCATGTCCTTTACATTTCTAGCAATAGATGGTAGGCCATGGCCATGGCCATGGCCCTTTGACATGACTGTGTTTGACATGAGTGAATTCAAGACAAATTCTCTGATACCATTTGTATTTATTTGTCTCATACCCCTTCTAGCACCTACAATGGCCTTCCTATCCACATGTTGAAGACAATATTTTCTACAACATACATCTACTGCCAAAAGTCGAATTTCTTTCTCTTCATCTATTTTTGTTTGACATTTTGCAATTTTTTTTGTAGCCATAACTCGTTTAATCCTTTTATATGGCCTTGTTACATGCATATCAATTGAGTTTATATCTTTTTCATTACAAAGGTACCCATCCCATTTGTTTAAGGGATTTGTGTCCTCTATAACATCCCATATCACCATTTCTTTGGGTGGCTCCTTGAACTTTTCCTTGACCCTTAATATAACACCTTTGTTGTCCACCAACTTATTTATTGGCCATCTAACCAAACAGTGTCTAGACTTATCCCCAATTCTACATATCTCATCACTTCCATCTATCTCTTCTAGAAAAACACCAAAATCCATTTCACCTAGTGTTTCACCCTCAACAATGTCATCCACGTGGAAATTAACTAGCATTCCTTTAGCAATGCACATGCGTGTTCCCATGCATTCATGTGTAAGAGAAACCTTTGAAAATATGAATCTAACCCTATCTTGGGGAATATTTATGGCATGATCATGACAACGAGGCTCCAAATCTAATTCTGGCCAAATTTCATAAGATTCTAATGCACCCTCAAGTGTATGCTCAAATCCTCTTGGATGTGGTAGAGGAGCATTATATTTTAACACCTTTTCAATTTTAATCAGTATGCATCCTTTCTTTACCATCTTTCCATGCACTTTATCCCCAAGCTCTATATTGAATATGGAGCCCTCACCCCTCTTCACTCCATGTTGCAGAATATTTACCTTGTCTCCAATAGAATATGTAGAAGAAACATTTGTACCTATAAAAGAATGTAAATAAGGTTAGTATTTACTATAAAAAAAAAACACTTATTATAGTGTCAATAATATATAACACATGCTCCAATATTTTGATCTACCTATGTGGTGTCTCAAATACATAATATTCGATGGATGTATGTCCCCTTCATTAACATCGTCAGCAATAAAACGTGGTTGAGTGACATCAATTATCAAAATTGCAACATAACCAACATTAACCCTTTCTCCAACATAATAAGTTCCAGACTCTGCAGATTCGACCCTTCCTAGCCCAATGACTTGATCATTAATAAGGAGATCAACACAGTCCCCTTTTGACAAAAATATATTTTTCATTGTACCTTGTATCAATTCTGTAAGAACAATTAAATCATAACTTGTAATTAAAAGGATGAATATTGTAAAGTGTGACTTTATATTTTCCCAAAAACACTCAACTTACGAAAAGGTAATATAGATGCAAAAATTAAAATAGTATGGTAGTCATATTGTATGTAATGAAACATTGTTTCCTCAAATGAAAGCTAACAATAAATATCATTCCTTATACTACAAACATAAGCATATTGCTAGAAGCACCATTACATGGTCAAATAAATCTTCCACATGCTATATTTCCTTCTAGCGCAAACACAAACACATTTCCAATAACAATATTCTAAGGTGAAGGAATTTCACCACATGCTAAATTTCCTTCTAACATAAATAGAAGCACATTACTCACAAAAAAAATTCAAAGTAAAAGAAATATTACACATTCCATATTTTATTGTAGCACAAACACAATCACATTGCCAAAAACAACATTGCATTGTAGAAGATATCCAACATACGCTTGATTTACTTCTAGCACAAACAAAATCACATTGCCAATAATAACATTGTAGGGCAAACAAAATCCAACAAAATCCAACAACTTCTATCACAAACACAATCACATTTCCAATAACAATGTTGTAAGGTAAAATAAATTTAACACATGCTAGCTTTACATGTAGCATAAATACAAGCATACTACCAAAAAAAACATTTCATGGTAGAAGAAATCTGGTGCATGATATATTTCCTTCCAACACAAACAAAAGCACATTACCAAGGTGAAGGAGATCTAACACGCGTTAGATTTCCTTCTATAATAAACAACCAAATCGAAAACAACAATATTGCATAGCAAAAGAAATCTAGCACAAGTTCTAGCCCAAACACAAGCACAACATTTCCAATAACATTGCCAAGGTGATGGAAATCTAATACTTGCTAGATTTCCTTTTATCATAAACAACCAAATTGACAAAAACAATATTCCAAAGAAAAATAAATCTAGCATAGTTTCTAGACCAAACACAAGCACATTTATAATAAAAATATTGCAAGCTGAAAGAAATTTAATGAATATTAGCTTTACATGTGGCACAAATACAATCATACTACCAACAACAACATTGCATGCCAAAAGAAATCTATTGCGTGTTATGTTTATTTTTAAAACAAATCAACAAAGTGTAATGGTGATTCTTTGTTGTGAAGAACCATATGAAAAGTGGCATAATGCTAATAAGACCAATGCAGCTACTACCAGGATACCCACTCACCTTTCCCTTTATCCTACAAAAAACTCCCAGGTGTGAAATCCTTTTTTTGCCAAGTGTTTGCTTGTAAAAAGGGAAAGTACTGAATAATTTTTCCTGCTAGAATTAATTTATTTGGGGAAAACAGGGTGGGAAACATGAAGCCTCATCTCCTTACCAAGAAAGTAAGGCTATCTAGGCCTGAATAATATCCATGCCTGATGAGCTATATTAGTGGTAAAATTTGTTGTTTGCACTATGATTGGTAATGTACCTTGAAAGACACACATGCTATCGTCTTCATAATTTAACAGTTACACATCCATGGCATCTTTGGTTCTTCCAACTTCTATGACATAATCAATGTAGTTGAAGCCTTCAAGATTTATGGATCCAATGTTCTTAGAAGAATGTGGCAGGCTTCAAAGTTAGTGTCCAAGAAGTTACTCACCTTTATCACAAGCTGACAAACTAGTTTCCCTATTCTAGATTACTCTCAAGATCTCCTTACATGCCACAAACAAAATAAGGTATTGTAAAGACAATCTCTCTCTCTTTCTAAAGGAAAACAATCTCTGTTTAATGACAAAAGATATTTTTTTGTTATTTTTGGAACAGATTCCTTGAGAACATTTCCAGAGAAATCATAATACATGAAGAGTTTATATACTCTCAAAATCTTCAAAGATCACGTAATCACAATTGAGCCTCAACAACTATACAGTTATGAGGCAGGCTAACCCATATTCATGTAATCAATTTTCCTTTAGATGATTACGTAATAAGCAACTATACATACAAATATGCATTCTATTGACAATAATATATATACCCCTATCAAGGTCTTACAAGGAAAAGAATGTTTGTACCAGGAAGATCCACCTGAAGAAATAAATTCCTGCTAGCTCAACTACCGAGGTCATTGTGCAATCTGCAGGTACCAAGCAATAATCCCACACAGTAGTGTCTAGTTTTTGCTAGCATCGTATTAAAAAAGTTTCATTTCTCCCTATATAGGTTGACCATACCAATGCAAACTTTAACTGTTCAAAAGTTTAGGGCCTCCTTCGTAAAACCATGCATGTCATATTCAATGACTATGGCATACTCTGAGGTAGATTCAGTAATAAATTTTGTGCATCAATCGAGTTTTGGAATTTTCTGTCTAAGTTAAGGCACCAACACCACAACTATTATGAATGACCTAGTCAAGTCTCAAGAGAGAGCTTATTTTGTCTCATCTCTATATCAATCCATGAAATGGTGGAGAGACTAATAACCTTCTCTTTTAATCACTCAAGCTAGAGCAAATTGACAAGTTGTATTCCTACCTAACCAAACATTTTCCATGTTTTTGCTTCCTCATAAAAAGATATCAGTCTAGGGGATATCCTGATGCAAAATGTACCTCTTGGCAGACTATGTTAACACCTTGTTTTAGGATATCAACCCACTGGCCTTTGTTCTGTGGTGACTTTCCAAACCCAATAGCTCCTCCATAATATTACTCTTGTATTGAATCTAAAACCATTTAACTATGATTAATTGGTAGCACATGAAATTTGCAAGGAAGGGTCACAGTTTTAGGTTTGGACCATTTAGTTAGGTTTATAGCTTAAATGGCAGTTTCATTCTTCGAGTTAAACTATCTTTGACATATATGATATAACTGACCTAGTCATTTTTATGTCACTACTACAACAATCCATGAAATGTGCATGCAAGGTCTAAAATCAATGTTTAACTTGACTTCCATAGTAATGTTCCACATTTGAATGGACTTCCCAAAAGATTGCATTGTGTTTATATAATGCTTCATGCATCTCTAGTAAAAACTAAAGGCTAGATGCCAAATGTTTTTTTCAGATGTTTCTTATGAATGCATAAATAACATTTGTGTATTTCATATATTCTCATGCATCTCTAGTAAAAACTAAAGGCTAGTTGTCAAATGTGTTTGTCAGATGTTGCTTATGAATGCATGGATAAGATTGGTGATTTTCATATATTCTCATTACAATACTGAATGCTAGATCTAACTCTTCAATGGTCCATGGATTGAGCTTTAACTCATTGAGGTATCTCTTATAATGGGCCAGTATCTTGAGCACTGAGGAATCAGATGAACTTGCAACTGATTTTATCTCTCTAGAGGTAGCACTGGTGTATTCTAGCCGTGTAAGTGTCATTTAATGAGGTTGCAACTTTTCACATATTACAAAAATATTTCAATATATGGCAATATCTTCTGTGTGCCAGGTGGTAGAGGGAGTAAAAATCCATTAGAATCAGAAGACACAAGGTACAGTAGACAATGAAGATGACCAGTTTTTCTATCTTACTGATGCAAAGACCTAGTTGTTGCCATAGAAGTTCAACAACTAAATTTAGACTCGTGATTATAATAACACTTTCATCATGATATCTATAAGTTGGTACCTAATCATCCTTTCCCTCGTTAAGTGAGGAAGAAAGAGAGCACACGTCCTGAAGTACCCTGAAAATTGTAGCACTAGAAATTTGACTTGAAAGAAGCATGGCTTCTACCTCAGCAAAAACACTAGAGTTCATTCATTGTAACCTTGCTCAACATTCTTTTATAGCATTTGGAATTTTGGTTATGAAAATATGTCAAAAGGGAGGTGCTAGTTTCACTAACTTAATCAATACATATACATCATGGTAACATACAAGGTGTGACACCCCTTCACATGCCAACAAGGATTATAACAATATAAACTCTGTTCAAGGAACACTGAGAAGCATTGTTCATAAAATGCCATCTCTCACCTTAGCACAAGCACAAAACCGAATCATCTATGTGGTGTACTCTTTTGCTGAAGAAGCCACAAATGCACATAAATATGCACCCTAAATAGATGTGTTAATACCTTTCGTTCATCCAATGAAGGTGGGTTTGCCCTCTGAGTTGTTTTTAGATTGCATGAAGAGAAGGTTGGTAGTTTGCCTTTGAATTTTGGATCATTCAGCCTATTTGGAAAGGAGAAAACTTAAAGAGCTATAGGAATGAGTTTGGCTATTGGGTTTTGTTTTTTAGAACGATCATGTGATATTTGCTCTCCAAAATATAAGTAGAAGAAGGCCTGTCTCGGACACTGATTTTAATAAATTCACAAGGTATTATTTCTATCTATTAGGAATCATATCCTCGGGTGCTCGAGAATAAATAATAGGACAGTCAGATGGATAAGTAGGTCTAATTTACATAACATCTCCCAGAATCTCACTTAAATCTCACACAAGGTATAGTAGACAATGGAGATGACCAATTTTTCTACCTTACTAATGCAGAGATCTAGTTGTTGGCATAGAAGTTAAACAACTAAATTTAGACTCGTGATTATAATAACACTTTCATCATGATATATATAAGTTGTTATGCTCTTAACCTGCAAAATGATACCCAAATACAGAATCTGCGAACAAAAGATACCCAGAACACAGAATAGCAATGATTTTATTATTCAGAGAGTAATGTTCACTTGCCTCTTTGAGGGGGCAACCTCCAATAGAGCAGAGTTCGATTACAAAATAAGACACGATGCTCCTCGCAGGGAGTCTCTATCCTTTATATATGACTCATACATGCAATACCACGGGCCAATACCGTGGGTTTTATTAATACCATCTATCTAATACTACGGCCCATTTGCAACTAACTGTGGTTTCGTCATTAATGGCGGATTAACCACTTACAATTATTAATATGGGCTTTATTGACTCTTGACTATGACATGATCCCATTACATAAATAAGGGGGTTAGGGTGGGACCCTAACATGCCCTCCCCCTTAAAACTAGCCTTGTCCTCAAGGCTGAAGCTACGGAAACTGCTGAAGAATAGTGGCTGGTTCCCAAGTTGCATCTTCCGGAGAGGTGTCTTTCCATTTGACGAGGACTTCCTTAATCATGCGGATGCGCAATTCCTTGTCTCGTGTGTCTAGGACCTGTTCGGGTTGAAGCCAGATGGACCCTTCTTCGTCCAATTTAGGTAGACTGGTCTGCATTCTGCAATTGTTCCCAATCACTTTCTTGAGGCATGAGACATGGAAAACTTGATGGATTTTTGCAGTAGGTGGCAAGGCCAACTTGTAAGCCACTTCTCCAACGCGCTGAAGTACTTGATATGGTTCTTAGAATTTGGGAGATAGTTTCTGGCACCCCTTGTCTTTGAGTGATGTTTGCTTATATGGTTGTAGCCGTAAAAAGACCTGATCCCCTTCTTGAAATTGGCGCTCTGAGTGATGCTGGTCTACCTGTTGCTTCATGTGGTTCTGAGCTTGATGAAGATTCTCTCGAAGATGGGCGAGCATGGTTGCGTGGTGTTGTAGGAGTTGATCCACTGCTTGTACTTTTGAGCACCCCTTGAGATACGAAGTAGGTGAAGGCGGGAGTTTACCATATATTGCTTCATAGGGAGTCATTTTGGTGGTGGCATGATAGTTGGTGTTATACCACCATTCAGCCAGAGGTAACCACTGTACCCAAAGGTGTTGCTTTTCTGAAGTGAAACACCTAAGGTAGGTTTCTTGACATTTGTTAACGGCTTCAGTTTGACCATCTGTTTACGAATGATAGGAAGTACTGAGTTTTAGTTGAGTGCCTTGTATACTGAAGAGTTCCTGCCAAAAATTACTGGTGAAGATCGGGTCGCGGTTGGACACAATAGAAGTGGGCATGCCATGCAATTTGAAGATCTAATCCATGAAATATTGACCGACCAAGGTTGGTGTAAACGGGTGGGGTAGGGCACAGAAATGAGCATAATTCGATAGTCGGTCCACAACCACCATGATGACTGACTTGTTCCCTGACTTTCGAAGACCTGTAATGAAATCCATAGAAACCTCCATCCAAATTGATGCCAGAATGGGCAATGGTTGTAATGTGCCTAGTGTGTTGACGGTTTCCCCTTTGTGGCGTTGACAGACATCACATTCTGCTACGAAAGTAAGGATGTCCTTTTTCATGCCTGTCCAAAGAAATGATCTTCTGGTGTGAGCATACGTCTTCTGAAAGCCCAAATGTCCTGCAATGGGAGATGAGTGCAATTCTGCCAAAATGCGACTTTTGAGGGTGGATGTTGGTGATATTACGACTCTGTGCTTGTAGCGAAGAATATCATCCTGCCACGAGTAGCCCTTGGTGGAATTTGGATCTACCTGCAATTGAGAAATGAGTTGGGAGAGCCCAGGGTGTGAAAACCATTCCTTGCGAGCCTCTTCAATCCATTCTGGAATGGGGAGGGAAATTGCTAGCATAGTACTTTCCTCCTCGAATTGGCGAGATAATGCATCTGCTACACTATTGTCTTTCCCTTTCTTGTAAATGATCTCATAATCATATCCCAGAATTTTGGCGAGCCATTTATTTTGTTGTGCGGAGGATAGGCATTGCTCCAAAAAATATTTAAGACTATGATGATCTGTGCGGATTTGGAAACGTCGCCCCAATAGGTAAGGTCGCCAGGTCTTGACTGCATGTAAGATGGCCATCATTTCCTTCTCATAGGTAGATTGGCCCAGATTCCTCCCACTTAGTTGTTGGCTTGTGAAGGCCAATGGTTGCCCTTCCTGCATTAAGACCGCCCCAATACCTGTACCTGAAGCATCACATTCAATGACAAAAGATTTGGTGAAGTCAGGTAGTGCTAAGACAGGAGTGGAACACATGGCATTTTTTAGAGCTGTAAAGGCCTGTTGTGCTTCCTCATTCCAGAAGAATGAATTTTTCTTTAGGAGTTGGGTGAGGGGCTTCGATATGCGACCATAGTTGTGGACAAATTTACGATAATAGCCTGTGAGACCCATAAATCCTCTCAAGCTCTTCAAGCTCTTAGGTTGAGGCCATTCGTGAATTGCCTGGATCTTTTTGGGGTGCACCTTTACACCTTCACGCCCCACAATGTGGCCCAAATACTCTACTTCTACCATGCCAAACGAACACTTGGACCTCTTCACAAATAATTTATGCTTGCGGAGCAGTTGCAAGAGTAGATCTACATGCTGAAGATGTGCGCCCCGAGTGCAACTATAGATGAGGATGTCATTGAAGAAGACAAGGACAAATTTCCTGAGATATGGTTTGAGAATGTGGTTCATAAGGTTCTGAAAAGTAGAGGGGGCATTAAAAAGACCAAATGGCATGACCATGAATTCATAATGACCTTCATGAGTTCTGAAAGCAGTCTTGGGAATGTCGACTTCCTTCATGCGAATTTGGTGGTAGCCTGAGCGAAGATCCAGCTTAATGAAGAATTGAGCCCCATTGAGTTCATCCAGCAAATCATCAACCACCGGGATGGGAAATTTATCTTTCACTATCAACTTATTGAGGGCCCTGAAGTCGAGACACATCCGCCACTCCCCATCTTTCTTGGGCACCATGACCACTGGGGATGAATAAGGACTAATGCTGGGACGAATGACACCTGCTTCCAAAAGTTCCTTAATGATTTTTTCTATTTCATTCTTTTGGGTGAACGGATATTTGTATGGGCGCACATTTGGGGGTTGGGCCCCTAGAACCAAGGTGATGCTATGATCATGCTCCCCTCGTGAGGGTGGAAGCTCATGAGGCTTGTCAAAGACTGGCAGATGGTTATTTAAAATCTATTGCATCTCAGGATGAATTGGCAGAGGCTTGGTTTTGACTACTTGGATGGCATTAAATTGAGCTACAACTCCATGATTTCCCTCTTTTAACAATTTTTCCATCCTATGCGAGCTGATGATAGAGGGGGCTCCCGCCTGGATTCCATGGAGGGTATGTGTGTAGTTGTTCTGCTTAAAACTCATATATAACTCCTGGAAATCCATTGTGATTGACCCAAGAGTGCGGATCCATTCAGCGTCGAGGACAATGTCGCAACCCCCCATGTGTATGGCAAACATGTGGGTTTTCAACTGATAATCCCCCATTTGAAGTTTGACATTTTCACAGCGGCCTTCACATTTCATTGTGCCTCCATCTGCAATTTGAACTTGGAAGTTAGAAACTGCTCGTACAAAACAATGCATTGCTTCTGTGACTTTTTGATGGATGAAATTATGTGTACTTCCACTATCAATCAAGACTACTACTGGGCGATGTTTAATAAAACCTCTGATTTTGAGATTTTGAGGGGAAGAAATCCCTGCCAAAGCATGCAACGAAATAACTAGTTCGTCAAAGACAGTGTCCTTTTGGTTGTCTTCTTCTAGCAGCTCATGTTCCTCCAGTGGTGGATCTTCCTCTGTTGAGCTGTAGTCAGTGGCATCAATTTGAAAAAATTTGGGCTCCTTGCATTTATGACCTGGGGAGTATTTTTCATCACAGTAGTAACATAGGCCTTTCTTTCTTCTTTCGGCCATTTCCGCAGATGACACCTTTTGGAGCTTAAGTGTTTGAGTCGTGTTGTGAGCCTGTGGGGGGCGACCTTTAGAGGAGAAATTTGGGCGACTGTATTGGGCTGCTAATGCACGTTCCACGTTACGAGCTACCTTGCAAGCCTCCGTCCATGTGGGAGGGTGGTGCAGTAGGACTTGGGCTTTGATAGCTTCTTTAAGACTGCTGATAAAACATTCCGTGTAGAACACATCTGAGAGACCCCAAGTGTGGAAGGATAAGGCTTCAAAAGCTATAATATATTCATCCAATGTACCAGTCTGTCGGAGCTTAGTAAGACGACCCAAAAAAGATGATTCCTGGTCAAAGAGGTCTTGAAGAGCTTTGGTGAATTTGGTCCAAGTCCTAAAAGGTCCAGTGTAACGTTGATGCCATTCCCACCATTGACACCTTTCATTGTCCAAGTACATGCTCCCCAACATAAGCTGAGACTCATCATCTAAGATGTGATTCAGTTTGAAATACTGCTCCATTTGTGCTATCCATGCCGACGGGTGAGAACCGTCAAATTTATGCATATCCAACTTGGGAGGTCACTGACTGGGTTGTTGGTGGGTGTGCCACAAGTGAGGAGAGTGGCTAGACTCACCCTCATTGTGTCCATTGCCATTATACACCTCCTCGTGGGCTTGCTCCTTGCCCTTCGGGATTATTTTCTCGACCATGCTACATAGTCCGCTAAGCTGAATGTGGAGGTTTTGCACTGATTCTTCAAGTTTGTCCATCCTTTCATTGGCCATCGCTTGGGCTCTAGTTTCTACCATACACCAACCTGATTTTTTGAAAATTAGGACCGCCTAAAAAAATTTTCACTAAGAATTGAATGGTACCACCATGCTCAGCTCGTCATCCTGATTCTGATGGGCTAGATCACCAATAAGCGCCCTCAAAGATGTCAGACTTTTTTTTTTTTTTTTGTTCTTTCTGAAAACTCCTAATGGAGTTTTACTCCTTCCTTATCAATACTGCAGTGGCCAAATCCTCAAAATGTCAATGCGGCCAAAAGTCCTACGAAAATTATACCCCGGTATAGGAACCCTTCACAAGGACTCCGATCTGGTGGATCTGAGAGATCTAAATGGCGGATCTGATAGCTCTGGGCGGTGGAACAGACTGCTTCTGCGGATCAGACGGATCTAATAGATCAGAACGGCTGATCTGCGAACTCGAGACTGCGAGACTGATGTCTACTGCTGTTGCACCCCTTTGCACAAGCGGATCTGGAAGAGATGATGTGTGATCCCCCGATAGAAAAGGGAACTATGGTCTTGAGGAGTGTCAGGTGCTAAAGATTGCAATATACATAAGGGTCTGGCAGTAGTACTCGACCCAACGTTTTAGGGCTCTAACTAAGGAGGATCGACCGTACCCTTAGTCATACAACCCGACTACCCTATCTTACAGGCGAGTAATCTCTCCGAGTGTTGTTCTCGGTGTACTGTAGCCCCAAGTCGGCCGACGGTTTATCTATGGTGAGGTTTCAAGGGAGCCTAGGGGGCTTCCGATATAACCAGAGGGTACGTGGAAGATAGTCCGTGCGCGATTCTGTCTAATGTGCTACTACTCGAAGGGGTGCCCACAGGGGTTACAAGGGAGTCCAACAGATGTGACCACCTCTTGTATTTCCTGCATGCATGCCTCCCCAAATCCATAGGTTTATGCGCTCAACGACAGATCCCGTGGTTTAAAGACGCTGGAACACGTCTCTAGGCAAAAAAATTTTTTTCTAAGAAATGGAGATCCCACCGGCCCTGAAAAGTGCTCTGATACCACTTGTTATGCTCTTAACCTGCCAAATGATACCCAAATACAGAATATGTGAAGAAAAGATACCCAGAACACAGAATAGCAATGATTTTATTATTCAGAGAGTAATGTTCACTTGCCTCTTCGAGGGGGCAACCTCCAATAGAGAAGAGCTCGATTACAAAATAAGACACGATGCTCCTCGCAGGGAGTCTCTATCCTTTATATATGACTCATACATGCAATACCATGGGCCAATACTATGGGTTTTATTAATACCATCTATCTAATACTACGGCTCATTAGCAACTAACTGTGGTTCCATCATTAATGGCAGATTAACCACTTACAATTATTAATATGGGCTTTATTGACTCTTGACTATGACATGATCCCATTACATAAATAAGGGGGTTAGGGTGGGACCCTAACATAAGTTCATACCTAATCATCCTTTCCATCGTTAAGTGAGGAAGAAGGATAGCACAAATCCTGAAGTACCCTGAGAAATGTAGCACTAGAAATTTGACTTGAAAGAAGCATGGCTTCCACCTCAGAAAAACACTGGAGTTCACTCACTGAAACCTTGTTCAACCTTTTTTTATAGCATTTGGAAATTTGGTAATGAAAATATGTCAACAGGGAGGTGCCAATTTCACTAACTTAATCAATACATCTACATCCTGAGAATATACAAGGTCTAACAAACCTTCACATGGAAACAAGGATTATAACAATCTAAACTCTTTTCAAGGAACACTGAGAAACATTGTTCATAAAATGCCATTTCTCACCTCAGCACAAGCACAAAACTAAATCATCATTGTGGTGTATGCTTGTGCTAAAGAAGCCAAAAATGCGCATAAAGGTGCACCCTAAATAGATGTGCTAATACCTTTCATTCATCCAATGAAGGTGGGTTGGCCCTCTGAGTTGTTTTCAGATTGCATGAAGAGAAGGCTAGTACTTTGCCTCTAAATTTAGGATCATTCAGCCTATTTGGAAAGGATAAATATTAAAGAGGTACATGAATGAGTTTGGCTATTGGGTTTTGGTTTTTAGAACGATCAGGTGATATGTGTTCTCCAAAACATAAGTAGAAGAAGGCCTGTCTGGGAGACTGATTTTGATAAATTCACAAGGTATTATTTCCATCCATTAGGAATCACATCCTCAGGTGCTTGAGAATAAATAATAGCACAGTCAACTGGATAAGAAAGTCTAATTTACAGAATCTCACTCAAATCTACTAGTATCATTTCCTTGATTTAAATAATAAATGGAGGAGTCTTAATACTCCCATTCACTTAACATAAAAGAGACTAAGATGTTCAGAGGATAATACCACATGAATATCAAGCCATATGTGTCCTATTGATAAAATTTGTATACCCCTATAAAGGTCTTGCAATGCAAGGGCATCAATTGAGAAGAGTCTATATACTCCACACAAAATATTCCATGTTCTCAGAGTTGCAGCTGAGCCTCAACAACTGTACATTTGTGAGGC
This sequence comes from Pinus tabuliformis, assembly GCA_031772625.1. Lineage (NCBI taxonomy): Eukaryota > Viridiplantae > Streptophyta > Pinopsida > Pinales > Pinaceae > Pinus > Pinus tabuliformis. The sequence continues at coordinate 608,830,780 of CM062807.1, forward strand.
ATTTAAACTTGTATTCTTGTAACTTTGTTTTTTCTTCATATGATTAGATAATAAGCAACTATACAATGTCAAACAGCCTCTGAATTCCAATAAGAAGACTTTATATCCCCCCCTCCAAGTCTTGCAAGGAAAGGACATACATTGAGAAGAGTTTATATACTCTCAAAACCTTCCAAGATCACATAATCACAATTGAGACTCAACAACTATACAGTTATGAGGTAGACTAACCCATATTCCTGTACTCTGTTTTCTTACATGACAAAGTAATAAATAGAGGAAATGAAGATTTTTTGAATATTTCCACCATTGGTACAACCCATATGCAGTTCTAGGCAGGTAGAAACCATGTTTCTACCCCAAAAGATCAACCATATGAAAAGTATGATGAAGATCATGTTTTCCTTGCTGATAATTTAAATCTTGAATACACTTTTGAGGTCACAGAAATACAGTTCAATAAACTAATTCTATTTTCACAGACACTGAAAGTAAGAGAGCTGTAGACCTTCATGGTAATACACTTGGCACCTCAACATTTCATTATGAGTTTGAGTAGGAGTAATGTAACCCCCATGTTGCACATTGATGTTGATCATGATCATGTAAGAAATAAATGGAAGTAATCATGGTTTCCTAGAGTTTGAGGTTAATAAAAGTTTTCAAAGCCAGCAAAGCAATAATGTGACCATAATGATTATGAGTGAAGAAACAATTAATTTTATAGTTCAATCCTAAAAGATCCTATATCATGGAATCTGACAGTCCTTCTATTTTTTATGCCTACGATCTGAATTTATTCCTAAAACCAGATGGGATAGGGAAGTCTCTTCCTTTTACTATCAATACTCATATGGAATACAATGTTATTGGCATATGTGATGGATATTCCTTGGTTGACAAACAAAGGGTATGCTATAAACACACAATTATTGAAGCTTTCGGTCATACAAATCCATTTCCACCTATAGATATCTCTATTGTTGACAATAACAAAGTTGGACAACCCTAGGTGATTGATTAAACCTGTAATGAAACCCTTGATGACATATACAACTACAATGTTGAGAATGAAAAAGATATCAAGAAAATCACTGATGAAGAATACATGATTGACCAAATAAACAATTTCTTTTTGGACCACATCAAATGCAAATATGTTCTCTTCTCCATGAACATGTCAACAATCATTCATTCACTAGATTTTTAAAATGAAATGTAGACAACAAATCTCCAGCAAATCCTCATGAAGTCAATGCTGAGGGATAATTTTGGGGCCTGGAAAAGGTGCACTCTGGAATGATCGATGATATAGGTCAAAATGATCTTGAAACTAGTAAGAGGACATTTTCTCAACATAGCCATAAACAAGAACTGGCTTCTCTGTCCACTCAGCTTATGGGGTTTAGGGTTTGATAGTGATACAAACACCATTATGAAGTGTTGTGTTATGTCTGTGTATCAATTTCTGGACATTATATTTCATAAACATACTCTAAGATGTTACTCATAGTGGACCACTATAAAACAATAAGGTTCCATCTTTCTAATTTCCTTCACTGTGTGTTCAATTTTTGAATGAGAAATGACTTTTTGTGGGTATTATTGGTCTTCTCGATCAACAAAAATTGCATTGGATATTCTATAGAGTTCGACGAGATTCATCGGAATCATTCTCATTGCAGGTGATAGACTAAAGCTCTATGGACCAGACTACCATCTACTACTTATTTTGCTTACCACTAGGATCTATGATTGCAATGTATATCTACCATGCATTTTGGGTATTCTCTACTTTAGAATAGTGATTTCGATACTATGATTTGTCATCCCTGCATGTGACATTATTTGATGTATGGATTCTCCATATCCATTGTTTGGTTTCTTTTGAATATTTTTTTCACTGTATATGTTGGTTTGTCTTTCTATTCAGGATAGTGGCATCATTGTAATCCAAAACTAAAGTATTGATATCCATACTTTAGCACATTTGCATCTCAGTGAATCAGTTATCATGATGGTATGGATACTCAGAGACCTTGTTGAAGGTGTCATCACTATTAGGTTTAGTCTCTGATTAGTTAGCATTTCATATAGTCTCACCGCACTTGTAATTATGTATAGATAAGTTTGGATACTTGTCAAATATATATAGTTAAAATCCTGAACCAGTGATGATAGCTATGTTACAACTCGTTTGACCGAGACAGTGTTATGCAGTAGTCTTGTTCACAAACGACATTGTGAATAGGCTTGATTCACATCTAGGAAGCTTGATTCATGAGATCTTGTACTTTGTATCTTTTTGATGAAATTTTGATGACAACTAATTTAAGAAGAGCAAGGATCAGGTGCAACAAGGACCATTTGAAGCCAAGCTCTGTTCTTTGCAGATCCTTATCTCAGTACAATTCTGCTTAGCATACATATCTTCAGTAAACTGACTAATATTCGCATTAATAGTCAACACCAAAATAATAATTCATTGTTCTCTCTAAAATCCATTATGGCCTTAAGGAACCTTAAAAGATTTGGCAAGCAACAAAATTTGAAAGGGCTTATGGGCTTATAGCTTATTTTATTCTTTTAATGGTTGAGCTCATTTGTAGGTGGTTCTCCATATGTCATAAATTCTGAACTCTGAATTATTCAAGGGTTATACTCCATCTGTAACATTTCAACCCTCTAAAATAGTTCAAAATTCTTGGTAATGCAACAAGATTAAAAGAGAAGGCCCAACCCTCCACTCAATGTGATTTAACTATGTTTTCGACATTACTCACTAATGTGCCACATTGCTCAACCGACTTATATTTAAGGTAGAAGGGAAAATAGATCTATTTTCAACCTCTAGTGAAATCCAAAAATACAGTGGATTCAACACTTGTTGAATTTGGGGTTTAAAAAGGGAGTCTCCCACTCTCATTGGTGATCGGAAACTCAATATTTGGCACTGTTTTAGTTTATGCCCACTCATTCAACATTTAATGTCGTTTATGGGTTTGGAGTTTGCAATGGAAGATCCTCAATATGACTAGTGATAGTAGCCAAGCCATGAGATAGAATGTGAAGAAGCCTCTCATCCCCCACACTAAGGGCTTGTAAAATTATACAATTTTGTCCACCTTACAATTATTTCAAAATTTGGGAAGACATGTAAAGCCATTGTCTCTATAGGTGAGATAAAGAGGTGTGTCCTTTCTGATGCCTAAGGTCTATTCTTAGACATACATGATTGGTTCTTGGTCCAAAAAATTGTAAGCCAAGGTAAATGGAGAAATCAACAACTTAACTAAAACCTTTAAAGCTGAAAATGAGATGCCATCTTGTTATTGTCTCAATCATGTTGGTATTCAAGACCATAACCTTGATTTTCCTGTGATCCAAATAGGAGCATGCTTAAAGAATGTGCAACAACAAAAAGAAATCACAGATTTTAATTAATTGTGGACACTTGTAATATTATGGCAAGACATATCAGATCAACAAATCAAAAAATCCACACACAATGCAGGTCATCAAGGAAATGGCCGGCTCTTCAAAGAAAGCAAGGAACCCTAGGTATGAAGAATTAAATGTTGTTTTTGATAAGATAAAGAAGTGTTATCTTGTATTGGCCCTCTCCTTCAGATTCTTTGGGAATCTGGCTTATTGATTGCAGTGCTTGAAGGCACTCCATCAGATAGAAGGGTGCACTCTCTAATTTGGTAGAGATGGAAACAATCGTGGGATTATAATTGGAGCTGATGCCACCTATCTCGAAAAGGGTGTAGGGAATGTTTCCCTCAATAGAATGAGGGTAACTTGATTCATTTACATAATCTCTTTTATGTACCTAATCGCAAGAAGAATCTGGTGTCCATTTCGGCAATGGATGATCCAGATTTAAACAGGAACGCAATAAAATACAGAGATAATGATAAACATAGATATGCAGTGGAAATAATACTTCATTTCATTAATGTAAAATACTGAAATATGCTTACAAACAGAAATGGAAATAAACCAGCTAGGGCGATGGTAGCTTATCTCTGAGAAGAGATGTGGTGGCTACATGCCTCTAAACTGTCTTACAATGAGGCTCGAAGGCCTATTTATTGTTGAGAAATAATGGAAAACCCTTCACATCCCAAAACCTAACCCTAGAAGATGAAACACCAAATTGTGGGCCTCGTTTGGGTAAATTGGTACATCAATTTCCCGGGGTCGTAACATTGGCATACGATCTTCGTTTGACACATACGATAGCTCGTTAGAAAGATATTATCTAAGAACTACCAATTTGGGAAGGGAAAAATCAGTCCATGGACCCATGTTGCCACCAGATGTCCCAAAAAACGTTGTTTAAGGCCTCAAAACGGCTTCAGAAGTTGAGGACCCGAAAAGCTGCTAAAAATAGTAAACTATGCTACAATTTAAGAAGCTAAAAAATTGAAAGAGACAGTTGTGGGGGTCCAAATGGGATAGGTGGGTGGCCACCAAAATTCACCTGGATCATTCCTCCCCCCTTAGGAAGCAATGGTCCCCATTGCATTGAGTTCCTCCCTGAGATGAGGAAGCTTTTGTTGATTTGGGTCTCTGGTGAGTTGTTCTGCAATCTCTTATGTGTCCAGAAATGGTGGGAAGCATGGTCGATGACAATCCACATTGAACACTCGGTGCAAGAGAAGGAATGGAGGAACGTTGTGCTTCAAATCATTGTTTCCCATAGCCTTGGTACTGGTGTAAGGACCATGTTGGAGTGGTCTAAGTTTCTGATGGGTTCTGGTAAGGCGTTCTCTCTGCAGATGTAACCAAACTTTGTCACCGACTTGAAACTTGTGTGGTACCCCTGTGGGTGAGGAGAAGTTGTTCTTGTGTTTTTTCATGACCGTATCCCTTTGCTGTTGTTGCTACGTGGAGGAACCCTTTGCGGGGGTCATGGATGTAGCAACAATCTTCCCCTTACTTTGGGAGTGAACCAAACAGATAAATTTCCTGGTCTAGGAGATGAGCTTGCTGCCTTTCTTAGCAGTGATCAAAGGGGTGGTAGTAGGTGGGGCTACCTCCAGTATCTTGTATAACGAATCACCCAAAGAAATAATGACAGCGTGAGGCCTTGACTCATACACAACATGTCTCCTCCACAAGTATGGTTGGCCTAATAGTACATCACAAACATCTAGAGGTATAACATCACACAATACCTCATTTGTGAATGGCTTGATGCTGTAGGGAAGGCGACACTGCTAGTGGACTTTGAGATCTTGTCCTTGATGAAGCCACCTGATATTGTACGACTACAGGTGTGGTGTAGTTGGTAGGCCCATGCTGAAACGAGTTTCTTTTGGTTGCCACTATCGACAATGAATTGCAGCGGTGAACCCTTTACCCACATCTGTGAGTGGAAAAGTTGCTCCCCTTCCTCTGGGATTTTAGGCTCATTTTTCTAGATCTTGGCGGTGGCAATAGTGGCGCTAGGATCTGCATCAATGATCTACTTCCCTTTGCCATTTCCCTTGTCAGGTTATGGCTCAGGGTCGGAACATGCATCTGATTCGGAAGCCTTCAACTTAGCCACCAACGAATGCTTGGTTCGACACTCACTTGTGTTATGAGTGGGACTCTTGTGGAAGTCACACCACTTTCCTGTGTCCTTCTTCAGCTTTGTGGTGTTGTTCTTTTCTTGCGGCTTCGAGGGGTTGTATTGGGTCACCCCACCTTGGCTTTGTCCTTTGCTCTTTGGATTTTTAGATCCAAAGTCTCGCTTCTTCCGTTTGAACTTTTGCTCGATTTTGATAGCGTATTGGTACGCCATGCCGAGCGAGGAGATGTTCATGAACTCCATCTCTTCTTGGATGTATTTGTGTAAGTAGCCATGATATTTGAGTACCAAATGCAACTCAGAGTCCTTGATACCCAACTATGTGCGAAGGGTATGAAAAATGTTTGTGAACTCTGGCACATCTTGGTCCTTTTCCTGTCGCAGCGTGGTCCATTTGATATATTTGTCCTCATATCTTTTGACAGGGTAGTACTGTTCCTTGACGGCATCTTGAAATGAATCGAAAATGGGTGCAGCTGAAAATAGTGAGCTAGTACTTTCATTCTTCTGCTCGAAGTAGGTTTCGACCCAATCCTTGACGTGGGGGGCTACTTTTAGAAGAGAGAAAACAATCTTTTCCCGACTCGAAAATTCATGAACAGAAAAATACCCATCTAGCATATTTAACCATTTATCTACAGCATTTGCATCTACTTGACTCTCAAAGATGGGGATTTTAAAATTAACTTGTACCTTAAATGGTGTGGCATTTCTAGAGTAGCTGTTGGAAGCTAATGCGTCGCCTCTGGGTAGCCGCTAAAGGATCTGTGTAAAGCTATCCATCATTGTGTTTCTTTGTCGCTTGAGCGCTTCTTCGAGCAAGATTTTGATAGGATCTCCTACCCCCTCATCTTTTTCCTCATCTGCCATGGGAGGCTGTTGGGACTTTCGAGGCTGGTCTTGCAAAGGTTTGACTAGTTCAAGCCCTAACTCCTTATATCCCGACCTCGTTGGGGACATGCAAAGAAAAACAGAGAAAAAGCAGACCGCTCTAATACCACTAATCTGGATTTAAACATGAATGCAGTAATATACAGAGATAACCATAAACACAGATATTCAACAGAAATAATACTTCATTTCATTAATGTAAAATATTGAAATATGCTTACAAACAAAAATGGAAAAAAACCAGCTAGGGCGATGGTAGCTTATCTCTGAGAAGAGATGTGAGGGCTACATGACTTTGATCTGTCTAAAAATGAGGCTCAGAGGCCTATTTATTATTGAGAAACAATGGAAAACCCTTCACATCCAAAAACCTAACCCTAGAAGATGAAACGCCAAATTGTGGGCCCCGTTTGGGTAAATTGGTACATCAATTTCCTGGGGTCGTAACTTTGGCATACGATCTCCATTTGACATGTACGATAGCTCGTTAGAAATATCTTATCTGAGAAGTACCACTTTTGAAAGGGAAACATCGGTCCACGGATCCATGTTGCCCCTAAATTTCCCAAAAAATGTCGTTTCGGGCCTCAAAACGGCTCTGGAAGTTTAGGACCCGAAAAACTGCTAAAAATAGTAAACTGTGCTACAATTTCGGAAACTGAAAAACTGAAAGAGACAGTTGTGGGGTCCAAATGGGATAGGTGGGTGGCCGCCAACATCCACCTGGATCAGTGGAAGTCATAGGTTATAGGGTGGCACTCATCTATGGAAAGGTGCGTGTTTGGAAATAGAATTTTCAAAGACATTTTTGAGTTCAGGGTTGCATCAAGCTATAGGAAGTCCACTGGGGACCATGTCCACTGACACATAATGCTGGAGGTCTGTGAGTCAGATGGTGACAAGGATGCCTAAATTCAAAAAGAGCATGAAAGTAGATGTCTGAGATGTACCAGAGGAAAATCTTACAAGGGGACCATTCCCCTCATGCAACAGATCCACAGGTTTGGAACAACCCAAGGGATTTGAGATTCATGATTAGGAATCTCACATATGTAGGTGGAAGAAAGCCCTCTATGGCTTGAAGAAAAACTCCCCGGGCATAGTATGAGAGGATTGATAACTGTCAGATGAAGCAGACATTCACTAAGAGTGAAGCCGATCCAAACCATTGTTTGAAGGTTGTGGATGATAGACCTCTCATACCAGCACCTTCTGAGGACAACCTATTTCAAACGTGGAGACCCTCTCACTTGCAGAAGTAAGAGGGAGTTGGATTCTCGATGTGGAATGGTAAACTGCAAGCCCATGACTACCTCAAGGATCTTAACTTTCAGAAGTTATATGGTGATGATGCTGGACCAGATTTGGGAAATGCCTATGAGTTTCTTAAACTCATTTGCATTGATGTTCTTGGTAAACTTTTGTCCAAACATATGTTTTGCAGTTAGCATGGTGAGCTCATATTTGGTTGAGCCTCACTAGATTGATGCTAAGAATCTTCTGAGATATCTTCGGGGAATAATATCTCATGGATTGAGATACACTTCCTGAAATATGAAGCTTCATGATTATTCGAATGCTGACTGGGCCGGTAGTGTGGAGGATCACTAGAGCACTTCTCAGCACTAGTTCTCTTTGGGTTCTACTTCGATATCATGGATGAGTAGGAAGCAAATGTCGGTTGCTATAAGAACTACTAAGACCGAATACATAGCTACGAGTATGATCTCATATGAATTTTCCTAGTTGTGGAAGCTCTTCAGTGAGCTGTTTGTACATATGATGAATACCACCGTGATCCTCTGTGACAACCAGGGGGGATTTGATTATTGAGGAATCCCGTATTTGATGATTTCTCTAACAGATAGACATCAAATACTACCTTACGGTAAGTCAATGATCGAGGAGGCTCCATCACATTGAGACTGAAGTACAGGTCGCAGACATTTTGTCAAAGCCCCACGGAAAGGTCAAATTCTTAACTTTCCGAGAACGACTTGGTTTCGTTCAGAGACCCTCTTATGAGGGTCATGTATGATGCACTCATTGAGCTCTGGGAGCTCCAGGGGGCGCAGGGTACTTCTTGGAGCAACATATGACCACAAGGCGATTCACCCTCCCCTGGTGGTGCGCTATGTACAGGGTGACTGGTTCAACCTTACCCTGTGATACCCCATGGCGACTATGGAACAAGATGATTAGTTCTCTTGTGGGCCAGGATGATTAGTTCTCCCATGGAAACTGTGGAACAGGATGGTTAATTCTCATGTGGGCTGGGATGATTAGTCCTCCCATGGAAACTGTAAAGCAGGATGATTAGTTCTCCCATGGAAACTGTAAAGCAGGATGATTAGTTCTCCTATGGGATGGGACGATTAGTTCTCTCATTGCAACTGTGGGACAGGATGATTCATTCTCCTGTGGATAGGATGATTAGTTCTCTTGTTAAGGTGTCCTACCCATGTAGTGTGGGACTTTTGGGAAGTACCTCTCATGTGATCAGTGAGCAGGGAAATGAGGTTAGGGACCATAGTAGTACTATCAATGGATGCTTTATTGTATCTACCATACTCCCTATGCCACGATGACCTCCATTGATCTGAGATCAATGAAATTGATTTGGGATCAGTATGAGTGGTTTCACACACTCTCTTGTGATATTGATCTAGGATCAATAAAATTGACTTCGGGTCAGTGGAGTGATATGACACACTCTCTTCAGATGAAACTAACTTCGGGTCAGTAGAGAATGGTATGCGACATTCTCGATCAATTCTTCTTCTTCATGGTTCAACAGAGTAGATCAAAACTTAGCAGAGCTCAGCTGAGAAGAGCAGAGCCCAGCAGAGTAGACTAGAGCAGTACATGGCACTGATGATAGAGATAGTATAGTCGGACATATGGATCAGTAGATGGAGTTCTCCCTAGTTGAGAGGGAGTGTTTAAATTGACAACTAGGGCCAAACTCCATGTGGGTCATCTTATTAATGGAAGATGATATTTTTCTTGGATCCCTCTCATTGGGAGGTGTAGGATTGATCTAAATATCATCTGATTCCGATAAGTATTCATGGAGATATGAATTTATTTGTGTTATGGGACAATTCTTCAAGGTCGGCCAACAACCAATTAAATGCCACTTGTGCTCAACGTTTTAGTATAAATAGAGGTTGTCTTCAAGTCATTACAACACACTTAGGATATCTTCCTCTCTACTTGTCTTTTTGTTTTAGTAGGAGGAGAGATCCTAAGGGATAACGCTACCCTAATCGAGAGGGAAGAAGTTGGAACTATCGAGAACTGCCGGAACAACTAGGAATGCTGACGCAGAGGGTAGAAGCCAGAACTATCAGGAACTTCTGAGAAAGCTGACATAAAGGGCAGAAATCAGAACTGCCAAGAACAGTCAGAACTTCCAGAAACTATCAGAACTACCAAGAAAGCTGACACAGAGGGTAGAAGCTGAAACTGTCAGGAATAGCCGAAACTACCAAGAACTACCAAAATTGTCGAGAAAGCTTACACAGAGGGTAGAAAAGGCTAACACAGTCCCTAGAGGCTAACACTCGGAATTTTCATGGGGAAGATTCGAGCTAAGGAGTTACCAGAGTGTTTATCTGGGGTTTCAGCCAGAGCATCTGTCTCAAAAGGAGAGCAGCATGCAAGGGACAACTAACTAACACTGGGACAGTTGTATGGTACTTAGCAGCAAGTACATCAAGCATGCAAGTGACAACAAACTATTGTGGGATAGTAGCATGATACTTAGTGTAGCAAGCATGTATTTGTATAGATATCATGCAACAGTAAGCATGCTAAGGACAACAAGCAAGCAAGGTGCAGCCAACACTTAGGTCACTATGGCAACATGGTGCAACAATGGCACATAATGTAGTAAAGTGATGGGTACAATCATGATTAATGAAGCATGATGAGATGTAGCATAGTGATGATAGGTGCAGAACAGTGAGGTGCAGCATGATGATGAAATGTAGCACAACGATAGGTGAAGGATTCACCTTGGAGAATCAGTTGAAGCAACATGTCTTCAACTGATCTCATGTATCATCTTCTTAGAGATGATCTATGCTCTTATCTGGATAAGTCAAAGTGTTGACTTCTATTGTAAACGTATTATCTCTCTCTCTCTCTGCTGAACTATTGAACATATAAGAAGAATTGATGAAGGGTTTCCCACAATAGGGTTTGTCCCTGGCTAGCGCCATATCTTGTGTCCTCTTGTCTTGGCTTGTCTTCTGTGATTTATGTTTATTTTCTATTTGCAGTTTACTTTAATGCTAAGGTGATTGCTAATCTAGAAAAGGTATTGAGCTAACTGCGAAAATTGAAACAAATTTCTCTAAGCATAGAACATAACTAAAATTAGCAAATACCAAGTGTTTCATCTCTCATTTGTGATACAAGACACATCGACTCTAAAAACATGACAATAAGGATTTCAATTATTTTAGAATTTAGAATCTAGAACATTTACATGATACAAATTCAATCATACAACTAATACTTACTAGTAATACATCAATGATAATCAAATGGCAAACACAAGAAGTTAGAACCATAAATTGCGGTCTTCTCATTAAGTCATGAAAATTAGAATGTATAAAACATACTACATAAATATTGATTCAATGCTACTATAGATTTAAATGCCAATGGAAAATACAAAATAGCCTGGATAATAGAACCATATATGGAAGAATATCATAGCCGATGACTATTAGTAGTCCTCCTCAATGCCATAATCATCAGAATTTGTCCATTACCATTGTTGTCTCATCCATCATCCTCCTCCTCTATATCTAATCCAGTCTATGCATCTACTAGTGTGGAGGATGAACGCTCAAGAGGATCACCATCATCAAAAGTGACTAGCTATAGCACTAGTCTAGAGGGAGTGCCCTAGGCTCTACACTGCCCTAATGAAGAAGCCCTAGATGCAGGAGGAAAGGGAGATCTAGCACAGTGAAGGAATCCCTAACGCTACCCTATGGAGAAGCCCTAAATGCTACCCTATGGAGAAGCCCTAAACGTTTCCCTATGGGGAAGCCTAAAATGCTTCCCTATGAAGAAGCAGTAATACGCAGCCATGGAAATGAAGACAGAAACCCTATCCGCAGGTCTAAGGAGAAGAGATGCCCTAAACCTAGTTGCTACACTACCTAATGGAGATGGAACCTAAACACTATCCTAGAAGAAGTGCTCTACACATGAAATGCCCTTGCTGTCATGAAAGGAAAAGCCCTTTATCCTATACGCAGTCATGAAAGGAATACCATTGTTGTCATGGAAGGAATGCTCTCACACGTAAACGTTGAGATAAAGAAGCCACGCCTTCAGCTATCCTTAATGTTGTTCAAAATAAGGATGCTCTATCTACTGTTTCGATTGAATCACAATCATGAATGATAGATCCAAGTCTTATGATGGATGTTGTAACATTATAGACAACATAGTATATGACAGCAAGATGTATGGTGCAGCAATATGGACAACAAGATGTATGGTGCAGCAGTATGGATAGAAAGATGTATGGTACTGCAGTGGGACAACAATGCTACATGGTGTTGCAATGATACAAAAATGAGACAACAAAGGCAACTTGGTGTAGTATGGTGTAGCATATGGTATAGCAATGGGATAGCAATGGTCAATGGCATATAGTGCACAATGGGACAACAATGGTACAATGGTACAACATGGGACAACTAGTATTTAGTGTAGCAAATTGATGGTGTTGTTATGGTATGGCAAAGCACACTAGGACAACCATGACATTGTGCAGTAGTGGCACAATGTGACAGCCATGGCATGGTGGGGCAATGGCACAACATGACATTCATGACATAAGTGTAGCAGTGGCACAACGAGACAACCATGACATTGTGCAGTAGTGGCACAATGGGACCGCAAGAGTGTGCAGCATGGTGCAGCATGATGATAAGATGCAGTACAATGATAGGTGAAGGAGTCACCTTGGAGAATCAGTTGAAGCAACATGTCTTCTGATCTCATGTATCATCTTGTTAGAGATGATCTATGCTCTTATCTGGATAAGTTAAAGTGTTGACCTCTGTTGCAAATGTACTCTCTCTCTCTCTCTCTCTCTCTCTCTCTCTCTCTCTCTCTCTCTCTCTCTCTCTCTGTGCTGAACTATTAAAGAACATATAAGAAGAATTGATCAAGGATTTCCCCACATTGGGGGTTGTCCCTGGCTAGCTCCATATCTTGTGTCCTCTTGTCCTGGCTTGTCTTCTGGAATTTATGTTTATGTTCTACTTGCAATTTACTTTAATGCTGATGTGATTGCTAATCTGAAAAAGATATTGAGATAACTATGAAAATTGAAATAAATTGCTTTAATCATATAACATATCTAAACTTAACATGGTATCAGAGCTGAGGTGAAGAAAAATCCCAAGCAAGTGTGAAAGAGCAATCACACATTTCTTTTACTTTTAATTACTTTACAAAATATTCATTTTTATATTTTTCTATTTAGAACATAATTTTTATTTTAAAGGGGAACAGACAGACAGACAAACTTACACATCCGCCCATATTGGGTTGTAAAACAAGCCTCTCATCTCAATTAGTAATCATTTTAATGATCAAAATCAATAATGGTTTAGAATAGTAACAAAGTATTACAATTTGATTATTTTCAAATACAACAAGAAAGAGAGAAAATTGAATAAGATATTTATTACAAATGTTTAGTTGTTATTCCTATAATGTTTAAGGATATTATATTGAAAAGAACATATTAACATTCATCTAAAACTTAGATTCCTTACATTATTTATATTATCATTAACATTTATATTTATGTATTAAATTTGACTCGTGAATACTAGATTGTGTAAAAAAAATCTTACCTATAAAGTTATTTAACAATATCTTAATATCGTTTTTCTTACTATTATTGACCATTTTAAATTGACACTTAACTACTTTTCCTAAGTTGATTACAAATTAATTATACTAGTACAATCTTGGCACCACTTCAAAATCTATAAGAGGAAATATTTTATAATTCTAGTTGTGTTTTTCAATGATCAATTTTTTTTTTTTTTATAAACTAGAGTGCAACAATATAGTGAATTTGATTTAAATCAATTATAATAAGGAAAATTAAGTAAAAATCACATCAAACATTATATCAAGTGTCTCACATCTATTCATTAAGTGTTTAAATGGTTTATATTAAATAGAATACTAATTAGGCACTCCACTGTTGTTTTAATAGACCAAGTTTAGAAGATGTTTTTAGGCACATTATTGAATTTGGTT